>JAREIS010000098.1:0-485000 GCA_030060385.1 Muscicapa striata striata | reverse complement strand
CTCCCCGATCCCTCTGCATCCGCCCCGGAGTCACCCAGCAAACACAGATGGAGAAGTAATTAATTAACACAATTAAGCTTTCGGAACCCGGGGCTGAAACCCGGGGGGTTGCAGAGAAAAGCCAGGGGGACATGACACCGTGTGCGGCAATGTGTGTCACGTCCGACCCACGCGTGTCCGCGGGGAAGGAGAGCAAAGCCACCTTCCCACAGGTTTAACTCTTCCCTCGCTGGCTGTCTCGAGGTCCCGGGTTTCAGTGTTAAGATCTCAGCCTCATCCATCACGGAGTTAAAAAAAAAGAAAATCGAGAGGGAAACCAATACAGACAAACACATCAAGACTCAGGAGTGGCGACCCTTGGAAAAGGCAGGTCCAACCAGATATGAATCATTTTTCTTTGCATAGTTTAAAGGAATTACTAGTGATATGCACGGCTGTCACTGCAAACTACATTTATGGATTTGCAAGTCATTTCCATAAATCAGCTGCATTGGATCCATCAGAAGAGCAGAGCCCGGCGTCGGTGCGAAGATGATGGAGCTCTCTTTGAACGTATAATGAAGTGTTCCAAGGGCTGCAGTTATTTTTCTGCTTGTTAAGGATTTTTTTTTTTAAGGGGGAGGGGGGGCCTTTTCGAATTTGATTTTAAATTAAAACGTCGCCAAGAGATGTTTTATTGGTGATCACCCTTATGATAAATTTATGCTTCAATAATTACTTTTCACGGGATATCGATTTCCTCTGGCAAAAGCCTTTCTCCCTCCTTCCCAACCCCTGTCTCCCATTTCCCGAACAAGACAGTGCTCCCCCACTGCTTCTGTTCCCCCCCGGGATGGCTTTGAAGGCAGAAACACGAATGGGGCAGGGGAAACCGAGTGGTCACGTTAAGGAAGGGAGCAGGGATTCCAGGCCCTCCCCAGGTTCAGCGGGTCCATGGCTGATGGGGGGACTTTCCCCCGCTTGGTGAGGGTCCCTCAGAGGGATGCAGAAACCCCTGAGGCCGCAGCAAAGCACCCCCATGCTCTGAGTTGTCCTGACTGCTGGGGAGATTGGCTTCTGCTCCACGGCACCCACCCTGAATCCAGAGCAAACCAGAGAGTGGTACAGCAGCCTGCAAAGCAGGGGAGTCCCTGTGCCCCACTGCTCTGGCACAGGAGAGGGTGGCTGTCCCCTCCCGCCGTGCCCCCAGGGCTCCCACTTGCCCCGGCTGGGCAGCCGGGGGTCCCCGGGTGCTCTCAGGTGCCTGGCCTGGGAAGGGAGCGCACAGAGCAGCACATGGCAAAGGGGAGGGCTCGCTTCAGCGAGGCCATAACCCCCAGGGTTAGAAGTGCTCTGGATGGTGTCCCAATCTGCAAACACATCCCCTGCCAAGGACCCAGCTGCCCCCTGCACACCGCCCCCAACAGGCACGCCTTCATCATCACTGGTCCCGCTTCTCTATTTTCACAGACCCACTAACGTTCAGGGCAGCCAAGCATGGACACTCAGGGAGTTCAGGGCACTCGGTGCAGAGAGTCCGTGATGGTTTCCTAGCCCAAAGCAATGCCAAGGCCACACTGAACTACCACAAGTTCAATGCACAAATGTTCCTTATCTTCAAAAACATTAATATTACAGCCAAACTGGAGTTTTCCAAGATGCCGAAATTATTCCAATATATCACTTCTGATCTGTCCTTTCCTGACAAAGCCAATATTCCTCTCAGCTCCCTTCAGTCCATTTATTATGGAAATAACCTTTCCCTTGGAAGGGACTCACACCTTGCTCAGACATCAGAGCAGTGGTAATAGGAGACCACAGAACGTCACCACAGAAAATTGGAGCTTGTGCCAGCTCCCTCAGAGCAAACCTTCACAGTTTTCTGCTCTTTACACTAGTAGCTGGCTACTATTTTCCTTTTGCAAAAAAACCAAAACAAAACAAAAAACCAAAAAACAAACAAACAAAAAAACCTAACAAAAAACAAAACAAAAACAAAAAAACAAAAAAACAAAAAAACAAAAAAAAAACAAAAAAACCAACAAAAAAACCAAAAAAAAAAAAAAAAAAAAAGAAAAAAAACAGAAAAAGAAAGTTCCCTTATTTGGGAACAGGAACATGATATTTGGTGGAAAACTGATGTGACTATGAGCTCAAGTCTTGCTGGCTGTGGAGAGGCAGGTTATCTGTAAATGCTGGCCCACACACAGGAGTTTATGTCCCAGCCCACACAGCAAAAATTGCAGGTACTGCCAGGCCGATGAATGGATCATGTCATCCCCTACTACTATTATTATTACTACTACTACTACTACTACTACTACTACTACTAATTATTATTATTATTATTATTATTATTATTATTATTATTATTATTATTATTATTATTATTAATATTAATATTATTAATATTATTATTATTATTAAGCAGTGGATTAGATGAATGAGCAGCACTGTCCCCATTCCCAAACCACAACATGAAACCCAAGTGCTCCAGCACCCGGTCAGGGCAGGCTTAACCACGGCCCAAGCACTGAGCATGAGGGGAGGCCTGTGACCATAATCAGAAAAGCTGTGGTGGGGACCCAGGACCCCCTGCACACCCCTGCCTTGCCTGGTCTGACTGAGCAGCAGGGCCAGTGGATGCAGCAGGGTACAGCCTTGGCCAGGTGTGGGGGTCCCTTCCAGCTGGTTGCAGTACCCCTGCTTTTAGCTGCCACTGGAAGGAACACCCCTTTTTGTTTTCTCTGGTGTGTCTCCAGTAACTATTACCTTTTCGTGCAGCTGGGGCCGCTCATTGCTTCCCAAAATCCCATGCACTGCCAAAGATGGAGCCGCCACAGTATTGACATAGGCACAAACTGGAGAGTTCCAAATCCATCAGAGACTGGAGCAAACCTGGATCCAGAGGCAGCTGGAAGGAGGGATGGGCTGCCCTATCTGCTCTCTGATGTCGAGCCTGTAGGCCTCTGCTGTCGGCAAGGCCCCAAGTGTCTCTGTCCTGCACCAGGCCCTCCCTGGCAGGGCCGGGGGAGCCGCAGGAGCCCCAGCGCCCGCTGCCCGCAATTACGGTGTATTAGCCCGGCTGTTAATTGTCCTGCCTTCCCGGGGTCCCGCTTCCAGGCCAACACTTCTCCGAGCTCTCCTCACCACCGTGGGCACCCCAACGCCGCTTTGCCCGGACGGCGGAGGGAGCCGGGCCGGGGCTGTGAGGGGGATCCGCTCCCCGCCGGGGCTGTGCGGGGGATCCGCTCCCCGCCGGGGCTGTGAGGGGATCCGCTTCCCGCCGGGGCTGTGCGGGGATCCGCTCCCCGCCGGGGCTGTGAGGGGATCCACTTCCGCCGGGGCTGTGAGGGGATCCACTTCCGGGGCTGGGGCTGTGGGGGGATCCGCTCCCCGCCGGGGCTGTGAGGGGGATCCGCTCCCCGCCGGGGCTGTGAGGGGGATCCGCTCCCCGCCGGGGCTGTGAGGGGGATCCGCTTCCCGCCGGGGCTGTGAGGGGGATCCGCTCCCCGCCGGGGCTGTGAGGGGGATCCGCTTCCCGCCGGGGCTGTGCGGGGATCCGCTCCCCGCCGGGGCTGTGAGGGGATCCGCTTCTCGCCGGGGCTGTGAGGGGATCCGCTCCCCGCCGGGGCTGTGCGGGGGATCCGATCCCCGCCGGGGCTCTGCGGGGGATCCGCTCCCCGCCGGGGCTTGAGGGGGATCCGCTCCCCGCCGGAGCCGCGCTCCGCCCGGCGCTCAAAGCTTAGGCGAGGGGGACCTCTGGAGGCGGCACCCCCAAAACACGGCTGCACCCCCGAGCGGCGCTGAGCAGCTGGTGCTGCCTCCTGCCAAGCACTTCTGATAAGGGGAAAGCCCTTCTAAAAGCTAAAAGGTGAAAAGAGGAAGAGTTTCGTGAGCAAAACCCTGCGCGGCGTTCTTTTTCTGAGAGGTGAGCAGCCACTTCACATCCCACAGAGAAATCAAGTCATACTTTCCAGGGCTTGTGACATTGTTAATGTCACCGTGTGAAGAAGCAAATTTTCCCTCTGTATCAGGATCTGAGGAAGAAGGATGCTGCCACACTAATGCAGTCTGAAGGGTGAAACCCATCCCCTGGTTCACAGTCATTTTGGAAAGGATTGCCACTTAAAACAAAGTGACACCAGTGCCACAGATCTTGGGGAGAGGATGGAAGGTGAAACCAAGCACAGGGTTAGATGTGATCTGGCACATCTCAGAAACAGTGGGGTGTCACAAAAGCAAGCAGCTCTTCCTAGTCTATCCTGTGCATGCCCCTGAGTCCATGTCCTCCGAAATTTAAATGTCTTGCTGAATTTCAGCCAAAATGTGACTAGGAATAAGAAGAGTAAATTCAGCCCTTGGATGTTTCAAATCCTGCTGCAGTCAGGAACTGATCTTTGGAGCACTCCCTCCTGAGTGCATACAGCTCTTCACAGCCAGGGTCACCTCCAGCAGAATCTCTCCTGCCTCCTGCTTCACCCAGAACCGAGAGAGTTGCAGAGTCCCTAGGTCATTGCCTGTCCACTGACAAGACTCTACATCTGGAATGGGCCCTTCCTTGTGTTTGTTCTGTCCCAAACTTGCCAGCTGCTCGAGACAGTGTCCCCCCTTCACTGCTTATGGGATCCTCTGCACCCTGCTCTGAGGCTGGCAGAGCTGACACCATGAAGTACTACATATGTACTGGTGGACACTCCCCAGGTTATTTTCTGCTCTCACTTTCACGGGCAGCAATCACCCAGGGCTATTAGCCCTGCCTCTAGAGCACACAAATGAGTATTACAACCGTTTTACTTCCTATTAGTATTTTCAGAAAACTAATAATAATTAGAAGGAAAATATAATGCTTATCAGCATGTTGTTTGGTTGTTTTTGTTGTTCTTTTTTGTTTGTGTATTTATGCCTGGAGAGGGGTGAGTTTCACAAGTCATGTTCATTTATGCTCATGCTGACAGCTCCCCCCGGTGTCCTGTGCTTGCACATCTTTTGCACAGATACCTTTATCCAGCCAGGGATTTTTGGTGGAGTGTTGGAGAAGAGGAAGCCAGGCTCCTCTTGGGGTATTGGGAAAGACAAAAGGTCAACTGACACAAGGAGTGACAGAAAAGTTGCATCAAAGAAAACTGTGATTACTTATAAGAGAAAGAAACTTTCCACATGAAATGGAAACTTTTCACATGAAGTCAAGTACTTTGAAGTCACTAACCATGTCAACATTCAAAGGTTTACTGAACTGAGAAACCTGCCCTAGCAACAGTGAGTCCTGCTCCTGAGAGAGAGAGCTCGATCAGAGACTTCCTGAGGTCACTTCCAACGTGAGTTATGTTATGATTCAATGATGAAGCAAAAAAAATGCTCACTGCTACTCCTGCATCCCCCTCATCCATCAGTGCTTTCCTGCACACCAAGATGAACTGGAGCAGTCAAGTAACTTCCAAGTCCATCAGCACAAGTACCAACATAAAGCCAATGTCACACAGCCTGTAATTAGCTTCTATTTCTCTTTTCTTAAAAAGCTATTCCTTTATGATCTGCTAATGTTTTACCCAATTTGTCCTATTTATTTTTCACCTAATTCAACCACAGCCCTTAACTGTTTGATACTAATAGCTTGAATTTTTCTCCTTTGTCTCTTTTTTTACCCTGTAGGAGGAATTATTCACAATACCCATGGGCAAGGTTGCAAAGCAACTTCTACCTTCATTCTTTGTGCCCTATCCAGCCCAGGGTGCAGAAACCATGGCCAAGGGGAGAGGCAATCTGCCCTATTCAATCCATGAAAACTTCAAGAGAAAGCAAAAGAATAATTAGCACTGCAAGATGTAAAGACAGATCAGATCACCCCAAAGAGAGAAGAAATAATAATCAACTGGTATCTTGGCTCTGCCACCATGATCTCCTATTTCATTTAACTGATGCCTGGGTGGGTATTTAGGGCTGGGCCATTTTGGAATGGTAACAAGTTTCCCCCTCAAAACCCTCTTGCAATGGGTTTGCTGGCAAGAAAGTTGAAGGAGTTGTAAGGACTCCAGGGGAAACTTCCCAGCTCTTCTACCCTCTTTCTACTGTGTTGCAGCCTTGATTTTGGTACTTTCTCTAGGCTTCCCTTTACAGCAGGGACAATGAGTATTATGTTCCAGAGACATGGCTGGAAAAAAAGGGGCTGGACAGGAAATTTTCAGGGGTGAAGCAGGGCAGGTATTCCAGTACCTGCTAACATGGCTGGAGCCTGTGTGCACAGCACAGGCTGAGCCTTGCTCCTCTCTTAGCTGGCATCCCCAAAGCAAGGCACAAGAGCTCAGCAATACTTCCTGAAAGGTGCTCAGTGTCCTGGCAGAGGCTGCTTGTGAGGCCCTCTCGGTGTCCTTGGCTGGCCCTGAGAGCCCCCAGGAGTTGGTCAGAAGGAGCCCTGCTCAGGCACAGCAGCAATGTGAGCTCTGTGCCCCTCATAGCCCCTTGAGTGCTCACCCTGCCAGGACAGGACCAGGGGCTTTCCACAGTTTCCTAATGGCTGTGGGTCTGGTACATGCTGGGCACAGGAGTCCATTCACAAGTTCTAGCAAATGCCTGCCTAGATCTTAAATTTTTTCCACACCTTGGCTCTCAACTGAGGCAGGAATCTCCCTTCAAAGGTTTAGTGCTCAAAAAAAAATTCAATTTCTTAGCAGTGATACAGAAGATGGTGGACTTAATCTCATGTTCTTCTTCATATCTAATATTCTTCTCTGCAAAGCTCTAAAAGAACAAAACCCTGATGATCTGATTTTGATTAAGTACTCCACCATGACTGCTAATTGTTTTCCCATTAGTCCTTGCTTTTGAAAGCTGGATTTTTTTGGAATGGCTCTGAAAATCTATCAGGGTCAAGAGGTTTGGCTTGCTAGCAGCAGGAAGGTGCAGAGAAATAGATGACAAGAATGTGCTAACTTTTCAGATTACTGAAAAATATCCCAGTGAAGTTATCTTGTCCCTGCAGCAGACTCAGGCTCTGAATATTGCTTGTCCTTGCCTGGCAGCAAGAGAGAGCAGCAGCAGCATCTGTTGGCCACAGAGGGGATGCAGCCATGAGGGATGGATACTCACTGTCCCAGGGACCTTCTCATTCCATTTTCTTAGCATAAGCCTAAAATTATCCAGTTCTAACTGATGGGAAGAACAGAGAGTTTTGAAAAGCTGTGTCTTAATAAGAAAGTTTATTCTCCTTTTTCTTAGAGTTAATAAGCTGCTGCCCTAACCAAGGCAGGTAGAGAAAAGTTTCTGTGAGTAAGAGACAAAAAGGTCTGTCAAAAGAGGATTAGCTGGAGCAAAGCCTGCCTCCGAGCAAGACAGAGGGTGAGGCGACCTTGCAAAGCCTGTCTGGGCTATTTTCTCGAGCTCTGGGAAGAAGACTGTAAAGGCAGCAGTGACACAGGAGAGCTGCATTCAGAGTGGAAATTAATTTTGCTGTAATGCCTGCTCTTGCTGCTGCTTACGCAGCAATGAACGGCTGTCAAGCCTTGAAATCCTAAAATCCCCCAGCTGTCCCCAGCTCAAGGGAGCATGAGCAAGTCAAATGGAGGATTTTCCATACCAGGAGAGCCCTTGCTCTGTGGCCTACTGGGAAGTGTAGTTCAGTGCCTGCATGGCCATTTCAGAGCAGCCTTTGCTCCCTCTGCTTAGCAGAGCCCGAGGTTTGAAAGCAAGGAGATTTGTGGGGCAAGGTTGGGATGGCTCCTCGGGTTCATTTGCTCCTTCCTTCAGTTGACCATTCCTCTCTGGAGTGTGGGATCGTGAGATACTCCCTCTTTGCTAGGATGTCTGAGGGGAAGAGCTGCAGCATGTCCTTTCTGGGATATTGTTCTGCAAACCCAGCAGAGAGAGACAAATCTGGGTGGTGAGAGGTTTGCCAGATCCCACTCCCAGTGGGAATAAGGGTGGGCACACAGGAGACATGGCTGGAAATAAGGCATGTGGGCAAAGGCTGTCCTGAATAGTGTCCAGGGCTGCCATGGGACAGGACCATCCTGGGTTTGTGCCCCACTGAGTCAGGGCCAGAGTCATTATGTTAGCTCAGCCTTCCCCAAGGAAAGGAAGCTGATACACCATGGAAACAAAAGTGAGAACAGTGCTTTAAGCACAGCAAACTAGGCTAGTGAGGGGTAGAGTAGGCAAGGAGAATTTGGGGTTCAAATGTTGCAGAAAATCTCAAAAACTGCAAGAGAAGAGGGAAGGAAGGACCTGGCCAACTACCCACAGTTGCTGGACATGACCAGGTATGTAACCCTGGTTAAACCAGCAAACCTCCAGCATCAGGGGGACAAAAAAAAAAAAAAAAAAAAAAAAAAAAAGTGGGTTTGCAAACTCCTGAATCTGGGGCATATCTTGAAGAACATGAGACTGGATGGGTATGGGGGTGTTTCATCCAAAATGGAGAATTGGAACTATGTGCATTTCTTCCAGTGCCTTTTTTTATTTCCACCAAAGTTTTCTTTCTTTCAGTAACAAGATGCAAGTTCCATTCAGACTGCACCTCCCCATTTTACTCCTCAAAATAATAACAGCCTCATTTGCTAAAGGCACTATAAGGATATTAAGTGAAAATGAATTAAGTTTAATTCAATTGTTATTTTAGGAGCTTTGCCTCGTCAGGGTTTTGCAAATCTTCATTCTTCCACTTGCTGGAGACCAGCTTTAACACGCCCCTGCTGAGATGTTGCTGCAAGCCACGAACCCATCACGCTGGGAGTTTTACTTAATGCTTAGGGTTGGATTTTATTTTGCTTAAATGTCAGAGTCTGTCTGCCATGCTGCTGGGAGAGAGGGAAGAACCAGAGACTGGTTAGCTCAAGTCCATCACATGCAGCTTAGAAATAAAATTAATTGTCTGGCTGGTGATTTCTCAGGCAAAACCCCAGCACTTCTTTGTCTAGAAAGCACCACATCACTGCTGCCCTGCTTCAGAGAGGCTTCAGCTGCTCATTGCATCAGGTCTCATCTGGATCTTCTCCACCTGTTGCAGCACCCTTTGGATCACCAGCACAAGAGGGTGGAAACTGCCAGGATGGGAAGAGCTGGGGGAGGATTAATCTGCATCTGCAGAGCACTCATTTCATCTGCTCTTCATTCTTTGGATTGGCTTTAAATGCAATGCAAAAGCCCTGAACTACATTGGGGCCTGCCCTGGTTTGGAACCACTCCCTCATCCCCAGAGAGGTATCAGCTCCACCCAAGACAGGGAGAAGCTTTGAAAAAGTAGGAAAGAGGAGAGGAGGAAGTGACAGAGGGATCTGAAC
Organism: Muscicapa striata striata; assembly: GCA_030060385.1. Lineage (NCBI taxonomy): Eukaryota > Metazoa > Chordata > Aves > Passeriformes > Muscicapidae > Muscicapa > Muscicapa striata. Next base: position 475,746 of record JAREIS010000098.1, on the reverse strand, counting down.
TATCCGAGGACTGATGACCATGGCTTTGCTATAGGAGCAGGTAGGCTGCTAGAGAAAATTCACAGCCCTGCACAGGACTGTGGCACGAGGGAGAATGTGACCTGAGGGATGAGAAGAAGAGGGCCTCAGACTCCCACAAAGCCCAGCAAAAGGACATTTCAGAGGAGCTGTCAGCTCCCATAGCTTGTCCAGTGGAGCTGTAAGATCCAGCACACCCCTCCTCCCTCTCATCTCTGGTTTCTACAGCACAGGGGCAGAAGGGAGGACAAGACCCCAAAGACAAACACCCACACAGAGTGCTGGGGCAGCTCAGTGTCACCAGCAGCAGGCAGAAGGAGGGGGCACCCAGAGTAGGATTCTCCCAGGCCCTAACCTTGCTGAGAGCCAGCACCCAGGATTTATGGAAGAAAAGCTTGGAAGTGACCTCTGATCCACTCCAGCACCAGGCGCAGGCTCAGCTGGCATTACAGCTTGATGTACAGCCAGCGGGGCTGCCGGGCAGTCTCCTGTGAGCGATGGCTTGTGATATTTCTGGAGTTTATACCTAGCTCTCCAGCTCGATGGGCTTTCTGGGTATGATTTGTGCCCTGTGTTGCTCTATAAATATTGAGCTCAGAGAATTATATATGGCGACAGCCCTACAGCACTCCCGGTGATATATCCCTGCGTTCGTGGTTGTAGGCGAATAATTTTAGTTTGAGCGGTGTGGCAATGAGAACAAGGAGGAAGTTAAATAAAAGGGTAATTCGAGTCCAAGTGAATGGCAGGGAGCATGCGTGAGGCTTCGAAGCCTCTCCCACCAATCACTCAGGGAATTGACAGCCAGGATTATTTCCCAAATTAGTTACCTTATCCCTGAGTGCTGCTGTCTGCAAAATTAAGATAACTCACCACTTTGTTGAAAGGATGTGTTATAGCAGGGCAAGAAAGGAGCTGGGGACAAGGCTGGTGCTCAAGGACAGGGTCAGACCCTCTCTACTGGGACATTCCTTAGGTTGGAGCATGGGGAGAACCTTTGCTGCTGCCACCAGACTCTCATCACTCAATTCCCTTGAAAGCTGCAGCAAAACTCTCCTGGGAAGTCCTCATGACAAGCAGCTTGCAGCCCACTGTGTAATGTGGGGACAAAGACTTTTTTCTGCTGTAAATCTGGGTATTGCTCAGCTGATTTGGGATTGCTGCAGTCCAGGTATTTCTTTCCCACAGCATTCCCTCCCTCTGGCTAGGAGATGGGCAAAGAGGGCTCAAATTTGTGCAGCCACTTATCACCTATTCAGGCAGATACCATCAGGGCCTGAGAACAAACTCCTTAATAGGATGTGGAAATGGCCAAATGCCCAACTCCAGAAAACAAATTGAGACCAGGTTTCATGCCATGTCCCATTTGCTGTGATGTTTCAAGATGTTCAGGTGCTTCTGTCCATGCCAGGCTGGCCATGCAGGTGGGTTCTCTAAACCAGCCTGACAGGTTCAGAAAACCCACCTTAAACCAGCAAAATTAATAATTTGCACCTTGGTGTCAGAGCTTCCATGGGAAGGGCCCATCCCTCAGCCCTGCACTTCCCTGCTGCTGGTGACAGGGAATGCCTGGGTGACTGAGCTCTGTGTCCCTAGATGGGAAGACTGAGGAATTAATCTTTAATTGTGAAATAGGTAATTGATCAACCGCCTGAGGAATGGGATTATGAGGGAGGGAAAGGACTGGATGGACCTAACACACTTTCCTACAGCAACCCATCTGCAGCTTGTGTCTTGGGGTGCCCAGACCAGTACAAATGCCTTAGTGAGCCCATTATACTTACATTTCTGTCATTACACTGTTGCACACCTGGACTACCCATGATTCCCAAAAATTCAGTTTGCTAGTCCAGTGTCAATGAATAACCCCAGCAACAGACTAATGCAAAGGAGCTGAGTCTCATCCTCTCCTGGGAAACCCACATGTTCAGCTCCCTCAAAACCACCTAAGGGCAAAGACACAGTCCTGTCAGAGCATTGCACGAGCAAGCAACAGGCCAGGAGGGGGAGAGACCATTTACAAGGAGCTGGAGTGGTTTGCTCTGATTTTCTAATGAGATGAAAAGTCAACAGAAGGCAATAACCCTTCTTGGTGGCTTTATATCAGGACATACTGCAGATGTTTTCAATCACGGCTGTTGCAGACACAAAGGATGTGAGAATTGATCTGCCTTCCTCCTCCAGAAAAGATTTAAGATACATGGTGACAAAACCTACTTCCACTGAAAGATTTTGCTTTAACCTTGAAAAGACACAAAAGGCTCATTGAGTTCAGGATTTGACAAAAAGAAATTTGGGGTTAAAGTTGCAACTTTTAACATGCCAGAAGCCTTGTAGGCTGGTATTTATGGGTAGGTTGTCCATTACAAGGCCCCTTTAGCCAGATATTAATATCCCTCTAGGAGATTTGCTATGAGTCAAGAAGGAGGAGTCTGAAGAACAAACTAAGGGTCAAACACGCTGTGCCTGGGAGATCCAGTGGGTCAGATCAATAGTCAGAATGATCTGTTGTGGCCACAAAGCATATTAATCTCTCACCCACGTGAGTCACTGGAACATTTCATATTCCTTCTGCTGTTTCTGGATGACTTCCCCACCTGGGCAGACCTAGCAAAGCCTGGCTCCAAGCCAGGTGGTTCTGGAAGATGATACCTGCATACCAAAGCCAGTGCCCTAGCATAGATAAAGAACCCAGACTTTCTCGACTGTAGCCTTGAACATTTTCTTGCAACATTGCTGCCTGCTTTGGTGGAGTGACTCAATCCTACTGCAGGAGCAGAAACTCCCTGAGCTTCTTTTGCAGGCACATGAGGGGTCTCCCATGAGCTGCAGCAGCCAGCAGAGCACCAGAGAGCCACTGGCCTTTGCACCAGTGTCCTGTGAAGGAGGTTGTCCTGCTGCTGCTGCTGGAGCCAGCTCAGCTCCAGGATCCCATGGCCTGGTGTGGGATGTGGCTAGGCAAAGGCACCCTGCAGACAGCACCATCTCACCCATCCTCCTGGCTCCCCACTTGGTAGTGCCCATCTCATCCCTTGTATCAGCCAGAGGGGCTCATCTCCCCTGATAGAGACCATCTCTTTAGCATGTTTTGTGCCATGAGCAGCCTGATCCTTTAACTGCTGAGCCCTTTCTCTCACACCTCTTATTGTCTGTACTGGTGGTATTTTTCTCTTAGAAACAAGGCTGGCTGCTGCTGAGCTGCCTCTGTCCCCCTTCGTGCTCTAACTGCACAGATAATTCATGTGAGACTTCATTTTACCCTTACCTGAAGCAGCCAAATACACCTGTGAGGAGAAATTAACTGCTTCAGTGGCACAGCTCAGTTGCTTAGGAGATTCCCACTCCCTCCAGGACAAGAAATAAATGAGGCAGCTCACTCAGCAAGTGTCTTCCCCAAGGAGCATGGCTCAGTGCTCTGCTCCCCAGCAACCCCACCAGAACTGACGACTGTGCCAAGCAGGGTTCATCAGGGCTTTGTCCCACAGAGTTAATGCTTTCTCCTCACTGCAGGAAACAAGGCACTACAGCAGGTTGGCTGTGAATTCACCTTCCCTCTTTCCTACCAAACTCAAGCTGCTTCTGACTCTTCACAGCCTTTCTGTTTTGTACAACAACTAGCAGTCCCAACATCACCCCAAATAGCTGGCCCAGCCATGGATGGAGTAGGGGTGGAAATGGAGTCTGGCTCCCTGCATGTTCACCTAGTCCCCAGAAGAAGCCTTTTCTCCCCAGCACTGGCAGGTGTCTGTTGGATAAAGAGAGAAGGGTCATCTGTGAGGACCCATCCAGGATATCTGCCACTCAAGTGCTGGCCAGTGAGAAAACCACCTTCAGGTTCCCATCCCAGTCTGACAGGACCTGTTGTCATCTCTCCTCAGCCCCAGGAAAATCCCATTTGGGGTAGGGCCATGAGGAGAACACAGGCAGGGAGGACAGAGGTCAGCCTGACCTTGAGGAGGGCCAAGAGAGTGGCCAAGACAGGAACAGAGAGGACAAAACCTACTGGGCAAAGAACAGGAAGTTCACAGACCATCCGGAGAATGTTTATCCCAAATTTCAACATAACTTTTTAAATAATTTTGGCCTCTGCCCTCTGGGCACCATTTCACTAGTAAATGCTCTGTGGAATAAATGCCAAGTGATGGTGAAATACAAATAATCCCTTCTCATAGAGAATTGTTTTTCTGGTGAATACTGAGCTATAAATGCAGCTTTAAAAAGAAATAACTTGTTAAACTGACACACACAGACACACACAAGCAGACCCCATTAGAGTCATTTGATGCAAGCCAGAAAAAAAGTGCCTCTAAATCACATAATTATTTTAAGAGACAAAGACATTTGCTTAAACTGGTTCAAATCACCTTTGGGGAGGGAGAAGAGAAGGTTTGTGTCTGCACCATTAAGTGCTTTGATTTCCTGCAGCTCACCCCAGACTCTTATTTTAATAGCATTAAACATATGAATATGTGATAATAAAACATAGGTGGTTTCCTTGAGCTGTATTGACTTTGTTTGTCACAAAGACAAAAATCATTTATCTGCTTGGATGTTTCATGGATTTATATTTTTCTTTTGATGAATGCAAGCAGCCTCTTGGCTGTCCTAGAAAGCTGTTGCAGGCACCTGTTTTGATCAAAGCTCATCCCTCTGCTTAAAAATCCCAGCTGCTTGTCCTCTGTATTTACTGCACTCCCTGAGCCAGGGCTGTGTAGCCAGGAGCCAGGGATGTAGCCAGGAGCCAGGAATGTAGCCAGACCCTTTTCTCCACTCCTGGAGCTCAGAGAGTCGAGGGCCTCAGCTTTATGTTCTCAGTGTGGCTGCAAACCCCTGCGGTGGTCCTGCACACATCACACACCCCATCCTGGCACTGCTCAGTGACCCCAAACATCCAGCTCATGAAGCATCAGCACATGGGATATCCTATGGAGGTCTCGTTTCCTAATCCCAGTGGTGAATACTAAACAGAGGGGAGTCATCCCTTGAATTTCTCAGGGCTGGATATTTTCCAGAAAAAAAAAGCATGTAGCTATGGTGGTCAGGGACATGGTTCAGTGGTGGACCTGGCACTGTTAGGGTAATGGTTGGACTCCATGATCTGTAGGGTCTTTCCCAACCTAAATTATTCTATGTTTCCTTCAGGGGCAGGCTGTGTTCTCCAAGGAAACGCTCAGGGCTGGGCTTGGCTGCCCTTCATCCTGATCACCCAGTGCTCCCAGTCTGAAGGATTCTGTGGTTTGCCCGGTGCCCAGCGCCCGTGCTCACCCCTGCCCGGCGCCCCTGCCCGGTGCCGGCGGGGCCGAGCCGAGCGCTCGCCAGGCGCTCGCTGACCCCTAGATGGAGCTCGGTGCCCGCCGATCGCTGCCGGGCGGCCCCGGGGCGGGCAGGGACGGCCCCGGCAGCTCCCCCCGCACGGCACAGAGCTCAGGAGAGGGGCAGCGTGTCCATCCCGGTCCTGCTTGCCTAAACTCCCCATGGGTGCTGAACCCTGGCCTGAGAGGTTTCACCGGGGCAGTGTTTCATGTCCTGCTGTTCTGGCCAGCTCTGTGGGTCACTGTCCATCAGGGTCACCTGTGAAGGGGCAGTGCCACTTATTTTGGGAGAAGCACCCACGCATTTGACCCCTATGTGTGTCAGAGCAGTTGTAGTAAGAGTTATCCTGCCCTAGACCCCATCCTGTGGGTGAACCAGACAGCCAAGTCTCTCCATCTGCTGCAGAGAGGTTTGAGGTTGTCTGGCTCCAATCTAGGAAACACCCATAGAGTGGGAGGATTCTGAGACTGAAGGGAGGGACAGGACACAAGGAAGGAAAAAAGATCTGTGGGGTGAGCTCCATGCAATGCAACATCTCCAGAAGTGCCAAGCAATACTTATCCTGTCCCACCCACCCCATCTCTTGTGTGAGGGAGTCTCCTCTTATCCCACCAGAACCAGTTTGGGCCAAGCCATCAGCAACAGCTGGGGTTTCATCCAGGAAGGGGAGTGAGGCTGGAGTTACCTCCTGCAATCCCACTTGTTGGCAGAGAAAGGAGAGAAACTGGCTCCTGAGACAGGAGATGTTCAGCAACAGGACACAGTTCCTCACTCCTCACTTCTTTTGGCAGTGTATGTGGCCACAAGAAAATCCTTTAGGAAATCCTTTCCTCTGGATAACATCACAGGTGTGTCTCCATGCTTTCCCTGCCAGGGCTGTGGTGTGTTTCTCCAGGGACTGGCACACACATGTGCACCCTGGGGTCCCAGCAGGGGTCTGCATTCCCTCACCTGACTGCTACAAATCTGGCTTCTGCCTGTGGTGTGTGAGATGGCTCTGCTCAGATCCTCAGATCTTCAAAGGACTGAGTCTGGAGGGACAATGCATGGGAACAGTGGTGGGTACACCAAGAGATGTCTGGTGCCTTGCTCCACAGAGAGCATACTCTGCTCTACATCCCACCTCCTGCCTCTGGATGTGGTGGTATGAGCCACAGCAAAGGCAGGTTTCAGACCTGTCATAACAACTGATAAGGTTACAACATTTGTTTTGACTCCATCCAAAGTGCAAGCCAGATATTCTCAAGCATTTCTGTGTGAAAGGAGGTGAGTGGGAAATGCCCCTGCCACAGTTCCCTCCCTTGCCCCTGCCAGTGGCTGTGTCAGTGGGCAGGGTGCCTGGGACACATCCCTCTGTGGTTGCAGGTGTCCCTCCAAAGGCAGTGGAGCACAGCCAGCAGTGCTGTAAATGCATATAAAATCTCCTGGACCTTAATCCTGGAAGGAAGGAAGTGCTCTGGATACAGCCCAGCAGTTACCACCATACTCCACAACTGTGTCACTGTGGGATGCCACAGGACTGTCACAGCAGCAGTCCCATGGTGTGACATCTCCAGACCCTGCAGGACCCTCCAGTGCACACCACTGCTGCAGGGTGGGTATAGCCCCTGCTTGAGAACAGCCCTCCTCTCTCCAAGCCAGGCTCCCACCAGAGCAGGACCCCAAGGTGCCCCTCACTGCTCGCCTCAAACCCCACTGGCCTGCAGACCTGGTGCCTTTTCTTTGCAGTTCTCAGAAGAGCATCCTTGTGGTACATTATGGCTCCCCAGGACCTGCTGGTTTTTATCCTCTCCTCCCCCAGCCTGGCCTCAGAGGACAGCCCCACTTCTTCCCTGGGCTCTCCTGTGAAAACAGCCAGATGAGCTGGAGAGGGAGGGCGCACAGAGGCCTGGCCACAGCTCAGTGCATTTGTGATCACTTCCTCACCGTGATCCTGAGCAAGCCCCATCCTCACCTGTACCCCTTTCTTCCCCTTTGACACCCTACATGGGGAGTTCTGGGGTCAAGCCCTGCCTTTCAACACATTTATGTCCAACACACCTGATAGCCCAGGTTTAATCTAACCCCCACTGAGCATTGACATCGCAAACTAGGTAATTCTAGATAAATACCTAGAGAGGAAGGGTCTGGTGAGCACTGACACGTGCCTAAAACCTCACAACAGCAGGTAAAAATTGCTAAATATAATGACTTTCCAAAAATTTCCTCTGGCTGAGACAGGGAAGACCCTGGGAAACAAAGCTTTGCTCCTTGTTTTCATCTATCCCCATCTTAGTACCGCTTCCTAACTGTAGTTAAAAAAAGTATCTATTGATTGATATTTTTTAATCACTGCTTTGTTATTTTTAGACAGTTGCAGTCTAGGAAAGACAGACAGTTAACCGCAGTGCTCAGACCAGCGGGTTCACATTCTTTAGAGGCAACAAGAGAATGAGTTTTCTCAAGCTTTGCTCCCTCCTGCTTGAAAACCAGAGTACAGGCTCCTCAGTTCTGCTCATTTAATTTTTTTCTTGAAAGCAGAAAGGCAAAGAACGGCTGAGCTGAGGGTAAGTACTGAACTTCCAGCGCCAGGGAAGGACTGGGCAGGGGATTCCAGCTCTCTGCAGCAGAGGATTGCACACCTTCAGCACACAGAGGTTTGGCTGGGGCTGGTGTGTGACCTGGATTTACAGAGCTGAAAGCTGCTGAGGCCAGCACCACAATTGCCACAGCTAGGTGCAACAACAACAACAAAAAAACAAACCCAAACGAAAACAGAAGGAAGCCAAAAATTATTTTCTGCGCTTAGAAAAATCAAGATTATTCTGGTGCTGTCAGAAAAAAAAAAACTAACACAACTCTTTGAATACAGTTTTAGGTGTGGCTTAAATAAATGTCTAGAATTAATTTAAAACTACCAGTAACAAAGAGTTTCCGGTTAGTGGAAAGGAATAGGGAGAAAAACTTCTGTCCTAATCTTGGATAAGTGCTGACCCATCAAACAAATTTCCTACTGTTACGGAGACAATAATAATAATTTAAGGAATATCAAAATCACAGTTAGCTGCACAAACAAAAGGTCTGAAAAAAACAGTCTGGTGTGACTCCAACAGAGGTTTGTTCTGATAATCTATAGTTTTGTGTGCTTTTTTCTTCCCTTAATATTTGTTTTAAAAAACCTACCTTCTTTCCCCAAATTTATGAGCACTCATTTAGAAAATTTTCACCCAGGATAATTTGATAATTCCGAATGTTATTTCACAAATGTATTTTAAGCAAGTGGCCATCAAAGCTGACTGCCACACAAAGAAATCAGTGTCACTCAGCCAGCCTGCTCCTGGCAAGGGAAAAAAAGGTTAATTCAAAAAGTTCCAGCTGTCTCAGAACCCCAGAGAGGGATGGCTTTTTACTGTAACCCAAACAGTTTTCAGCAAAGCCATTTTCAGTTTTGCCAGTAGGTTGGTTTGGGTTTTTTACCCTGTCTAGCCTGAGTGTGTGTGAGCTGGTCTCGGCGGCGGGGAGGGGCTGCCTCTGCTGGATGGGCTCCTGCTGCTGCCGTGCTGAGGCAGCAGCCCCGGTTTTAAGCTTTTATTTCAGTGTGTTGGTTAATCAGGAACACATTCAAAAACACCCGTCAACAGTCTTAGTGAGATAATGAAAATGATCCTGCATTTGAGTGTTTGTGGGGTCAGTGCCTCTTTTCATTATCAATTATACAAACCATATTAGAGGACACAAACACTTGCCTCAGTCTTTCTCCAACAAATGCTTCATACAGGTGACGCTCACTGATACTGCTGCTGAAACAGAAATAACTTTAAATACATGACAAATGCCATGTAGATGGGATAATGCAGCCCAAGAAAAGCTGTGTGTGGTACTCATGCAGAAACTGGGGTGTGCATGTACTGCAGGGATCCAGTGGTCTCGTCTGTGCCGAGCACAACAGCAGCTCTGCTCAAGGTGGAACGCTCCAGCAAAGACCCTGGGCCATCCCCCAGCAGAGATAAACCAACTGATCCTTGTTTGGATGACTCATGTGCTCAACTAATTGGCTAAATGGGGGCCAGACCTCTGATTGCCTCCTGCCCTGATAGTTTGCTGAGCTGGGACCAAACCCAGACAGCCACAGCCCATCCCACAGGGCTTCGTCTCCTCCAGCTCCACACAGATGTTTCATACTCCAGTTGCTCATGCAAAGACAATGTTTTTTCCCCTCCAGATTTCACCTTTGAAAGCTCAGCACATCCAACCCAAAGGAATGATAGTTCTCCATCCCTGGCAGTGCTGTGGGTGAGAGAGATGAACACAGTCCCCTGTGATGCCCTGTGCCTTCAGCTTCAGACATCACACAGGCTTTTCCCCTCCAGACCAAACTCACTCAACCTTGGTCTGCATTTCCTAGATACAGGCAAACAGCAGAAAAACATTTCTCCCTGACTCTCATTTCATGTTCGGGATTTGCTTTATTTTGAGAGCAAAAGAAGGGGGAAATGACTTTCAAGGCATCTTAATGCAATTTTATTCCTGCTCCCAAATAAGTATAATACAAAAAATTAAATCAGCCTTCAATGTGATATAGATGGCCCCAGGATACAGCTGAGGTGATGTCAGTCTCCAAAACATAACATTATGTGTCATTGTTTCATGTCATTACTTATTGATTTAATTCCATCATATTTCAGACAACTTTTATTGTCTAGGTACAAATCATCATATTAATAACTGGAAGCGCATATGCAGATATCAAAAACACCTTCTGCCACTAAACCAATTTTTAAAATGAAACCAAGAGAAATATTTTAAGAGAAAACTCCTCCAGAAGCAATTTTTCCAGGGATGAGAAAGACCAAGCAACTGTTTTTCTGGCTCAAATGTAACATATAGTCTCATTTCATAGTGAGATTCCTGTTTTTACTTTTGGTCTTTTTTTTTTTTTTTTTTTTTTTTTTTCCCCACAGGAAAGATAGATGGGAAAAGGGGAAGTCTCCAGTTTTGAAAACAAGGTATAGTAAAATTTTGTATCAAAACATATTCCCTCGAAGGCACATTATCATGTATTCAACTTCACCGGACGAACAATTTTGGATTACGAATTGAATAAAGAGAATATTATAAAATGGCTGTCTTACAATTAAACTTTACAATATTGATGCATCATAATAAAATAGAAAACAGTTTTAATATCTAAAGTGATTAGTATTATTATTGTTGTTATTATTATTCTATGACTGATGCTTTTTCCTATGCAGAAACCCTGAAAACAAAAATATACACCGCAACAAACTGTAAACCATTAAAAATTTGTACACAGCTATGCCTCTTGAAGGAGTTTAACTTTGTAGACAAAGTTGGATGTGTGTTAAATAATAAGCTTAATCAGAATCAAAAACTCTGACTGTAGTATGAAACAGAATTCAAACAGAAGAGTTCCCTGAAATTTATGTTAGAAAAAATACAAATTGTTTTCTTTTAGTATCATCTCTTAAAGATATTTCCAAAAATGCGTGTTCTCCAAGTTTCATATTTTCCTGTGTTTTATCCATTTTTTCTTTTTCTGGCTTCTTTTCTTTCCATTGCTGCAGATGTTTCTCTGTGTTCTCGTACACATTGGACTGCAGAATGGGAAAATCCTGCAGCACCATAAATTCTCAGCCCAGTCCTACGATAGCAGATTTTGGATGAAGCAGGCTATTCATATGCTCCCTTAACAAACTCCCCAAAAATGCTGCACCCAGAGGAACCTTCCAGAGCACTGGCACCCACCAGGTATCAAAGGCTTAGGGTATTTTCTTGCAGATGTTCCACAGGCACACGTCAGGGGGTCCCTGTCACTGCTCGTGGCTGCCTGCCCTCCTCAGTCATATCCTCCAACACCCTCTACTCAGTAATTCCCAGTGCTGGAAGGAAACACCAGGCTGAAGCCAGCCACAGGGCTGGGAGTCTCCCCCAAGGAAGCTGATGTGAGTTTTCCCACCAGTTTGATTTTCCTCTGAGGAAGGTTTCCCAAGCTGGAGACAAATCCTGCAGCAAGACTGAGTATGAATGGAAAACAATGTCCCCAGAATAAACCCGTGTAGGATTGTCTCTAAAATGTACTGTTGCATGTTTCTTCATATTCAAATTCCCTTTTCTGTATTCAGACACAAATATCTGTAGATCTGCCTCAGCCCAGGTGACACCTCATTCCAAGGTCTTACTCAATAAATTATTCCACATGAGTTTCAGGCTGAGTCCCTGCCACCCCTGCATAGTCCCTGCCACCCCCAGAAAGGCCCCCAGAAAGGCTTCAATTAAAGCAAGCACTAAATGCACTGCTGGGTTGAAGCCTGAAAATGTTTACAGGACCAGGGATTAAAACACAGCATATTACATCTGGAGCTTCCAAAGCCAAGTGGACCTGAGCAAAGTCAAATGGAAATGCTAACCCTATTTTCATTTTAAAAAAATAAAAATAACACAGGTTCAGCAGTAGTTGTGATACGCTGTCTCGTCTTGGGGAACTAATAGACAGGGAACAGCAAGGCTTTAAATGATTTATTCAGTACCCTGGAGATTTTTTTTATTTTCTTTTTCATTTCCACATAAATTACACAAGCACTTTATAAAATGAATACACATAAAACACCTTGTAAGTGCATAACTTAAAAAAAAGAAAACAACAAAAAAAGCAAACAAACAAATGCCTTTAAAAATCTCACTGAAAATCGGTTTTCTGCTTCTTTCAAGCCATCAGTTCGAAACACATATATATATATATGTGTGTATATATATATATATGGATATATAAGGGTGTACACAGACTTTGCACTGCCGCCAGTAGAATCCTAAGGAAGTTTTCCTCTGCCCCAGCTAGATGAACATCAGTAGCTCTGTCTGTCAGGGCTGAGCTTTTGTCTGGAAGCATGTCAACAAGTTCAGGGTTGACACTGGAGACTTTCAAGAGAACAAAGGGGTTGGGGGGAGGTGAGACAGCATTGCTGCTCCAGCAACTCCATGGCTGGGAAGAGTTTTTGGGGTGGCTTTCCTTCTTTTTGTTCCGTGTGGAGGGTTTCCCCAGCTGGATACATAGGATGCCGTGGTGGCCAGAGGATCAGGGGGCTCCAGCCCTCCTCAGGGAGAAACAGAGTTGCTACATGTCCCACCAAGGATGCCTTGTGTCCCGCTGGCAGAAGGTGTAGGTGCCACCAGAGAGTGCCAGACTTATTCACAAGCAGAGGCGACAGTGGTGACACTGGTGATCTTGGTGGAGTCATCAGACCAAGGCTGGAGGTTCTGGAGGGCGAAGAGAGAGGAGTTGTGGACACAGATGGGGTCGGCTTGGATGGGCTGGTTGATGGTTTTTTGGAAGGCTTCCTGCTGCAGCTGCATGAGGATGCGGTTTGCTTGCTGCCGCTCAGCCTCCCGCTCCTCTGCTGTCTGCCTCCTAGGAGAGAGGGAGCCATTAGGGGGGCCTGGGGAAGCAAGGGAAGGGTATCTCCAGGGAGATTAAGTTGTGCTGGGTGCTCATGATGTGGGAGAGCAGGGGTAGGAAAACAGGGTGCTTTGCCATGGCATGGTCCCACATCCCCTACACAAATGGCCAGTAAATCCCATAAACTGGGGACTGGGTCTGTCTGTCTTACTGGCCTCGGCAAAAATTGCTCTGATAAAAGAGAGCTGGGAGCAGCCCACAGCTCTGGATTACTCTTTGCCCACAGGTAAAAAAAAAACTAGAGACAAAATACCCAAAGTGTCACACAACAGCACTGAAAAAGTTGTGATCCCTTGAAAACATGCTCTGGTCTGACAGCAAGAGCCAAGCATGCAAAGCCCCAGGAAGAAGCATGGAGCAGGATGGGGTGAGACAGTGACTGGCAGTGCCACACAGCTGGAAGATGGGCAGTGTCACCCTGCACATCCCCTTCCAGCATCCAGGTTTGCCATCTTGTCTGCCACGCTGAGGTGACCAGATGTGATAGTTTGGATAAAGGCAAAAACATTTCCATGGCAGGCAGCAAAATTTCAGCTAAATACTAGAAACATAGTTTTTAGCAGTAAGAGAAATCAAAGCATAGAATAAACTATCTGGAAAGGGTGAATGACAATGTTTTTCAGAACAGTTTGGACATGTATCTGCCTGGTATGGCATCAGCAGAGGTGATCCCCATTAGGGGGATTAGGGTTAGGGGGTCAGAAGGGATTCTTTCCAGTGTTGATAGGGCCCTGGCTCTGGGAGCCTGGGAGCAGAGAATGGGATAGGTAGAAATAGCCTGAATCCTCTTATAGCCATAATGGAAACCCCACTCCTGCTTGCTTGGATGGCAGGTCAGTCTAAAGTCTGCAGCTTGCACTCACCTGGCACTTCTATTGAAAAGAAAGTTGCTGGGAAATCCTGGGAGCAGCTCACAGTGCTGGTCCCAGGATGATTCCCAAAGCATCCTCTCCCTCCCTCACACCCCCAGGCTCTGCTGACATCCTCTCAGCAGCTTCGGTGGACCAGTGTCACAGGAAATGGCAGCTTTTTAATTTAGCAGCTCAGAGGGATGTGAGACGTCTCATCCTCTTTGGCCATGGGAATTGGAAGTGGCATCTCTGACCTCCACAGTGACATCTCAGAGCACAGGGTCCCTGGCTCCCAATGGGGAAGCAGACTGGGGTTTGGATGCTAGCAATGGGCCTCTGGGCACCCAAGCCTCCAGACATGTTGCCAGGGTTCCCTCCTGGGAGCAGGTAACTCAGGGCTCAGTCCCTGTTCTAATCACTGTGTCAACATCTCACATCAGACATCCTGGGAAGAGCGGGCTCAGAGCAGCACCAGCCGGGGAAGCAGCTCAGTCTCTGCCTCGATGAATATTTAATAAGTCCCTGCACAATGAGGAGATACTCCAGGAGAAGGGGGGGAGCCCCAAGTCCAGGGCGATCAGGAGCACCACAGCTGTGAGCACCTCGCTCCCAAGTATCTCCCTGCTGCAAGCAGCTGGTCTAGTCATGGATTCACATCAGAGCAGGATTTCCAGGTTCATATTTGCCTGGAAAGAGCTGAGTCTACAGCAAGAGCCCAAATCTGAGGAGGGGATCACACACCCACCTTACTCCAGCAGAGACATCCAGGTAAGGGGCAGGGGCAAGACTCTTCCCCTAGTCTATGTTCAAGCAGTTAAATTGCTCAGAGGGCTTATAACAACTCTCTTTCCTTGGATACTTCCCACTGCTCATTCAGACCAAGCCTGCAGCAGCTCCTTCCAGCTCCCAGTGCCCCAGGAACCACGCAGAGCCCAGTGCAGGGCCCTGAGGCAGTAAGTTGGGTGTGCTATCAGCCAGGGGCACCCACATCTCCATTGCAACACCCAGCAGGCACAGATGCACACAGACAGAACTTACATGCCTGTGCCCCTCTGGCTCAGGCCAGAGATTCTCTCATGTCTAATATTACAGCTGAGGTCTTGCTGCAGCCTTTCCCTTAGGCAGAAGCAGGATTTTGTTTCTCTTTACCCTGCTATTTTTTGTAAAACACGTGAATAGGTTTGCATCCTCTGCACCTCTGCCAAAAGAGGCTGAATTTAGCCAACAGACGCAAAGAGTATTGACAGATGGATTTGCCTCACTTCCTTAGGAAACCTGGTTAGAAGACACAGCTGACCCCATTCTGCAGGCCACGGCAGGACTGTTCCTTCTCCAGGATTCTGTTTCTGGCCAACAGAGATCACTCCAGCTAGAGACTTCCTAACAGTTGGGGAATCACTCTACCGTGGATTCTCTGGGGAAGAACTCACTGTCGTTGAGGTTTCACACACCCCCTTGGTTTTAAATTCCTTGACCCCCATTTCTTACCCAACCTCAGCATAGTCAGGCAATTGCTGTCCTATTAATCTTGGGGAAGACTCTGGGGAAGCTCTTTGAAACCCATTTGAAGAACCTGCCTGCCCTCCAATACCCATTTCTCAGCACCCAGCAGCTCAGCACCCACCTTCTCTGCCCTCTGAGGGAGCTCCCCCTTGCCCATCACTTTCTGCCCCCGCGGGAGGCCTGTCCCCAGCCCAGGGCAGGGGATGTTCTCAGGGCTGGGGTTCCTCGGGAACATCATGGGAACGTGCAGCTTGGGAGGGGTTGGGTCACTGCGATGGAGCCCTGGAGGGTCCGTGTGAGCCCAGCTTCTCTTCCTCTCCGGCTTTACCGGCACGCCCGGCAGCAGAACAAAAAGAAAGCGCTTGGGCAAGGAGGCGCCGCGAGCCCCGCGGGGACGAAAATCTCCGCGCTGAGCAGAGCCCGGGACTCCGACAGCCCCGGGCCGGGGGCTCCCGCACCCTCTGGTGACACTGGCACACGTGTGCGCGCACACATTCATCCCCGTGGCACACCCACACGCGTTTTTACACGCAGGTCCAGTGTGCACACACCGTGTAATCCACGGCCCGCAGTACCTCACACTCGCTGCGTTTTGCACCCGCAGCCCCGTGCACCTCAGACACACACACACACACACAGCGTGCGAGAACACATGGGCACGCGTGGTTTTCACCCTGACTGCACGTTACACACGCCCGCAGGTGTGCGCACACCGCATGCACACGCACGGTCACATTCACGCACACACGGGGCTCGCACGCCTCTGCCCCGCCATCGATGCTCCTGGCAGAGCTGCTGGCAGCGAGGTGTGTCCCCCCGGCCTGCCCCACAGAGACCCCTGGTCCCTCACCTCCACTTGGTGCGCCGGTTCTGGAACCAGGTCTTCACCTGGGCGTCCGTCATCTTGAGGGCCTTGGCCAGGGCAGCGCGCTCGGCCGAGGCCAGGTATTTCTGCCGGTGGAAGCGCTTCTCCAGCTCGCAAATCTGCAGGCGGGTGAAGGAGGTGCGCGGCTTCTTCTTCTTGGGGGGGGTGCGGTTCTGGTAGGGGTGACCTATACGGCGTGTTACAGTGAAGGGTGAGAGGGCCACTGGGGGGGACACGGGAGGAGGGGGGATGAGAGGCAAAGAAGCAAGCAGCGACACATCAGCAGAGGGGCTCCGGCTCCCGGCCGCTGGGCTGGGGACCACCCCCCACCGCTCCGAAGCCGCGGCTTCCCCGCCGACACCCACGCACGAGCGGCAGAAACTCGGCGGCGGCCCCGCGTACCGGGAAGGCCCGGCGGCCTTTCCTGGGTGCTGCGGGCACCCGCCGGGCACCGCTCGGCTCCGGCGGACGGGAAGGTGGCCGCTTGCCCGGCCGAGGGCCTGCCGGGGAACGGGGGGTCAGCAGCGGCAGCCGGTCCTGGCGCCGGGCCGGGGCTCCGCGCTCCGTGCCAAGCGGGCTCGGGATAATTTCGTTTAGGCGCGGCGGTAACCCCATCGGCCCCGGCCCCAGTGCCCCTTACACGGGAAGTAAAGTCCCGGACTTTACTTCTTACTACTTGTTGTTCTGTTCATTTGTTATTTTTTGTTTGTTTGTTTGTTTCGGGGTTTGTTTGGGGTTTTTGGGGGGGGGGTTTTGTTTTGTTTTTGTTTTGTTTTAAATATATAAGGTTTTGTTTGGGTTTGTTTTGTTGTTGTTGTTTTTTTCCAACCTCACCAAAAAATACTGAAAAATCTCATTGTCTCTGAACCAGGAACAAATTGTGTGAAATCTACTAAGGTACTAGCCAGGGGAACGGCCCCTTCATCCACCCGCGGCCGTGCCCGAACTCAGCGCCATCGGGTCGAAATTAAACGGGAACTCTCAAAAATTTGGCCTCGGTTTCCGCCCTCGGGAAGAAGCGCTAATTTTTCCCCGTTGTAATTTCGTTCCTTTTGTTTGTTTGCATCTTTTTTATTGATTTCTTTTCGCTTGAGTTTTTTGCTTTGTTAGCGCCAAAAGACGAGTCCAGCTACACCTGGAAACGGCGGCGAGGCCGGAAAGCGGCTCTAGCCCGAGCCCCGCTCTGCTCGGGTCTGCAAAAAGTCCCTTTCGATGGGGAAAAAAGCTGAGCCGAAACCCGCAGCCGGGGAAAGCCAGCTCGGTTAAGGAAAGCGACGGGACGGCCTTCCCGAGCAGGCCAGGGCCGGGGCCGCCTGTCTGCCTTCCCGCCGGCCCGGCCGCGCTTCCCAAATAACTCTCGGTTTTGAAGGAAAGTTTGCCCGAGTGTTGGCTCGGGCGGCAGGGATCGGGCAGCCGTGCCCGGGGCTGGCGGGAGGTCGTGTGCGGAGTTTACCATCCCTTTTCCTCCTTGCCCGCTTTTGCCCACCCGTATTGCGGGGAAAAATAAAAAAAAATAAATTTTTAAAAGTAAAAAACCTACACCAAACAAATAAATAAATTAAAAGGAACTAAAACAACAACAAAAGAAAACCACCCACATATACAAACAATCAAACAAACCAAAATATCAAAACAAACAAACAAAAGGAAGCACAATTTATGTAGGGGGCACTGAGTACGCCTCATTTCCCACCCTATCTTGCTTTTGGCCTCCTCCCGGACCAACTTCCCAGGACCATCCCGGCTGCTTTCTCCACCTGGCCGGAGAGATCCCCGGCTGGATCCTGCGTGCCCCTGAGGCCGGGCGGCGGGGGAAGAAGCGGGGCAGCGGGAGCAGAGAGAGAAGGGGGTCCCGGTGGCACAACTCACCTGTGAACCTGTCTTTTGTGTACCGCCTGTTGCTCTCCATCCAGGGGAAGGTGAGCCCCGTGAGGCTGTTCATGCCGTTCACTGCCGGCACGGCGGCGGAGAGGGGCTGGTGGACACCGCCGGCCACGGGGCGATGGGCCGGGACGCGGATCACCCCGCCGGCCGAGCTCAAGGTGTTGCCGTTCATGCTCACCGCCATGTTCACGTTGTAGGAGCCGGGCAGGCCGCCCATGCTGCAGGAGGTGCCGGTGTAGGCGCCGGCCGCGCCGCCGCTCGCCCCGTAGCCACCCGTGACCGTGTTATAGGCGCTGCCCACGATGCAGCCCAGCCCGTAGTCCGCCGAGTCCTGCAGCCGCGGGTGCGACACCATGCAGCTGCCCGGCTCCGAGGTGTTGAGGATCTGGTCGATGCCGAAGCTGATGGGCTCGGCTTGCCCTTGGTGCAGGTGGTGAGCCCCGAGGTGCTCCATGCCGCCGCTCGGGCACCGCGGCCGGAGCTCCAGCCCGGGCAGGGCGGCACAGCCCCGCAGCGCCCCGAAACCGGCAACGGGGCCGCACACAGCCGGCTACGCGCTCAGCCCCATAGCACGACGGCAGAGCACCCCGAGAAACGCCAGCAGAGCCACGCAAGGCCGGGACACTGCAGCCACACGCTCAGCACGAAGACACACCAGCACAGCCATGCGCAGCCCAGGTGCAAGAGTGAAACACCCCGCAGCCCGGGGCGCGACAGCCGTGCCCAGCACAGGACACAGACACTGGAGACACAACCGCGCCAAACACGCCCAACAGCTTCCAGGAGCGGAGACCGACACCGCAGCCACGCACACTGGTCCCGCTCCGATGAGACCCAGCACCCCCAGGCACCAAGACACGTCAGGAGCCTCTCACCCAGGACACGCAGACGTTCGCACGGACACACACACACACACGAGGGTGCCCCGGGGACCCCTCGCTGCGGCGGGCGGAGGGGAGCCGGGAGCCCCGCGGAGCGGAGCGCGGCGGATTGTGAGTGCGATCGCCCGCCGCCCCGCTTGCCCATCAATCACCCTACCCAGGGCCTACTGCTGCAGGCCCTCACTCTCCATTGGTTGGATGCTGAGAGCAGCCCAGTGAATGACAGCGGAGAAGAGCACACAAGAGGAGTTTCTTCTTCCCCAGCCCCTCTCGCACCCCCACAGCAAAGAAAAAAAAAAAAAAAACAAAAAAAAAAAAAACAAAAAAATCACCGCCCGTGTCGGCCTTATAAAGTGAGCGCTGGGTGAGAGCAGGGCATTGGGGAGTGAAATAGTGGCTGATATCGCGCGGCAGAGCAGGGACGTTTGGTCCCGGAGTTTGTGGCCGCAGACTGCTGGGAAGGGGGATCTTGGCTGCCAGCCCCAGCCGGAGAACGGAGCCTAGGCTGCGATCCCCAAGGGCTGCCGCTTGTCCCGAGCGAGGGCTGAAGCCGGAGGACCCCCTTCTGGTGAGGTCCCAGACCCGCCGTGCCCATTTGTTCCGCGAGGGTGTTCTCAATTTCAAAAGTCAGCACCTTTCAAAAAGCCGCGGAAAAGGCAGCTCTCTCACCATCAGACCCCAGAGCAGAGACACGGGGACGTTGAGAAGGGCACCCCACAAGTGCCCGGGCTCGTGGAAGGGGTGTGATGGGAGGAGGTGAGGGGCTTCTGGAGCACACCTCTCCCGGAGGTCATTCCCCCGGGACGCTGGCAGGCCCGAGCTGAGCCCCACGGGGCAGGGGACACGGCATCCGCCACTGCTCACCCCGCCGTCTGCTGCTGCCGGCCCTCCCGCGCCTGCCCGCGGGGAGATATGTGTTTTTTTGCGTTAAAAAAAAAAATATATAATATGTAATATATATATATATATATATATATATATATATATATACAGAATTATCCTAGAAGTTTAAAACAACATAACAATTAAAGCCGCTATTGCAATTTCTGTAAAACTTGTTGTTGCCCTGGCCCGTCGGTGCCTGCTCCGCACAGCCGGGCCGGGGCAGAGCAGCCGGTGGCACCGGGCACTGCGGTCTCCTTGAATCCGCCCTCCCACTGCTGCCGTCCGGCGCTGCCCAGGGCGACCCAGCGCTCCCGGCCGCGAGGACCGGGTTTTGCCCGATAGTTTGTGCTCTGCCCGCCTTATCCTTCCCACTACGGGCTGGGACCGGCCCTCCAGGCCCTCACCTCCCTGGCTGGGGCAAAGGCTGCCCTTCCCGTCTTCAGCGTGACCGTGGTTTACTGTCCACAAGGGATCGTGGGGACCCCACAGGACAGCCTGCTCTGGGGTATCCCCATGCAAAACGAATGGCGCTGGCATGGAAAGTCGGGTCTGTACACTCAGGTACACCTCACTCACCACCAGCTCTATCACCCCATCGTTATCCGCACACTCCCAGTGTTGCACACAGGCTGACAAACACCCTCACGAGCTCAGAGGCACCCATGCTCACAGTCCCACACACTCTCTTGCACACACACACCTGCATTTGTGCGCTTATTCAAATGTCCCCGCACACTCCCAGTGACAGCCCCCTGCACACACACAAGTTGTGACACACGGTCTCATTCACACCTTCGCAACTGTAAGTATTCACACGCACAGTCACTCCCACAGCAGGCAGTAACACATCCCAGTCCCGTGTGTTCAGACACCCCCAGACACGCACACACACTCACACCAGTGCTTGTGGGTTCCTGCCACCCTCACCCAAGCCACAACCCTGCTGTGATACTCTAAGTTCCGCCACGTCACCACACCCACCACCACAGGGGAAGGCGGGCAACAGCAGCAACCCACAGCCGCCCCTCGGCCCCACGCCCAGCTGGTGCCCAGCCAGCCTGCCCCCACCACCACCCGGCCCTGCCTGCCCGCTGGGGTCAGATTTCCCTCCCTCCCAGTACCTGCCTCAGTTCTTGACTTCTGAACTCTTCAGGGAACTCGCTGGCGCCAGCTCCATCAACCAAAGTCCTTGTGGTTAGGAGGAGCTGGGAGAGGAGGGAGGGAGCGAGGGCTGGGGCCAGCGGGGGCCGGGAGGCTGCCCTCGGGCAGGGGGCCTTCTTGTCCCACAGGACTGCAGCTGCCTTTCCCCTTCTTCAGAATACGCCTGAGTTTCTTCTCCTGCCCCTTGTCACACAGGAGATGTGGGGCAGAGCCTGCTCACCTGCCCTGAGCATGACAGGCTGTCTCCACAGGGAAGCAATAAAACATGCCATGCCAGTCCTGCACAGTGCCACGGAGTCCCCTGCCAGTGAGCTCTGATATCCAGAGGGATCCAGATTTGCTGCTAAGTCCTGAGACCCAGGAGATTTTCCTTCTCTAGTGAATAACACAGCTGCCTGATGCCACTTGCACATCCCAAAGGCCTCGATGCCAGGAAAAGTCTTGGCCTCCCCTGTGCCAGGGATCCCCCAGGCTGAGCAGATGCCAAAGGTCCCAGAGGGACTGGCCTTAAGAAGTCACAAGGTCACCACCAGTGATTCAGGTCTGGTTAGAGAGGGTCACAGCCCCCAGTGGCTGAGCCCAAGGCAGAGGCTTTGGGGCAATAAAATTTGCCAGGAGACAGATTACAGGTAAATTAGAATTCCCTCTGTCCAGCACCCAGTGAGAACAAAGGAGAGGTGCAGGCAGGGCTAGGTCCTGACAGAGATTCAACATTTCTGGGAATTATTAATGAGTTTGGGGATGATGCTTAGCCCTAGGATTTTTTCTCTGCACAAGCCAGATTTCACTTTCATCCTTGAGAAAGCCACACAGCTCCTGGAGTTAGAAGTTTGGGCATCGCACATCTAAGCTCCGCACTCAGTCCAGATGTTCCAGTTCAAATTGCTCCTGGCCTCAGTTTCCGCTTCAGCTCTCCAGAGCTGTGGCTTGAGCAGTACTGTACAGCACAAGGCTCTGGAAATGCCCTGTCAATCAATACATGGGTTTTGCCTTCCTAATTCTGAGGCTAAAGAGGCAGTGCTGCAGGCTCACACACTAAGACACGTCAGGGTCAGTCTTGGTGCTTTCAGGTTCACATCCCAACAGGAGAGTCTACGAGGACCAGCACCTACTTTGAGATGCATTCAGTGATCCTACAAATGGATCCCTGGGGTGCCAGAGGCACTCCAGCCCAGCTGTCCCTGCCTGGATCTGCAGTCAATATGCTTCCATTTGCTGAGGGCTGGATTTGTCACTCTTTGCTGGGACTCTAAATGCCGGGCCCTGCAAAAAAAAATAATTCAGGTATCACACACTAGGCAGAGCCCAGGGAGACTGACATTCCCAGATGTTTGCCTGAACTGCTGCTTTAGTTCTTAGTTCTTCTGTACAGAGAAATCCTATTTTGTGGGAAACACCAGTAAGGTGGATCAGACCTCCTTGGAGACAGACGAAAGCCTCCAATGCAGGAGCGGACATGTGCCCTAAGTTGCTGCAAAAATCATACATTGAGGAAGCCCAGTGTCCTTGGTCTTCACTTCTCCCGAGCATCTCACCTCCTTCAAGTATCCACAGCCACTACTCATACTCCTGCAAGCCTTGAAACTTTTGTCTCCCTTCACCTACCCCAAACAGCTGCTGGGACAAGTTCATTTCCAAAATGGTGTTTTAATCTTGCCCCAGATGAGGGTTGAGGGCACAGTATATCCATGCTAAGAAATGACAATTGACATGAGGGCTCTTCCTGAGGCAGAAGGCTCTCCCTCCCCACGGAGTGCCCAGGGATCCTTTCTCAGGTTCACATTGATCGTGTGCATCTGCCTCCTGCTAGCAGAGAGGAGCAGCCCAGCTAGGGCCTGACCTCCACCCTCCACTCCCCTTTTCTTCTGCCTTGCTGTCTTGCCAAGGTTCCTCTTGGCCCCTGAGCTCCTCTGCAGCTGGGGGCTCCCGGGAGTTTGGCATCACAAGCTGCCTCTCTGCCTCGCAGCTGCTGGCCGGGGCACCGCTGCGAAATACAAGCCCTCCTGAGGGGAAGGGGACAAAAGTGGTGTGTCTGGGACCTTGGCAAGACCCCAGCAAAGCCCATCGGGCTCGACCCGAAAACTGCATTTGGAGCAGAGCTTTCCAGAACCTTTAAAATTACCTATATTGCTGAAAGGAGAGTGAGCGACTCTGCCGCGGGGACAAACAGCCCCCAGCAGAAGGGTGCACCCCGACTCCTTCCCTCCCTCGCTGCTTTGCGCCGGGGCCATTCCCAGTTCGGATATTATCCACCTTTCTGCTCTGTCAGCTCCCGCTGCTTTCTCTCCCTGTGAAATCCATCACGGGGAAGGCGCGGTGCGGGCTCGGGCCGCGCACGGGGGCTGGCGGGAGAGCTGCGGGGACAAGACGGCCCCGTCGGGCCTCCCTCACCTCGCCCCGGACCGGGAGCCGCGGTCTCCGCTGCCGTCGGGGCTCTTCCCTCAGCACTGCTGCCCGCACTAAGTTAAGCCTCAAATGTCGCGACAGCCTCCGATAGCGAAGCAGGAAAACCCCTGCACCAAGCAGCCGGGTTCCCGCGGGGGCGAGGGCTTCCCAGCGGGAAATCTCGTTTTCCACTGCTTCCACCGAGCCCGTGCCCGCACGGGCGGCGGCGGCTTTTCCCCGGCCCAGGGTCCGCGGGAAGGGCGGCCTGCGCTTCCTGAGCGTTAAAAGCAATTAACACCATTTGGGGAATTTTTAATTGCTCTATAAAGCACGCTGTAAATAATTACTCCCAGCTCTGTTGATCCCTCGAATACGCACTGACAGTTGTAATTTATGGCTTTGGAAACGTGGTCCCGTGCATTCAGCATAACTCCTTATTACAGTAATGACTTAGCGCCGCTGCACTTAATGAGTATAAAGTGCCCAGCGCAGCGGGAGCCGCAGCATCGCACGAACTTCGCCCGCAACGATATTTCTCCCCTTTATGGTTACAAACGACCGAGGGGCTACGAGTTAATACGGCGGGGAAGGAGCGGCGGGGCCGGCTCCGCGCTCTGTCAACGACATCTCCCGGGGCAGTAGTTATCTACCAAAAATAAGTATTTAGAGCAGCCCGCAAACTGCCCCTTCACCCTCCTGTAGCCCCTGGCTTCTTGGAGTAAACGGGTTCAACAGAGGGAAGTGCAGGGTCACGACTCATCGCACCCGTGGGCGCAAGGAGCGCGGGTGCTGTGGAGCCCCGAGGGACCCGCACCTTCCCTCTGCTTCCCACCTCTCGCTGCCTTGGGTCTGCCCAGCTCCATGCAACAGGCCGGGCGTCTCTGGTCCTTACGGATCCTCCCCGATACGGGGGTACCTGCGGAGGGGAGGAAATGGGGCCCGCCGTGCCCGGCGGCCCCCATGAATATTCAATGTCGCCGGTTGCCGGAGGAGCATCTGCCAATAAATTATTGGTCCTGCGGCACCAGCCCCTCTCTCCACCGTGCAGAAATGCGTGTAATCCCATTAGCCCCGTCCCCTTGGCCACCCGCCCCGCACCCTCTGTAATGAACGGCGTCTGGCCGCCATCCCCGAGGGCATCGACAGCAGTGGGGGACACCGGGGGCTCTGCCCCGATATTAACTCACAGTTTAATTACACTCTCCCTGACAGCAAGGGAGCAGACGTGGGCTGGTCACCCACGTCCCTCCGCCGCCTCCCCCTGGGTATCCCCCGCTCCGAAAAACTCTGACCCTGGCGACAGCCAGGCCCTTCGCGACATTGAGGATGGAAGTCATGATATGGCCCGATCCTGCGGCTGCCCCTCACCCCCGGGGGCTGCCCACCGCCTCCGGCCCCGGTGCCGGCAGCTGCCCTGTTTGTTCCCTCTCCGGGGAAGCGGTGGCTTCTTTGTCTCCCACCCGCCCTGAGCCTCAGGCCTTTTCCCCATCAGACAAAGTTCTGTTTTGCCAACAGATTTGTGCCTCTCCCCTGCCCGGCCCCCCCATCTTAAAAGCCGCCCTCGGGGGCAGGGGCGCAGGCAGCTCCCAACGCCGGGCAGGAAAGCGGCCCGCCCTGCCGGCTCCGCTAACAGAGTAGCTTTCACTAATGAATGGGAAGATCCGATAATAATGGTCTTAATTATTGCAAACATTGTTACGGGCTTAGCTCTAAAAACCTCAAAACCCTCCTCGGTAAATCCTCGCGTTTGTTTGTTTATTTCCTCTCTCTTTTTCCCTCCCCAAGGTCAATTAGTACGCAAAAAGCAAATACAAATTATGGCAGAACCAATCGGTGAACTTAAAGCTAATTTGCTGCTGTTTGCACTAGCCTTTGGAGAGGAGTGCGGGGCAGGGGGGGCCCGTTCCCCCCAGGCAGCTGCCGTACAGGTGGGTGGTGCGGGGACGAGTCCCTGCCCTGCCGGCGAGTCCCTTCTGTCCCCGAAGTCAAGACTCCGATGGGTTCAGGAGCTTTTCCTTATTTACACTTGTCTCTTTACAAGTGATTCGTATATGGGCCGAAATATCTGAGCCGTAAATAAAGAGAAAAAAAAAAATCTACCTAAGAAAAGTACCGACAAATTCCAGCACCACAGATTACAAATTACTTACAGTAATTTTTGACCTAAGGATTTTTTTCTTGACATCTACATACTATATGTAATCGAAGTTAGCATTTGTGAAGTTTTTATACCATTTATTTTATGACATTTGGAAACGTAATTTTTGTAATTAACCGTTGGCAGGGGAAAATTTCCTACCAAAGGATTACTCTGCTCACCGTTTAACTAAATAATTTCTGCACCTAAACTCATTGCTGACGTTAAAGTATACATACAAATTCTGTCAGAGCACTTAAAAACTTTCTGCAGCACTTGTCGTTTGCAGCACAGGTATTAGCCATGGCATAAAAGCGGGGAAGTGATCCAGAAATCGGAAATCATGGGGGATTTCAAACCCTAAGTCTCCCCTCGTGGCAGCACCTGCGCCCCGCGGCTAAAACGCCCAGCGAGTTCCGCCCGGGGGCCGATGCCTGGGATGGGGAGTGCAAAGGATTATCTGTATTTAAACACGATTGGCCATTGACGCAATAAGCAATCTCCACACCTGCAAATTCAATCAATTATTTCCAGTTTTCACTTTCCCATTAAGTGTATTTTCCACCTGTAATTCGTTGTAATAGACAGTGCTACAGCCTCTCGATTCTCCAAGCGACCACGGGGAGAAGTCAGAGCCGGCTCCACCCCAAAGGTTTTGCGGATGTTTCTGACTGCCCAAGTGGAATGCCAAAAATCAGCTTAGAGAGAGCACGACAGAAAACAAACATTAAACACGGTGTGTAAACATAAATCTGGAAGAGGAGTAGGTGAGACCAGTTTGCCAGTTCCGTGCACATCACCAATGGCTTTGAATTACCAGTGCCGACAGGATCGGGGCTTGTGAAAACTGCCTGGTTTGTGTTATTGCTCCCCCACGAATTTCCGGAGCGGGGGCTCCCGGGTCCCCACAAGAGCCCACGGTGCCTCCTTGCCGGTCAAGGTCGCCCACGGACACCGGGGGTAGGAATGGATGTGGGTTTTTGTAGGGGGGGAAATGAGCTGTGATTTCTGGGGACAAATACTCCAGCGCTCCGACAGATTGGAGCTATCAGAGGCATTATATAATCTTCCAAGATAGTTTCTCCTTTCCCTAAAGCATGCCCTGGGAAATAGGGACAACTTCCAGCAGCTCATCCTCTGCTGCAAATTTTTCCCAAATCTGCAAGTAGCAGGAGCTGAGGCTCCAGAGATGGAGGGAAACGTTCCCACACAGATCTGAGCTCACAGATTCGGTATCCCGGGCAAAACTCCTCTCCTCAGCTGCTGCTCTCGGACTGTGAGGTCTGACACAGAAATGCGCGGAGATTTCAGTTCGAGGAGAAATCCTGATCCATCTTCCCTCCTAGAGGGGAGCATCCTTGGAGCCGAGCCCCAAGCGCACTCTCACCAGAGCCTCGCAGGTCCATCCAGAAATAAAAGCTAACACAAGGCAGGGAGTGAGCTCGCAGCAGGATGTGCAGAGAGGTGTTCTGAGAGCTCTGGGGTCCGACACAGCCTGGTGCAAAACTCGGATCCATTTCCCAGCCTCGCTCAGCTCCACGAGCAGCTCAGCGGCAAAACTGAAGTTTTGACAGGGCGCTGAACCTGCTGCAAAGGAAACGGCAATTTTGACATCCCCTTCATCCTTCCAGTGTGTTTTTCCCCTTTTTCCCAGGACTTTTACTGCTCACAGGAGATGAGTCAAGACATTTCCTTCTCCCCTTTCATAAATATTGCATCTCCCAAATGCAATTACCAAGGGCGAAGCAACACAAGTGTTTGCTAAATAAGATTATGTGATAATGTATTTTATGCCAGTGCTGTGACACCAGACAATCCCCCTATTAATAACAGCTCAATGAGATGTGAAAGTTCTTAACAGGGTGCTTTGGGGGATTGGGGATTCTTTTTTTTTTTTTTTTTTTTTTTTAAACGAAGGGGAAGGCAAGCTCAGTACCATGGCATCAATTGTAAGGGAGGAAGAGCAATTTTGGACATGAATTAAAACAGCAAGTGGAGCTGAAAGCAGCCCAGAAGGTCTAGTTGTTTGGTACATAACACACAGACTGGTTAGGGGTCCTGCTAACAGGGCGTAAATCTCTCATAGACTTTCATAATGCAACTGGCCTAGAGAGGTTTGTGCACATTGCCATGGTCCTGTGAATGAATCACTGCCTGACTATTTTGGGGACCCTGGAGATTTATCAGAAGTGCTCTGTGCCAGGCCACATATCTCAAGCTGTTAATAACAGGTAACAGGCAGAGCCTCACTTCTCCCTGAGAAAAGACAAGAGCAAGAAAAGCAATAACAAAAAACACCCCTTGGTTCAACTTCCCTCAGCTGGAATAACTCAGTTAAAATATCCCAAACAAAGCTCCCCTCTGATGATCTCCAGCTCTCACCTTTATTTGCTTGTTTTTCCTTTTCTCCAGTGGCCATGTCCATCTGCCAACTTCTGTTGACCCGTCCATCCCTTGTGGTCTTCTGCCTCACTCATATGACTCTCCTTGTGTCTCTTTGCATATGGTCAAAAGTAACTGGGGATGGTGGCTGCCCAGCCTGAGACATTTAGATGTGACCCTTATTTAGGAAGTCCTTTGAAAACTCTGTACTACAAAGCCCAAGCTTTCTCAGTGGTCCCCAGTCCCACAGGTTAACATAAAACCACCAGCTCCCAGGTCCCTCACCTGCACAGCACCCTGCAGCCCCACAGTGCCTTTGCAGGACATGGGGGATACAAAATCTCTTGTGCCGAGCTGTTCACAGGGCACCATGTTGGAAGTGTCAGCAGCCTGGGCCGTCCAAGTCAGGGATTTCCCTGGGGACCTTTTCTGCTTCAGCCCCTGAACTGACACAGGTCCCTCCCAGTCTCTGGCCAGAGCTTGGTCCTCTGGGTGGCAGGGCCATCAGCCCATGTTGATGCAGACAGGGTGATATGTGAGTCCTTTGCCTCCTTTGATGCTTCCAGGGTAAATTCCTCCAGAGTCTGTAAAGTTTAGCTCTCTATTTCACATTAGCACTAGTTTGTAGCTGCCCTCTGGCCCCTAGGGTGGAAGGTCAATCCTTTATTTACTTAGTGCCTCACTTAGTTCATCTGCAGCCCTCTCAGTGCTTTGGATAATAGGCACAAAATGGGCTGCTAAGCTGCTCTCTGGCCAGGAGCCTGCACTCCTCAACTCCTGTGCTGTGCAGAAGTGTGTTGCCTGCTCTGGGTGATACCAGTGCCACACACCAAAGCAGGCTGGGCAGGCAGCAGCTCTTTCCTACACAGGAGCAAGATCTGATTCAGCACAGGATGAAGTGAGGGGCACACATGCTTCCAAGCACTGACATGCCTAGGCTGAAGATCATTAATGGCACGGGAAAATTATACCCCTGACATCACACCTGTCCTGGCAGCTCCTGTATGGTGGTGACTCTAGAGCTGGTCTTTGCTGCCCTGTAGAACAGCATTGTCCCTGGACACAGCAGTAGCCTGGTGCCATTGCCCTCTTGGAGTGACTCAGGTCCTGTCCTGAGCCCATCAGATGCTGCTGCACCTGTGTGAGCTTCATCAGGCAAAGCCAGAGCTCCGTGCTGAGCTGGGGAATGTGCCAGCTCCAGGCTCCATGCCCAGCACAAACAGCCAGCTCCCTGCTGCCAGGACCCTCTCTGCTGTTAGAGCATGCCCAGGACAAGAGAGCCTGATGGATCCCAGCCATGTCCTGGACCCCCCAGGATGGCTAATGGGTGGACTCGGAGACAGAAAATTCCCCAGAAGCAGAGAGGTACAGATTAGCACACCAGCTACAGTTCCCCAGCTGCAGCTGGCCACAAACCGAGTAGCTTTCAAACCTTGTCTGCCTAAATGAGCCCAGAGAGTGGCATTTTCCCAGTCCTGTCCCACCTGGGGACAGCCACCACTGAGCATCTCCCTTTATTTGGGATGCTGCAGCTCACTGTGGTGCAGCTGAGCCTGACCTCAGGTCCCTGTTGTCTGCAAGTAACATCAAACCAAAGTAATCAACAGTAACAAAGAAGATGTATGGATAATTAAATGGTTATCAAATAATTGCTATTTAATATTATTCATATTAAAAGGGTAAATGAAAGTACTTCTCAAGCGCATCCACACTGGGTTTAGGCTCTGAAGAAGCAGACAAGACATCTTGACTCTCTCAGACCATGTACCAGATATCTGCACAGGAGCTGGAATACAGTCTTGGGTCCCACCCTGTCCAACAGCAAGGGACCCGTGCTGCTGGTGCAGGCACTGCTGACTGCAAGGAGTGGAGGTGTTTTCCATGGGTCAGCCAAAAGCAGAGACAAAGGGGGTTTCCTTGAGGACTGCAGGCACTGGGAGGGAAGTGTGCCCTTTGCCTGGGTGCACCAGGCTGGCTGTTTATTCAGGTCCTGCAGAACAATGCTGCAGCAGGAAAAACAACCTCCCCCTGCCCTAGGCCCAGCTGGAGGGGCTGTGTGTGTCCCCCTGAGCTTGTCCCCTGGGTGGGTGAGCAGTGCCTTGGCTCACAGCCATGCTGATCATGTTTGTCACCACGGGGGCCTTTTTCTTTTTTTAAATCTTTTGGTTTCCGTGCCCTCCCAGTGCTTTGGAAGACAGGAAGTAGAGTTTCTTGGAAAGAAGGTTGGGGATTTGGGGAGTTTCAGGCTGGGAGGGAGCACAAGCTCATCTGTCCTGACCTCCCAGTGCAGTCCATCCAAGTTCATCTGTCCTGACCTCCCAGTGCAGTCCATCCTCCTGTTGCAGGAGTGCTGGCACACACTGAGAGCCTGGCTGCATCAAAGTACCTTTGGAGCAGGGAAATTGCCCCTGTCCAAGAGCTGAGACCCTGCTCTTGGGATCCCAGCAAGCTCCAAAGCTGGATGCAGTGACAGGAGGAGAAGGAAGAATGACCACAGCCAGTTCAGCCAATCCAGACTTCCAGAGGACAGAGGCTTCCCAGGACACCTGCAAGCCAGGGATAGTGTGGTTTCAAGGCAACACTAAGCTAAGCTCTGACATCCCCTGCACAGCCACCTTTGCTGTGCAGCCAGAAGAAGCCAGCCAAACAGGAGCAGAACCCCTGCTGAGGGTCACAGAGCCAAGGCTGAGCCATGTCCAGCATTCAGCAGGGCTAAACTCTCACAGCAGTGGCATTTTTTATCAGCTGGAGGATGCTGCAAGGCAGTGATCTGCCTCTGGACTGAGTGCTCCTGATGTTCCCTGAGTGAGATGTGCTCCCACTTTGATTGCATTACAGGATGTGACAAGCTGATCCCTGCCAGGAAATTAATGAGCCCCAAACACCTTGCTCATCCATCACCACTCCAATCAGCTACTTAACACTCTACCCACCCTGGCCACACACCCAGCACTGCTGGTCACTGAGACCCTGCAAGCTTCACTTTCCAAGTTCCTAATGCTGCTGCCAGGCTGGCAGAGGGCCCAGGCCACCATCAGGCCAGCACATCCCAGCTCTCCTCACAGCCCAGCAATGTCAGACTGCTGACCCCTCCCTCCAGGCTGTTCTGTCTGACCAATGCCTGCTTTTCCTGCCCATTGCCCATAGGAACCCCTGAGGCCATCATGGTCCTCACTACCTAGGACATGGGGAAGTGCCCTGCCTACCAGCAAACACAAACCTCGTACTTAGCAATATTGGGGCAGGTTAACACAGAGCTGAAAATAAGAACAGAAAACTTGGTGGGCTGGAGAGATGTCTCTTCAGTAAATCAGATCAGAAAATTAGTGAAAAATTTGAAGGAAGATGAATTAAAGTGATTTATCATATAACAGTGGGAAGAGCATTGTCCCAGGGCTTCATTTCACACAAAAGGGCACTTAAAAAACACTAGAGGGTGGCATGTTTTCAAAATCCATGATAAAAGGACCTGGAAAGTCAAATGGATGAAGGCACTTCCAGCTCCTGCAGGCTGTGTTCCCCAGGGTCTGGTCCCCACACAATGCTGTACCAAAACTGGGATTTCATGTGCTCACAGCCGTGCAGAAGTTTTTATGAGACACTGGTGCACCATGCTCCATTTGCTCACACTTGCAGCTTGCCAGGTGGATCCTCTGAAGCTGCTGCTGTGTTTTGGGGCAGTGATGCTGGATGCCTGATGCTTAGCAGCATGGCAGTGGTGAGATGACAGCTCCCTGGGCTTGTGCCAGGTGAGCAGAAATCCTGCCTGGCATGGCAGCATCCTGCTCGTGTGCCCCACTACCTGCCCAGCTGGTGCTGGGAGGTGGGGGAGGTGAGGATGTCTGGATCCCAAGGGATGATGGCTGGGGGAGAAGTCCCTGCTGAGGAGCCCCAGACCCTGGATATGGCCCTGGGGAAGAGGATCAGGCTGGTAACTGCTTCTATCCTGCAACTGGGGGTGCAGGGCAGCTCTGAGAGCCCAAAACCTGCCCAGCAAGGACTGATGATGGCAGATGCAAAGAGTGAAGCAGTTTGCACAGCAGGCAAGGCCCAGCTATGACCTATGGGTCTTCACAGGATGAGGGCATCCAAAAAGTCCTTTTGTACCACCCCAGCATGAGCACAGTCACAGCAGGAGGCAGAGAAGGTCCTGAGGATGGGAATGTCTGCAAATGCTTTCTGACGAGCTGCTTCTGTCCCTGAAAAATGAAATTTCATTAAATTAGCTTTGAAGTAGCATGTGAAATTCCCATGTTGTGTTTGTTCTTTACTTTGTCTCCATTGGATAATTATGAAAAATACAGCTTTCCAAGTATGTCACTTGCTCTCCTTCAGCTTAAAAATTTCTTTTCCACCTCATTCTCCAGGCAGTATTTTTTACTTCATCTTAATTGTGGAGGAAAAAAATTGATTTCCTGGTAATAAAAAAAAACAGAGACAGAAACTTTCCAGCCTGAAACTTTTTCACCAACAAAGTAAGGAGCAAGTGAAATATTTTTTTCCTGACTTTGTTGCCCTTGAAAAATTTCAGGAGGAAAAAAAGTCACCAAAAGACAAAAATTCGATAGTTTCCTCCCTGAGCTGATGGAGATCTCTCTAGAGGAAATGTGTCCGATAAGCTAAAGTGAACCCACCTCCCCTGCTTTATCTCAAGCAGTGTCAGATGGGTATTTCTAGCAGGATCTCTCCTGGACACTCAGAGCATCAAATTACCCTCCCATCCCATCCCATCCCATCCCATCCCATCCCATCCCATCCCATCCCATCCCATCCCATCCCATCCCATCCCATCCCATCCCATCCCATCCCATCCCATCCCATCCCATCCCATCCCATCCCATCCCATCCTCCTCCACTGACCTGTTTCAGAGCTCCCAGGCTGATCAGGAGACACCGGGCACAGCAGGATGTGGTCCCTGGCTGAAGGGAAGGGCTCTCACCACTGCAGACTCCATTCATTCTCACCACCATTCTCCAAAGTGGCTGCTTTGCTGGAGAGGGCTGGGGATGTCCCAGAAGTTGCCCCCAGGGCCACACAAGTAGCTACAAGTTTTCTGTTTCATCAGTCCCAGGAAAGCTCCTTAGGTGCCTCAGTTTCCCCGCTAAGTGTTTCAAGCAGACACCTCACTGCAGCCTTTCCCAAAGCAAGTGTGAACCAGAAACATTTGCATTTGCTGGCATTAGAGGCATCTCAATTCACCCCTAAATACAAAGTCAGCAGCCCTTGCTTCTGGCCCCACATAGGGCCAGACAGGGAAGTGAACACCTCAAAGCTCCCTGTCCTGAAACACCCCATGGCTCAGACTGGACACATGCTGCCAGCTGGGCTGGGGCACAGAGTGCAAGGCCAGTCATGTCCTCATCCCAGCTGTGCTCATTTCCTGCATCTTGGGGTTTGTTGTTAATATTCCCATCTGCCCGAGGACATCCCCCTGGCTGCCACCACTGGTGGGTCACACCTCCATTCACCTTGTCCCTCAGGGCTTTGCATCCAGGTGCAATGATGCGGATGCTCATTTTTGTAGTGGAGAGAAGGCCAAAACCTGGAAACCCTGACCCAAAATCAGGCCAATTACCCATTAATTGATGCTGCTCACTCCCCAGTGATTAATTGCCAAGAAAAACCATGTCACATTTTGCAAGCCCAGACTCCAGCGCAGCGACACCACCGGTCCTTTATCAGCCCCGGGGCCAGCCGTGGCACCAGCCTGTCTGAGCCAGCCAGGTACCTCCACATCCCCGGGCTTGTTTGTTTTGGTGTAAGCCTGAGTGTAATTGGGGCTAAAGAAAAATACCCACAGCAAAACAAACACGGCGCCAATGATGGACACAGCCCTGCAGCCAGCACGAAGACAGATGGGAGGAGAACCTGTCCTGAGAAGCCCAAGTGGAGATGCCCAAAGAGTTCAACACATGGCTGTCAACTCTTCAATTAATTTCCAGCAGTCCCTGTGAGGGTGAGGACCCCAGCCAAGCTCCTCCTGCAGACTGGATGTGTCCAGGGCCAGAGGGAGAACCCCACTGCTTCCCACCCTGCCTTCCCAGCTTTCCAGGGCCACCTGCACCAGCCACAGGACTCTCTCATGGCTTTCCTTGCCTCAGTTTCCCACAGTATCATCCTGAATAATTAATGTACAAGACAGAAAAAAGGATGAATCACAAACAATGATTAACATGAGTTTTTTCACATGCTGGGAAGATCTATCAGCCTGGCTCTATCAGGCAGAGGTGATTAATGCAGCATGCAGCCCTGGACAGAAACCCTCACATTCAATTACAAATGCTGGGGGGCTCCTGGACAGCAAGAAATCAGAGACAAGACTGAATGGGGAGACCACAGTAAGACATTTTGGGGGGATCCACCTCATATTAGCCTTCATCAGGTTTAGTGGGATTCAGACAGGTTAAGAAAGCAAACACAAATCAGGCACACTGTGACATGCCAATGCATTTGTGATTTACTGCAAAGACATCAAAGCTGGTGCTAAGGTCACATCCAACACACAAGTCTGCAGGTTTGTCAGACCAGCCCTGTGATGCTGTGGGAGTGAACTAACTTGATGGCAGAAGTTATTTTAGAAATATTTTTTACAAGTGTGACATCTGACCTAATTAACAATTATTAGTTGGTAACTAGGTATTTAAAATATTTAATAATTAATTCGAAATTAATATTATTATTAATTGTTAGATAACTATCAAATCATTAACATTAATAAATTAACATGCTGAATGTTATTTTATTTCTTTGATAACTGCTGACTCCAAATGCTCTTTTTCACCCTATCCAGGACTGCACTGGTTTCCAGGCAAGTTCCCCCTGCGCCCTATGAATATCACCTGATTTTATTTCCAACAACAGCAGCCTGACAGAGATGCTTCTGCACCTGCTGGAGGGTGCAAAGAGGGAGAGCTCTGGGGGTTTGTAACCAAGATCACTGGTGTCTGTCCCATATGATGGGCTTTGAATCCAAGTCCTGGGCTGGTTCTGTACACTGACTGTTTTTTGCTGTTTGATCTCTCTGCTGTTGTTATGCCAGACTCTTTCCTCTTGTATCATGGCCTTCAACAACAAAATGCTTCTTTATTCAGACCTAGATTTAATAATTGATGCAACACAAAATTCAGGAAAGCCACCACTGAGTCATATCCATGTGGTGAGTTTTTAACTATGTGTTTTAGAGCCTTGACAGCAGCCGTTGAAAAGAAGGGGAGAGTCCATGGTCACAGACTGCCTAGCAGGAAAAACTTTCCCTTGCTGTCTGGCATGGCCAACCCCAATTCCCTCTGCACTCTGGCTGGGCCCTCTGCACAAGCCAGTGATCTTCCAGGGAGGACTTATATTAGCCCAAGCCACAGAAAGTTATTAGTAGGCTCTTGGGCAGAGTCTATTTTCATATTTGTTTGGCTAATTAAATGTAAATCATTGCTCTGGATTACCACTAAGGGTCCCAAGCCCCATAAGCCAGCCTGTACTCACAGGGGAGAAAGGGTCCCACCCCTGTGCAGAGGTGATTCATGGTCACACATGACATGCTGGGCCTGCCATGCCAATGGGTGGCTCTGTCATAGGTGACACAGGGGGGTGCCTCAAGTTATTTGGGCTCCAAGAAACAGGTACCTCTTCTTTCTACCCATGGGATATTTAACCCAGGGACATCTGGCCATGGCTTTCCACAATGGCAGGGCTTGAAAGATGTTCTGTGAACATTCTGGCCATGATCAATATCTGGAGCCTACTGGCTCTGGCTGCCCTCCCCAGGGCTTGGCAGAGCATATGGGTGTTTCCACCCAGCTAGTGTTGCAGCAGCTTTTAAGATGTCACTGATCTCCTCCCAGGGACCCTCTGCCAGTCACGTAGGCTGAAGTGGCAGGGGAGTCCAAGGAACTCTGCAGGGTCACACCACCAGCCTGGTCCCCATTCCTGTGTTGGTACCCAACACATCACATGGCAGAGCTACAAAATAGACCAAAAAAAGGGGATTTTCTGCTCCAGGCAGGACACTGAAGGGCTGCAGGTGGGGATAGGGTGGACAGAGATGGATGCCCTGAGAAATGGTGTGGAGATGCTTCCCTGTGGCCCTGGCACTTGCAGGAGGGACATGGCTCTCCAGTGAGCACTGGCATCTCACCTCTCTTTACCATGTGCTCTGTGTCTGTGTCAGTGCCCTGGCACAAACAGCAGCACGGCTGGGTCTGGTTTCACTGCTTTTCCCAAAGCAAACAAACACAGGCAGCATCACCTCCTGCATCAGCCTGGGGGGCACCAGGGCAGGTAGGTGCCATCCTCCCATGGACACGACATGCAGCCAGCCCTGAGCTGGCTTGGGTGCTCCAGGTTGCTCCTGCCATGCCCCCCACACTCAGCCTGGGCACCAGCTCCATCTCACATCCCAGTGGTAGGAAGAGCCAGCCCATCTACCCCTACAGCCAGGGGTCTCAGGGCTTCCACATTGCTCACATGAGCGTTAAGCCACCTTTTATGTGATACAGAAATAAATGCCATGTGTGGGTTTAGCTGCCCAGAGACCCCTGGGCATGGCTCTGCACCCACAGAGTGCTCAAGGGACGGGGAGAGAGGGACAGAGCCAAGCTGCAAAGCCAAGGTCAGAGGGAAGTGTAAGAGTCTGGGCTGGGGGAGAGTCCTGGGGAGAGCTGTGGTGGTGGGGGAGCCAGTTCTGGTGTCTGTCTGCTTTCCAGTGCCTGCAGCAAAATCCACCTGCCACTCAAAGCAGGCCCACAACCTGCTGCCCTGCAGCCCCACTCTGGTTGCATGTCCCAGCTGGTTGCAGATGGAATGGGCTGGGAGCAGGCCAGGAATAGACTGAGTTGCTGGGAGCCAGGGATACTTTGTCCCATTTTGGGGCGGCTCACAGGCAAAGCAAACTTGGGGTACCTGTCTGTTTGCTGTAGACAGAGCTGCAGCATCACACTCATCCTCTGAATTCCTTATTTCTTTGGCATATGCCACCCAGCTCCCTGGAATCCAGCTCTGTTGGTAGCTGGCAGCATCAATGAGCTCTGCAGGGTGGGGAAAGCAGGGAAGAGTGTCCCCAGGAGTTCAGGAGCTGTCACACACTGCCTGCAGTCCCCTGAGTAGGGAAGGTGCAGGGGACTTATCCTCTATTGCCCCCAGGTACCTTTTAGCTCCTTGTTCCACAGCCAGGCTGATCCTGACTCTGCCAACTCACAGCCCAACCTGTCCCTGCTGCCTCCTGTGATAAGCCACTGAAATCCCACCTGTTTTCCCTGCCATTTGTAGGAGCAGCCCTGTCTGTATTGACCCCTGACCTCACTGAGATTATTTTGACAATTGTGTTTACAATTGTGGTTTGGAGGTTGAGTTTTTCCTCCATCCAAAGCTCAGCTGTCCTGTCTCCAGCCTAGGATGTCCCATGGTCCTTCTTGACTTGGAGAGTCTGCAGTGTCTGCAGCTAGGCACAGGGTGCTGCTCCTGCCAAGCCAGCCTCTGATCCAGAGAAGTCCCAGCATCCCTGAAAAGCCTGGCAAGAACTGATGCTCACCTTCTGCTGTGAGATCTTTGGAAGAAGTCCATCACCCTCTCCAGTGGTCACTGTTAAATTTCCATGGGACCCCTGTGTTGTCTGGGTACTGACAGGGAAGATCTCACACCTCCCAAGGCTTGTGTGACTTGTGTTTTCAGCTGCCCCAGGTTCAGCTGGAGAACTTAGACCTGCCAGAGACCCTGGGAGCAGGGACAGAAGAGGGTTTAGGGATGGAGGGCAAGGGCAGAGGGTGTGAGGTGAAGAGCTCTAAATCCTCACCAAGACAGCCCAGCCTTGGTGGATTTCTCTTCAACCTCCTCCCCTCACTCACCCTTCCTTAATTATTCTTAATGGGGAAGCTCATAAGAGCTTCTATTAACTTTATTACCAGATCAATTAGTGCTTACTTCCCCCTCGCCCCCCCTCGTGTTAATAATACCATCAAATATGATGACAACATCTGCACTGCTGCCCAGCAACCTGGAGAAAGTGCTGGGAAACACAGCCTAGTCTGAGCTCCAGATGCTTTGTTGGGCACTTCTGAGATTGATGGAGCCTCCCCAAGATGTGGTCCAGTGAGGAGGGGAGCCAGGGAGGAGGAAGATTAATTGGAGAAGACATTGGCACCAAATAGCTCCAAAATGTGCTGGCATGAGCTGAGCAGGAGATGTTTGGCACCAGAAGGAAGCCCTCTTGCCTGCAGCCCTGTGAGCTGGTGGGGTTGGCACAGACAGCAGAGGATACAGGTGTTTGTTGGTGGATTTGGTGGTGGAAGGAGTCATGGCATCAATCAGAGCACCACAGGATGGCAGGAATGGGGCCACAGGGACAGGAGATGGGGGAATGGCTGCAACTACTTTCTCTGAACAGAAGGGAGAGGAGACCTTCCCAGCACAGAGAGAGGAGCAGCACCAGCACCCCTGTTCTGCTTTATGGGGGACACGAGGGAGGATGGGGACACCCTGGGACACTCAGCATCCATCCCCACATCCCCCTTAGAGAGGGAG
Source organism: Muscicapa striata striata (assembly GCA_030060385.1). NCBI lineage: Eukaryota > Metazoa > Chordata > Aves > Passeriformes > Muscicapidae > Muscicapa > Muscicapa striata. The sequence continues at coordinate 437,515 of JAREIS010000098.1, read as the reverse complement.
GGACACAGAAGATGTGTACATCATCCAGCAGTCCTTCCCCAAGCTCTGTCCCTTTTGGGGACCTACTCCAAGCACCCCAGAGGTGAGTGCACTCCCTCAGCCCTTGGCACAGCCCTTGCACAAACACGAGTGCTGGATGCAGAGATGCAGGAGCTGGCTGCAAGCTGCTGGCTCTCAGCAGGGCCACTGCAGCCTGACTGACAGGCCCTGAAGGGAATGCACAGGAAAACTGTGGGAGAGAAAGGATTTTGAAATATTTAACTGGGGCACCTTCCATGGAAAGAAACTCCTCTTGCAAAGACACCAGCTCCCACCACAGAGCATTTCTCAGCCCCCTCAGCTGCCCACGCAGTTTGTTCCAGCCTGAAGGGACCCACTTGAACATCCTGGAAAGGACACAGCATTCCCAGCACCCTGAGTCACGTGTCCTGCTTGTGTCATGCTGACAACTTGCAGCTTTGGCACTTGGAAAGTACTGTAGGACCACTGCAAAATTCCAGCCTGTCTGGACATGGGACAGCACGGCTCTGAGCCAAAGGGCTGCCAGCCCAGGGCTCAGTGAGGCTTCTTGTCCCTTTGCCAGCTGGGTTAACCAGCAGAGCTGCAGTGTGGGGACAACTTGTACCTGAACCTTTTCAGTAAACAAGCACTCAGACAGGGTCTGCAGGGCCACCACCAGCTGTAGGTCCCTGCAGAGCCAGCTCCCAGCCCCAACCATTTGAGCCATGCTCAGTATTCAGCATCAGTACAAACTTATTCACCTGCCCAGGTCCCCTCCCAGACCCTGGAGGGTGCCAGATGTGGCATTGTGTGCTTGACCTGGTGAAAAATACCCACCACAGCTTTTGGTGGCTGTCAGCAGTTGACTTCTGCATGGAGACATTACTGCTTGACTGCATCACCCAAGAAGATATCCCCAGCCAGAGAGGAGTGAGCAGGGGATTGCATCCTGCTCTCCTCATGGAAGGAGGTCCCACTGCCTCCTAATGTCATGGGTGGTTTGCTATGGACAGCCATCAACTGAGCCCATATTTATGGCCAACAATCCCCATGGGGGCCCAGGTGTTCTCACAGACACATTACAGTGCTCTCTGCTGGCTGAGCACCCCATGCTTCTTCCTCTGTCATCTTTCCAACTGCCCCCAGTTTAGCTCTCTCCTGAAACAACCCATTCCTGTGTCCCTGGCTGGCCTTGTCCCTGCTCTTGCCTGGAGGTCTGCCTCCCATGGAGTTTATCCAAGGCTCTTTAGACTCCCAGTGCTGACCTGTCCCATTCACCTCTGAGGCTGGACCAGACAAGGTCTCTGGCCAGCACCTGCCCAGCACAGGGATCTCCATCCCATATGAATAGACCTCCCCTCTGCTGTCAGCAGGGTTGTTACTCCCAAGCCTCAGACCAAGCAGGGAGCTGCCACCATTGCCAATCTGCTTACACCCCATTCCTAAGGAAGACCTCCAGAGAGAACTCCTGGCCTTCATCCACTGTGGGCTCTGAGACTCATCTCCAAAGAGCTCCAGTTTGCACTGACCAAGAGTGGAACTGAGATTCTGTGAACCTACAGAGACACATGGGGACTCTGAGTGACTGGGGGGTGTCCTGGGCAGGACACCACAAGCCTGGGATCAGTCACAACCAGAGGGTGGGTGGGGAAGAACACCACCACCACAGTCTGCAAAGAGAAGAAAATCTAGCCTGAGTCTTCTCAGTATCTATCCAGCAGAAAATGCAGTTGGAAAACTGATGCTAGAGCCTTCTAAGTTCATGTCCAAGGACTTCCCCTTTGCATGTGGAGATGGTGGAGAGAACGATGCTCTGCTTGAATAGGGCTGCTGCTGCCAGGGATGGAGGAGGAGAGAGCAAAACACCACTGCCCCCCACCCCCCAGCCCTTCCAAAATAAACAGGTCTGGGAAATAATAGTCAATGTGAAAGGAATTAAAAAGGCTTCAGTGTGTGTGTGTGTGTGTGTGTGCGAGTCCTGCCAGGTTAATACTGCTGCCTATTCGCCTGACAGCTCCAAGATTGATTACCTGCCTCAGCGCTCTTTATAACTTGATCAGTCGAATTAATCTCTGGCTGCGGGCCCATCTGATGCCAGGCATCACAAATTTAATTTGGAGGTGTACAGGATCTTTTATTCCTCCCTCCCTCCCTGCTTCCCCCGCCCCAATCCCTGTCCATGTCCCTTTCTTCTCAGCTCATCAGTACGCGTGATGTTCCTGCTGATGTAAGGATGACCTGGGCTGTCAAAGCTTCCTCAGGGCTGCAGGGAATAACGTCAGCAACAGGAAAAAAATCCACAGAAAAAAAAAAAATTAAAAACTTAAAACCAACCCCCTTAAAAAAAAAAAAAACAAAAACAAAAACCAAACAAACAAAAAAAAGACAACAACAAAAAGCCAAAAACAAACTAAAAAAAACAAACCCAACCACAAAACCAGAGGCCAAAGCAGACACTAAGTAAGACATATTAATGTACTAAAGACTTAATGAAGTTGGGGGGGGTGTGGAGGGGAAAGTGCTTACTTTATTAGTTTATGGCCGATTAATGGGAACGGTCATTACAATGATGGAGATGGATTACTCCCATCAAACACAACCACCAGCCCCTTTCAGAAGGTAGAGGGGTGCCAGTGTTAGTGCCTTGCTGCCCAGCCAGGGTTTGGGGAGTGGGGTGCTGCACAGGGAGGGGCTCAGGGAGGACAGGGGGCTGCAGAGATGCCAGGGAGGTTTTGGAAGATGCCACGAGCTGGAGACTGAATGAGTGAGGGGCTCAGGTGGTGGGACTGAGGGGTCAGTGCTCTGGAGGAGAAATCACACAGAAGAAAGGAAAGGGCCAAGTGAAGAGGCCAAGGAGCCCCCATGCCAATAAGCAGCCTCGGGTGATTTCAGGTCTCCAAAGCTTGATTCACCTGCTAGGCTGAGAGGAGCACAGCTCCCAGCCAGAGGGCACAGGATGGACAGACAGGCTGGCCAGAGGCATGGGAGATCAGCTCCATGGGTGGTAAGCAGCCTTCACCCCTTGCCCCTCCTGCACTCTGTTCTGAGACCCTCGAGTGTGTCTACAGGAGCAGGATGTGAGAGCTGGTTTGGTTCACCCAGAGCATGGTTCAGAACCTGCTCACAGCCCAAGTGCCCTATGGTGATGACACAGAGGGCCCCAGATACCTCAGAATTGCCAAATATCTCTTCAGCCACTAGTTGGTAGTTACTCTTTAGCTCCCTGGGGCAGGGCAGTAACTCTCATCCCTGTGAGCCATGGTTCAAGGACCATGTACTCTCACTGGGGATTAAATGCTCCAGGAAAACATTCACACTTGCTTTCACCCAACAGCCTTTGATTCCTCCATGTTTTCAGCCCTTTTCATTCACACCACACCATAATTTACACCAACCATGGAGGATAATTTACTTTTTTTTGCCTTTAATGGCCAGAATATTCACACTGATAGCAGGATTTGGGAATTGAAAGGGAGTATCTTAGATACTTGTGCAAACTTTGCTGTTTGTCTGGAAAGCAAAGGCATTGAACTTCACATAGAGAGGAAAGAAACAGAGTGAAATGCATGTGTTATCTTTTTCTTGGGTGCCAGGGTCCCAGAGCACAGCCATGACAGGTTCTGGCAGTCTCCTGACCTGTCTGTCTACCCAGGAACCACTGGCACAGGTGGAAGTACATCTGCCAGACCCCTGGAAGAAGCAAAGTGCACCCAAGGCAGATGCCTTGGCTGTGCAGCCCCACGAGTGGCTGTTGCAGGTGGTGCTGTGCTGAGCTCTGAGCAGCCTGCAGGGATGGCCATTCCTCCACACTCTCCCCACAGCTCTGCCCTCACACACCAAGGCTTTTCTCCAGCTTGGGTTGGGACCATGCTGTTAAACTCTCTGTTTTGTGGGATCACCAAACACTGGGAGATGGGTCTGGTGGAGCACAGCAGGGCTACAGCTTCCCATCTCTTCAGATCCTCCCCCAGCCCAGCAGCTCCTTGCCTGCAGGTATTAACCTGTGCTTGAGCCAGTTTCCATATCACTGCTGGGCAAGCCTGAGGTGACCCAGAGCTTGGTGTAGCAAGCCTGTCTGTCTGCTGTGAAGGGATAGAGATCCCCCAGCAGCTCCCCTGCCATCCCCACCCACAGGCAGGCTCAGCACAAGGAAGGAGCTCATGGCCACACTCTCACATGGAGCAGCGCTGCCGCTCTCCAGCTCCACATGGACTCGCAGCCTCGCACGATTCCCGAGTGATGAATAACCACCCTAATGAATGGAGAGAAATTGGATTAGTGCTGAACACCCATGTGCTTGAACTGTGCCTGATTAAACCCCCATCTGTGCAGGGAAAGGCCGAGTCTCCCTGGTTCTCACAAGCCAGGGATCTGGCAGCACTCGTGCACGGGCTCATCTGCAGCCTGCTCGGACATTGCAGGTGCTCAGGAGCATTTTCCCTCTCTACCACTGTGAACCACCCCCCAAAGGTTGAGCTGGAAAGTTTAGGTTGGGTTTTCTTCAGTGTACTGACCTGTTCCCAATGGATGCTTTTGCAGCTGGAAGAGGGAAGATTTACAAGACTTCTGAGTTGACTCTGGGCTTGCTACCAGGTCCTTCCCTCAGCTGGGAAAGTCACTCTCACACTCCTTACCTCAGTTTCCCATTTCCAATCAATACAAATAACATCTCCCTACATTCAAATACTGTGTTCTCTTTAGAGCAGTGTGTCTTCCACAAGGAATTTGGCCCAAATGCAGAAGCCACCTCTGTCTTTCTTGATGGTTTTTCATAGACCCCTTAGAAACAGTCTGGGGACACTGATGGGGCTGTCAGTTTCTAAGACATGGGTGCCAGGACTCAGAATAGGCAATCTGCCAGGACCAAGGCTGCAACTAGAAAATTCAATGCTAGAAGAGATGCCTGGGTCCTCTGTAGTTGTCTCAGAAATACTCAGGACAGATCATATCAACCTGCCTACAAACACTAACAGCTCTAACTTGGGTTTGCATAAAGAATCCCTATGACAAAAAAGCATGGCAAAGGATCCCAGTTTTGTCTGCAGATCCCAAGAGCTGACTAAACCACCTCCAATCTTAGTGGAAAGATTTATTTCAGCTCCTATTGCTGCTAAAAAGTGGGGGAAAAATGGATCTTATTTTTAAGTGTTTTTCTCTTCATTTGGGTCCCATTGACCCTCCAATCCAGCAGGCTCAAGCCCTAGAATGGCTGCACCTTTCTGCAGACCTTGGGAACAGTAGTGGGACCTGATACCAGGTTCCCACTGCTCACAGTCATGGGACAGCTGGGGAGTGTTTCTGGGGACAAACAGCAGCTGCAACTCATCTCATGGGCAAATAGGACAAGCCAATGCTATCCCAAAGACACATCCCAAGGAGTCCTTTCAGACCCCCTCCCCACACACAGGACCTTCCATGTCCAGGACATGGCAGGACACTGCACAACAGCACATCCCAGGATCTGGACCTATGCCCTGACCCAGCTCTGGTCAATGCTGTCCCATCCTTCCCCAGCCTCTGCACATCCCCATGAAGGGCCAGGAGTTTAACACACCAGCCTGACCATGAGCCACTTTGGATCAGCACAACTTGAGGTCTGACTGCCAAGTGCTTTTGGCACTGTTTTTTTCCTTGCTCTTGTACATGGTGAGGTTGCAACATCTGGTGATCAGGAATCAGCATGTAATGAAACAGGGTCACTGCTCCAATTGACAGTCCTGCAGAAGAACCAAGCCAGACACCAACCCTTGGACGGCTTTTCCTGATTTCCAGGAAGGGTTGGGCTGTGTTAGTCCACAGGCTCCATTGGGTTTACAAGAACAACTGTTTTATTTGAATCTAATGGAGCTTGGGCTCCTGCTGATGCTGCTTTAATTGCAGGGTTCCTTTGCTACCAGGCCCTAATCAGGCAGGTGAGTGGCTGACATTTGTCAGCTGTGCAGTGACACTGCTGTCCCAGCATTGCTGGGAGGTGGCTGTGTGACCCCAATAGTGCCAGGACAGGACAGGCACACATGGCAGGAGGCTGCAGGGATTGGGGGGATGCTTGGCATTGTCCCTTGCCAAGATGGCATTATGGTCCAACACAGCATCACAAGGGGGCCCAAAAATCCCCAGCCCCCCTCCCCACTTCATATCCCCATCAAGGAAACTTTCAGGTGTGGGAAAAGGTTGACACCAGTGATCTGTCACAGGCTCCATAACACCTGGGGTCCTGCCCTAAATGTCAGGCACATCCTGGCAGCTCACCCTGGGGCTGGAATGCCACACCAGCTCTGCTCCTGCACTTGTGTATTGCACCCATACAAGAAACAACTTCAGCTCCTAAATCCAATACACACCTTGTGCCCACCCCAAGGACTGAGCCTTGAAAACCCCTGCTTAGCCTGCAAACACCTCAAATGAGTTTTGTCCTCCAGCTTTGCCAGCAAGGGTGGTGGGGAGCCCTCACTAATGCACCCAGCAAAGAAGGCTGCGGGTGCCAGCAGCTCTTCAACCATAATGAAAGTCTCAGGTATCCCAGCCCGGCCAAATCACCTCCTACAGACGCAGAACAGCGCTGGAGTAGCAATAAAAGTGTCAGGGATGTCTCCTTGTGCATCACCAGACTGCAGCATTTCGGGAGCGGCCTGCACAGAGGTTAATTATTGCTTCCCTCTCTTCCCCTCTCGCTCCCAGTTTAAGATGGATCTGACTGTCAGGAGGGGTGACAGATGAAGACAAAGCACAGGTATGGCTCTGTGAACTCTGCGCCTGCCTGTATCATCCTGGAGCAGCTGGGAGCACGTGGAGTGGAGCTGCAGGAGGAGAGGAGGGGGTGAGGAGGAGGGAGAGTCGAGAAAGCAGCAGCCATACCAGTGCTGGAATGGATTTGCTGTAGGGGGACGTGGAGTTTCCAGACTGGGAGAAGAGAAATAACAGCTCCTTCCACCCCAGTCTTATAAAAGGATTTTTTTTCCTCTTTGCTCCTCATACATAGTTTTAAAACTTCACCCGAGACTGGCAGAGACCTTTTCCCAAATATCAAGGAAAGCATGAGAAAGAGCACATGGTCAGCTGCCTTCTGCTCCACAGAGCTCCCACCACTGCAAGTACAAACAGGTATTTGAGCATCTCCCCTTTGAGAGTTAATTTAAGAAAATCTGGGATCAGGGTCCCAGCTCTGCTACAATCATGAATCTCTGAAGTCCTGTTCCCTAAAGCAGCCTCTGGCTGGAACAACACTCAGGTCTTTTGGGTGGAATAAGCTTTGCAGATATTGTTATGAGCAGTCCCCAGCAGACAGATCTCTGAGCATCACTTCTCCATGTGCAGCAAGAGGTCACTTGTCCTTCACTTTCCTTCCTGGCCAGTGGCTTTAGGGCTAGCACAGTCATTGCCATCAAAACCTTGTTTTGGCCTCTGGAGGTTAAAGACATAACCATGACCTTTCTGTTCCCCAGGACATGTCCCTCTTCCTCTCTACAGAGCAGCTGGTCTGTTTTGATCACCTCTGTCCTCTCAGTGACCAGACATGCTGCCCAGGGGGTACCCAACCCTGCTGCCCCCAGCAGGGATAGGCCACAGCTGCCTTCAAAGTACCTTCTTTGCTGCACAGGAACTGATTTTTCCCAGCTGGCTGGAGACAGAAGAACATTAGTCTTTCCCAGGAAAAGCCAGCTGCCTTGCCTCCCAGTCAGGATTTTTTGTAGTTAAGGGATGCTGTGACAGTGCAGCACATGCCCCACTGTTGCTGTTTTTCCCCACTGGCCCCACACACAAATTCCCTGGCAATGGGAGCAGTGGCCTTCCTCTTCCACTCCAAAAGGGGTTGAAAGTATTCATCAGGAAGGTGGATTCATGCTCCTTCCCCTGCAATCTGGTTTAGCTCTCACTTGTGTGCAGGGGCTGCCAAAGCATCTTCAGGGAGGCTGCAGGCTGGAAACCATAAGCCTGGGAGATGCACTGGTTCCTCAGGGCAGAGCAGCATCCACATCTCCCTCTCCTGCCTCCCCCTTGCTCAAGGGCACACACACTGCAGCCACTTCAGAGGGATGGAACCACCCCAGGCACCCAGGAGGAGAAACTGCCCTGTTTCTGTTCCCAAAAGGGTTTGGATTTTATCCCATGCTAGGAGCTGAGGGATGAGAAATGCCAGCATTGGCAGTTTTCACCCCTATGGAAAGACCTTCAAGGCTGACCCTAATGGGAAGGTCTGCCTCAAGCCATTCCCAAGCTGTGCCTTTCCTTTCCAGGCTTTCCAGCCATTTCAGCCTGGCTTGATACCATTTAGCTGCAGATGCTGAAGGAAACATCACTTCAAATTAAACCAGAGGGGAGCACTTCAGCTGGACAGCTTTGAAGTAGGAGGCTTTGATAAAAGAATGTATTTCCTCCCCCTCCTGATCTCTCTTTCTTCCCCCTCTCCTCTCCAAATGGTGAGTTTTGGCATGGCTGCTCCAGCACAGCCCCTGAAAGGCTGTGACTCCCCCTCCAGGGGCATCTTCCATCACTCTGCCAAGCAGCTTCTCCTCCAGGACAGTGGGCTCAGTACCAGCAGCTGAACCCAAGTTCAGCCTCTCCGTATTACCCAGCAGATTTAAACCAAAACCACTCAGGGGTCTTTTCTCCCTCTATGTGCACCCTGAACAGTTCCCTGCTGCTGGTATGGTGCAGAACCCAGAAGGTATTTCCAAGGACTTCAGTTCCTAGAGGAAAGGTGCAGCACAACTCTCCTAACCCAGCCTGTCCCACGATTTATATACTGAGATTGTCACACTGAAACCAGGGTAGGATGTCCTCTTCCGAGCCAGAAGCGTTCTGCCATGGGAATAAAGGAGAAGATACTTCTAAGCTGTCATTTAGTTACCCTGTGTCTTCCATGCAGCTCCCACAGCCCCAGGAGGCTCCCATCTCTCCAGGCTCTTTCCCGAGCCCTTCTGAACCCCAGTGCCCAGCCTGGAGCACCAAGCAAGCCCCCAGTGCTGACCCTGGATGAAGGCTCATCCATGTGCTCCTCAGCAGCCCTGGAGGGCAGCAGGAGCACCCAGGATGCAGGCAGCACTTGTGCCTGCGGGGAGGCTGAATGGCAAAGGCTGGAGGGCTCAGAGCATCCCTCCCTGTGCGACAGCTAAACGAGCCGAGACAATTAAATGTGCCATTTGATGGCTGCCTGGCAGCATCTCTCTTTTAATAAAAGGACTCTTCCCCAGAATGGTTCAGGCTGCAGCTTGTGAAGTGTGAGAGCTCTTCACATTTAATTAAACAGCCCGTCCAAGCCTGCCTCGTGTCGGCAGAGCTCACACTGCCGGAGATGCCCTGGCACCTTCTCCCACTGCAGCCCTCGCTGGGTGAAACAGCCCCTGCCTTGCACCTTCACTCCCAGCATGGTCAGAGCTGTGTCCCAGCTGGCCTGGCCTGCATGAGCCACCCCAAACCAGGCTGCTGTGCCCTCAGATACCAGTGCCCAGAGGGTACCTAACCCTTGCAGAGCTGATAACCCCTTGATGTGAGCCAGGCTCTCCAGGGGGCTGACACCCAGTGGCTCACTGTGTGTGCACTACAGAAATGAGGGGCTGCTGGAATCCCCAGGGTGTGAGACAGCCAGGGACAGGGAATCCATCAGTGGATCCAGCCCCATGGTGGACCACACCACCCCTCCACATCTCTGACCTGTGAGCCACACAGGCCACCCCTCAGCTGGGACACCACGGCCAGGGCTCCCCGGAGCCCTGCGCTCTGAGCCCGCTTCCGCCAGCTCTGCTCCTCGTCAGCCGAGCAGGGGAAATGCCCTGCTCTTGCCCAGGGCAGATAAGAGAGATGGATAAGGGTGGGGGCAGAGGGGAGGCCGGCATTTGGGTAGCTTGGCTGACTTTCCAGAGAGCACTTGTTTTGCTGAGCCCTGCAGCTTAACCCTTCCTTCCCCAAGGCCAGGGTAAGCTGGCACTGGGAGGGAGCTGGAGTTTTGGACAATTCCTGACAATACCATCCTAATGGGCTCAGTGCTTTTGGATCTTCCCCATGTTTAAAGTGAGCCCTACTGAGCTGGCATCACTCGTTTCTGGCTCTTCCATCCTTAGGCAGGGAAGGCAGCATCCTCCCTCCCAAAATGCTTGCAGGTGAACTGCCACTCCCATCCTGCAACACAGTAGCCCTGGTGGCTGTGATTTGTTATCTACAGGCATGGAAGGCTTCAATCTACTGTCTGCAGCTGTACTTGCAGGACATGCCAGACCAGGCTTCCCTGGACCTTCTTGGTCCTCCTGACACTAGCTAAGATGCAAACTCAGAATTTTTCTGTTTTATTCTTCCCACCTGATTTCTTCTGAGAGGGAAGGACTGGCTCCAGCAGGTGTCTTGGAGAGATGCTGAACAGCCACCCCAGCCCTTCTCTGTGTATATTCACATGTGGCTGCAAAGTTGCAAGCTGCAGCTTCTGCCTCTCCTCACAACCATAGCTGGGAGAGGGAGGTTATTAAAGGGGAGGCTCAAGCTGTGCTTTGAATATGACATCGAGCCAGGTGAATATTTGGGGTTTTTACAAGTAGCCCAAAGTTGCTGTCCCCTGCTCCCCTCCCACATTCTCAAACCAGCAGAGTGCAGGCAGCTGGGGAAAGCTGCTGATGGGTATGAGCCCTTCCCAACCCGCCAGGGCTCAGGGGCTGCTCTGCAGAGACCCCATCACTCACACTTTCAGGCCTGCCAAGCCAAAGGCACAGTAATTGCAAGCCAGATACCTCCCCACTTCCGAGGCAGTGTGCTCTGGCAGGGACCAGGCACAGGGGCTCCCATTTCCGCCTGCCTCCAGCTGTTACGGAGCAGAGAAGTGACAGAGAGCAGCCCCGGGGCAGAGAGGGCTGCGAGGAGAGACAGCAACCAGCACTCTGATAAGGCAGGTCCCTGCTGAGCACCTCCTTGCTTTTGAGATAATGCATCCCAGGCACTCCCTGGGGGATACCTGTGCTCTCTGCAGGTTGTGCCCTCACATGGATTATTGCCTGCTCCACCTCATCCCCCTCTCTCCATGGAGTCAGCTTCCAGTCCCAAATTCCATGACCATGAAGAGGGGAAAGCCCAGACCACAGGGAACAAACTCAGGACATCAGATGAGCACACAAACAGAGATATAACCAGGACCATCCCCACACCACTAAGGATAGGTCTTTCCCCCACAGGTGAAGATCAAAAAGTCACTTGCAATGCAAGTAGAGTGTGGGGGCCCTCCAGCCCTCCCTGGGCTGGTGCTGCTCTTCATGAATCTGCACAGGCATCATCACCTCAAGGGGACAGGCAAGATACTTAAGTCCCTTCACTTGATCCACATTCAACATCCCACTCACAGCCTCAGTAATGGTCATGGACAGAGTCACATCAGCAGCCCTTGGGCTTTTCAAGCCAGAGGAAGTGGAGCTTTCAACAGACACAGCTGAGGAAAAAAAAAAAAGCAGTCTCAAGTTAAAACCTTTTACAGGCTCTAGCAGGCACCGGTGCTGGCAGAACCAGAGGGTGTTACCCTGCATCAATCCCAGCATAAAACCTCTGCTGTCAACACCAGCTAAAGAGCCCACAAAAGCTGCCCCACACACAGCTCTGCCAGCACTTCAGCCAAGCCGGAGGACAGAGGCTGCTTGCACAGCTTTATCTGGCTGGAAAGCCCTCCTTAAGGTAGGAGGCTGCTTGCTGTGCTGGAAGGAGCTGCAGGTGCCTGGGGCTGGTTCAGCCCCAGACTGCCTTTTGGCTGGCCTGGGACAAAGCTCCCTATCTCCCACAGCCTTGGTAGAGAAGGGAATATCTGTTGTCTAATACAGCACAAGCGAAGCTTGAATCAGGAGAACTGCTTCTCCTTGAGGCCACTCTTCAAACCAGAGCACAGGGCAGTCACACAAATCTCATTTTCATGGGGAAACAGTATGGACAGTCCCTGCACCACTTCTCACATCTCTTCCACCTGCTGTGCTGTTCTCTGCAGGAGTGGGTACTGGGGTTTGGCAGGATTGTTCCCAAACAGAAAGAGCACAGTTAGGATGCAAGACCAAGGAGAGGAAGCAAAAAAGCCACAGGGGGGGAAGTGCCAGAATTCAAGAGTCCAGGGAGGCCTACAGCAAGGACAGGGAGAAAGCAGCATCTGGATCATGCTAGGTGATGAATATGGGATGGTGCAATATCCTTCAGCCCTCACCTGTACACAGAGCTGCCTCCAGACATAGCTAGACCTGTCAGGACACCTCAGCTGAGCCACCTCCCTGACAACCTCTTGCTTTTCACCAGCCCTTGAACAAATCCATGTCTGGAGGGGCCACCCATACAGCCCAGGGGACAGCACACATACTTGCCACAGCACAAGGCACCAGCTGTTCCACACACCTCCCATCATCTCACCTTGCACAGCTTCCCTGCCTCCAGGAGGCTCAGCTTTGCCCTCTGCCTCCTTTTAAAGGCAGCCCAGGGGTGGCAAGGGTGGAGGAGAAAAGGGCTGCCCAGGTGGAGCTGACTTAGGAAGCAATGCAGGTGAGAAAGTTTTGGAGAGAGGGATTGAACCCAAGGCTTTAATCTGACCTTGCAAGCAAGCTGTGATGCCAGGGCAGCTGTACAGGGTGCAGCATTTCACACCTCACCCCTGTCCTTACAAGAATACCCGTTTCCCCCTGGTCTGGCTCACATCTCCATGCACTGCCCAGCATTCCTGCAGTGCCAGATTCTGCAGGCCACACAGAGCTGGATTTGCTTTGCTGCATGTCCCTGCAGCCAGCTTGCCCAACCTCCCCCCACAGCTAGCACCCCGCCACTTGCTGTGACTGATACAGGGAACCTGGTGCTTTTATTAAACTCTTTGCTTCCTGTTTTAAGCTTAATAATAAATTGCATGTCACATTACGGCTGTGTTTATTAAAACCCATTGGCGTGGGCTCTGCTCTGCAACAGCATTTGAATTATTGAAAGCAACCCCCCATGGAGACCTATTTGCTGCAAACGCAGGAGAATTTATTTCCATTTTGTTTATCAGGCAGTGTAAGTGCTGGGTGGAGGCAGGGAAGCCGTCTTGCTATTTTATTTTCTCTCTGAGCCACACAACAACAGGGTGAAGAGGTGCTGTGCAGAAGATGGGGAAAAAAGCCACCCCCAGCAGGGGTGGGGACAGGCTGGGGACAGAAGTCCTGGGAGTAGCTGGTCACTCTGCTCTGAAGGTGTCTCTGGCTCTAGTTGAGTTCTGCATGTGTAGGTGCTTTGTGCCTCAGTTTACCCGTTTGCAGAGCAAGGTTACAGTGCTGCTTCCATCCAGGCATGACCAGTGATCAGCTCAGGCTCAATGAGCCTCTGCAGAAGCCATCAGTCCCCCATGGGAGATGCCCATGGCGTGGGGGGACTGTCAAGGTGGCTGTGAGGAGTGTTTATCCTTTTGCAGCCCTCGTTCAAGGCAGACACCCAGAGACTGCAGCTGAACATCTCCAGGCTCTGCCTCATCCCAGCTCTGCCTGCAGCAGCCATCCAAAGCCAGCGTCCAGAGGATGCTCTGGTGATCATCCCGAGAGACAGTTCATACTCATGTCCCTTGTGATCGCCCCTCCCAGCAAGGAGAGGTGCTGCGGGGGCAGGGAAAGGGCTCGGAGCGGGCAGGGATGGGTTCGAGGGTCAGGGTGCTCCAGGGTGTCCCGCAGGCTGCCCAGCGCCGCGGCAGGGCCGGCGTGGCCGGTGGCTTTGCCAGGAGATGGCACTGTTCAACCCCGAATCACAGCCCTGGCCCAAACCTGGCTCTGCCAGGGAGCCACCACAAGAGGCACGGCCAGCAGGTTGGGGGAGGTGATCCTGTCCCTCTGTTCTGCTTTTGTGAGACCCTACCTGAGTGCTGCGTCCAGCTCTCGGGCTCCCAGCATAGGAAGAATGTGGACTTGCTGGAGCAGGTCCATGAAGGTGTTCAGAGGGCTGGAGACAGGCTGAGAGAGCTGGGCCTGAAGAAGAGTAGGCTGAAGAGAAGGCTCCCAGAACACCTTAAAGGACCTTCCAGAACATAAAGGATCTAGAGGAGAGCTGGAGAATTACTTTTGATGAGGGCACGTAGTGATAGAAAAAGGGTAAATGGCTTTAAACTGAAAGAGAGTAAGTTAAGATCAGATATAAGAAAGAAATCCTTTTTTGTGACGGTGGTGAGGAACCAGCATAGGCTTCCCAGAGAAGTTGTGGACTCCACAGCCCCAGAAATGTTCAAGACCAGGCTGGGTGGGGCCCTGAGCAGCCTGGTCTAGTGGAAGGTGCAACTAAATGACCTCTAAGCTCGCTTCCAATCCAAATTTTCTATGACTTCGTGTGCCTCCTGCCCAGGCCCAGACAAGGACAGGTTCCAGCACCCCCAAGGGCAGGGAAGGACAGGGACAGCATGTTTTTGTTACTGGAGTGTATTTACTTGCCAGACTTGGTGGGTTTTTCCTGCAGACCACAAAACCCTGTGGTAGGCAGCTGGTCAGAGGGTGCATCGCCAGGGTCTTCCAGGTCCTGGCAGGACAAGCTGCCCTTTCTTTGTACCCAGGCTCGCAGTGACCTCTGGTGCCCTGGGAGGTGTCCACACCCTGCTCATCCCAGGTGGCCAGGAGGTGTCGGTGCTGTGCCTGGGCCAGTAGCCACATCAACAATTCCCAGCCCAGCTCTCCCCATCCCTGACATCAGCCTGACCTCTGGGCTCAGCTGACCCGGTGCTCTGAGCACAATCTGCTGGGCTGGCAGGGGCTGCTCAGCCCCCTCTGCCCCCAGAAACCAGCTGTGCCAAAGATGGGCCAGCAAAGGACTTTGGTGCTGCGTGCCACTGGGGCACATCCTCTGAACCCACACAGAGACCAGGCTGGGTCAGGTCCCTGGGACTCTCTGGGTGCCTGGAGCTGAAAACAGGATCTGCAGAGCCTCGGGTGCTGCCCTCCTTGGGGCAGGGGCTGCAGGAAACATCTGAGCAGCAGAGGTGACCAAACGTTTTAAGAGCCAACAAATAACCTCAATTAATCTGTGGCAGTGACCGATTCCAGCCGTGCAGCAATATTGGCTTCTTTAATTTTTAAGTGACTGGAAATGGCAAGACTGGGAGCTGGGATGAGGAGACACCAGCCCTCTCTGTGCCCCTGGAGCCACTCTGCTGCCCTTCACCTTCACCTGAGCTCCAGCCTGCCAGTCAGGCAGCCCTCTTCCACAGTGGGATCTGAGCAATCTGGGAGACACAGCCCTTGGTTTGGTTAATTTTGGCCAAGTGCTTTTGCTCAAGTTCCCCCCTCTCATGGTCACTACATCCCCACTGCTCTTCCTGCCAGGCAGGAACCACCAGCATCCCCTACCAGCTCCCTACAGAGTATGAAGGCACTGGGTGTGATGCAGAGGGGGGCAAAGACTGATTGCCCAGGCAGGGCATTGTCCTGCCGAGCACACAGAGAGCCAGGGATGGAGTGTGTGACCCATCCAACACTCCCCAGCCAGACCAAAGCTGCATCCACACCCAGCACAACCTGGATTTGTGCCAGCACAGGCAGGGCAAGCCTGGCCCTGAGGAGGGTTGGCATGGCAGCCCTGGCCAGGGGCCAGCCCCAGGCACCGGCAGGGAGCCCAGCAAGCAGCTCTTGACTGCTGAAACTCTGGGACACTCTCAGATTTCCCCGTGGCAGCCTCAGCCTGAGTATGGCCCAATTCCACCAGCTCATTTGTGTGCAAAACAGGAAGGGGATCAGGATGGTTTAAAAAGGCCCAGCTTCTCTGAAAGCATGTTTTACATCCAAAAAAAGCAAAGTAAACTGAGTGGCACACTTCTGTCCCTGGTCCTCCTGAACACTCTCCAGCTGATCAGCCCAGGAGGATTCTGTTACACTGTTAGATGGAAGGAGAAGCTGAGGCATCCATGGCTTTTGCATTTCTCAGGTTGAGAAGGAGTTTTCTGCCAGAAGGGGTAGGCACCCCAGCAGGCAGGGCAGCAGTGCCTCATCAAGCTGTGGTGCAGGGGGCCAGGACTGACCCAGCCTCACCGTCTGCAGGAATTTTGCTCTGCTGCCAATTCTAGACAAATCCCTTTTATTTGCTTATTCAGGTTTCAGTGCTGTAACTGTGTCATCTGAGCCAGCTCTCAAGAGAAAAAGGAAGAAAAGAAAAGAAAAAACATGTGAAGGAGAGTAGCACGGGACCCAAGCCACCAGCCTTATTGCACCCTGCCTGCTCCTGCCTGGGGTCTGGCCAATTCCTTCCTCACAGGGTCTGGCTCCCTGCCACAGCTCTGGACCTCCCTGGAGCTGTGACTGAGTCACTGGGAGTGGTTTGGTCCACATGGAGGTTTTGAGTATCAGAAGTCTGGTAAATGCTGTTGCTTTGTGGTGTAAAGCACCCCTTGAATGTGAGATCAGCCCCAGAGTGCCCATAGGAAGGGTCTGACAGCCTTCTCTGGGCACTGAGCAGCACAGTGCAGCTCTGAGCTTCCTTCCTGTGATCCTCCCAAATGAAGGTTTGCTCTAAATCACCAACTCTGGGAGGTAGGTGGGATTACTTTTTTTTAAATTTAACATTTCCAGTGGAAACTGGACCATCCCTTTACTTTACCAGCTAGGCACAGAGCTGCTCCACACTTGACAGGGCTGTGGTCACCTGGGTGGAGGCCCCAGTGTCACAGGACTTAGGACCCCAAGATGAAAATGGGAAGCAGTGGGATGGGATCCAAACATATGGGAGTACATGTGATTTGAGTCAATGCATCACCACTGCACAGGAGATTGTCTGCTGGGCACCCCCAATCCCAGGTGGGGTGGGAAGGGCAGGACCCACACCAGGACCAGCTGTGAGCACTGGGATAGGCAGGAGGGCTCCTCAACTCAAGCACCCCACAATGGACAAGGTAGCATCCACAGTGTTTGCACTCTTCCTCACCCCCATAATCATCCTTGCGGATGCAGGACAGTCAGCTGGCCCTGGCTTTGACCTACATGTGTATTTTAAATAACATCAACCAAAATGACAAAGGGAAGCATGAACTCAGTCAAAGGCATGGAAGGGAAAACATGAAGTCAGTCAAAAAATGGCCAAAGTGTTTCTGACCACAAGGGTGGTTCAGCTGGAGAAAAAGCAGCACTGAAAGCCACAAGTGCCTGGTTTCCTCTAATCACTACTTTTCTGGTTAAAAACAAAACAGAAGAGAGGGGTGTTTTGGCAGCAGATTCCTCAAGTTCTGGGGAGAAGCTGGGATGTCTCTGTGCTTTGGAGATACAGAGCAGACAGGAAGATGACACACTGGTTATCACAGTCAGGTCCCAGCTCTCTGCTCCAGCTTCCCCAAAAATTATTCATACAGGACATAATGCCCCTACCCTGGCCTCACTCCCCCGAAGGGGGCCGTCTCCATCCCCAGCACCAAGTCCTCACCACACACAGCACAGCACAGGACAGTCCCCACACTGTCCTACCTGCCATTGTCTCCACTCAGTGCCAGAGGACAGATCCACCCTGCTCCAGGCAGAGCTGCCCCTGGTCTCCTTTGCACCAAGCAGCCAGCACCCCATCCCCCAGCACCCCAAAAGGACGTGTCACCCTGTCCCCCACCCCAAAAAACAGGCTGCTGTGCCAGCATTGTTCAGAGGAGTTTTGGGCTGGAGGGTGCTTGCTCCAGAGATGTCCCCAAGCCCTAGGGAAGGGTTGCTGTGGGCAAGGTGATCTCTGCAGCTGGACAGGCCATCTCTGGGCTAGTAGTAGTCCTCCTCACTCTCCCCGTAGTCCTCAGGTGTCATGCGGGGCTTCGGCAGGGAGAAGTCTGTCAGGTTGAGCTGGTCTGAAACAGCAGCAAGGGGACAACGTGACATTGCCACCCTGCTGTGTCTGCTCCCCACCAGGACCAAAGCCAAACCATGCACAGCAGGTGTCTGGGGCATCCCCAGCACAGCCCTTTCCTCCAGCAGCTCCTGCCACACTGGTGCACTGTGCCCCAGCATCCCCTGCAGTGTCCCCATGCTCTCGTGGGGACAAGGACACGGTGCTCACCTGGTGTGAAGACAGTCAGGCTGGCCAATGCCACCACCTCCCCGACCCTGTTCCTGGCGAAGCAGCGGTACG
Source organism: Muscicapa striata striata (assembly GCA_030060385.1). Classification (NCBI taxonomy): domain Eukaryota; kingdom Metazoa; phylum Chordata; class Aves; order Passeriformes; family Muscicapidae; genus Muscicapa; species Muscicapa striata. The sequence continues at coordinate 419,482 of JAREIS010000098.1, read as the reverse complement.
TGCCCTCATCCGTCACCCGCACGCCCTGGATCTGCAGCCAGCCTGTCACCTCATACTTCTGGGGGCCACCTCTGAACTGCAAGAAGGAGAGGATTTCTGTCAGCACTTGTGGCAAAAACAAGGGGGAGTCTGTGCCACAGAGCCCCAGGTCCACTCTTTCAGCAGGCAGTGAGGTCCCCGGATTGCTCTGGCAGCAATCATGCTATTTTCTGTTTATCCCCAGGAATAAATAAGCTTTTCCTGGGACAGCTGGGCTGCAGCTGTGTTTGCAGGCTACTATTATGGTGTGGTGGCCAGGGGTGGAGGACAGTAGAGTTTCCAGCCAGGCAGGGTATTCCTGCTTGGGGTGAAGATCCTCAGTCAGACCCTGTGACAAGCTATGGGAAGGTAAAAAGGATAGAAAGATGGAAGGGGGCCATGGTGCCAGGTTCCACCTGCTCCTCTGGCTCCCTTCATCCATTCCACCACAGTTTCTTCCCCATTGGTGCCTGGCTGAGGTGCATGGCCCCTTTGCCTCTGCCACACCCTCTAATAGCTAGGTACACCCAGCTGGGTGCTATATTTGGGGCTGGCTGCAGGCAGGATCCTGACCCCTGGGCTTGCCAGCTCTGGAAGGGCAGCCCTGCTGATGGGAAAAAAGGGCAGGAGCTGTCTGAGTGTGCTGGTAGGACCAGAGGACAACCCAGGCTGTAAAGCACCTGGAAGGTCCTCTTTCCAGCCTTGCCAGTGGGATTGCAAGAAAAGTCAGCACTCACAGCAAACTAAAGGCAGGCAACTGGGAAACTCTCTGCTGCAGGACTCCATGATTAAGTTAAAAAATTACTAGAGGAAATCACAGAAGAGAGCTATGCTGATGGCTCTGATGGCACTGAGACACCAGCCCTGGCTCAGTCAGTCCCCATGTTATACAGCCTCCAGTCCCCCCTTCTCATGCCCAGGCAGCCAGGCTTGGCCATTCCCAGAGTATGACCACTCTCAACTCTGGTTGTCCATGAGCTCTGAGAAGCACTGGGTCACCCTGGGGTCGTCTTCAATGCCCTAGGCACACTGCTCACCTGGACAGAGATGTGGGGGTCATCTCCAGGCAGCAGCATCTCTGTGCCATCCTTCCTCCACTCAATGGATGCCATGGGGTAGGCGAAGACCTCGCAGCCGAAGATGACATCCTGCCCAGTGACGTTCCACGTGTCATTGGGAGGAGAGGTGATCTGAGGCTCTGGGGAGGGGGTCAGAGAGCAGGGTGGGCTCAGAGGAGGTCTCACTGTTGGCAATGGGACTATCTTGTGCTGGTCTCTGGAGCAGCAGCACTTCATTCACATAGAGATGTTGGGACCCTTCCCATGTCTGTCTCCTCTCCCTGCCATGGCAGACCCTCACCTTTCCCAGGGACATGGTCCCTCCTCACAGCTGGGACTGGGAGCTCCCTCCCAGCCCCACCCAGTCCATGGAGGGTTGCCATTCCTGCTGGCCTCAGTTTCCCCCCTGTGCAATGATGTTCAAGTGACCCACACAGCAGGAAGAGTGCAATGACAGCAGTGTTACACAACAAAGCTCTCCTGAGCAATCAGAGCATGCTCCTCCTGTGGGAGAAAGGCCAAGGGGCGCTCATCCAGCCTGAGGCTGGTGAGGATGGATGAGGTAGTGGAGCTTCCAGCCAAATGAGGCCTCTGCTCTGACATAAGGCTCATGCCAGCAATGAAAGGAGTCAGCAGATCTCCATCTCCTGGACGGAGCTCCAGGTTCCACATCCTTTCTCTGGAGGGATAGAGTGAGGACCACCCTTCTTACCCACACCTGCTCCATGATCTGGCCCATAGCATGAGCCAGAGTTGAAGTTCCACCTCCAAATATACCTGGGAAAACACTCACAAACATGATGATCTGCAGAAAATAAGGTCAACCTTGGCACCTCTCAGGCAGGGGTGACAGCAGTGGGTGACCTGTCCTGGACTGGGCAGGATGGGGCATGGCCTTCCTGCTAGACTGTCCCCTCTCAGCTCCCACTTGAGTTTTAAATGGGAGATGGAAATCACACAGCCAAGCCAAATCAACCCTGGTTTCTATTTGCAGGAGGCAGGCGCATTTCTCAGGAGCAACAGGCCAGTGTGAACCCAGCCCTGCCGCCAAGAATTTGCTAACAATTCCCTGGAATATCCCCATCTGCTCCAGCAGGATTTGTTGCTTCCCATAAACTCCACTCCCTCTTGGCAAAGCTGCTCCCAGATTTCTCCAAGCACTGGATCTGCAAGGGGCTCCCCCAGAGCAGCAGAGTGGGGGGACTAGTGGCAGCATGGAGCCCCCAGTGCAGTCCTGTTCCTTTGGTATTGCTGCCAGGTTAAACAGTTAAGCCAGACCCCCTCACTCGTCTCTTCCCGCAGCCCCAGGGCCACTACCTGACTCGCAGGGACCTTCATGGGCCACAGTGAGGTTGGCCTCGGGGTGGGCACGGGCAGCCTCCAGGAACCTGCAGATCTGGGCGTAGGTTTTGCCGTCAGAGCCGCAGAGGGCCAGGTGGGAGAGGCAGGCACACTGGGGCTCGGGCACCTCCCCGTGCCGCAAGTCCCCGGCATCCAACCGACATTCCAGGTGCTCCCCGCACTTGCCATAGAAATGGTTGGTGTTGTCCAGGTCACAGATCTGTCCCTCCAGGTTGGCACACTCCCAGCAGCAGTCGCAGGCATCCCGCACTGTGCCAGCCAGGCACCCGCGCGGCGCCGGGCACTCCTCCGGCCGGCACTCCGCGCAGCCCTCCCCTTCCTCCAGCAGCCGCTGCCAGCCCCGCTGGAGGTACTCAGAGGTGCTGGGAAAAGCCTGGCCCAGCTGGGGCAAAGCCCAGTGCAAGGAAAGCAAGGAAAGCACGAGGCAAGAGATGCTGAGGGGTTTGGCTTCAGACATCCTCACAGCAGCTCCTCTATCTCAATCCCACTGTCACTTGGATGAGGATTTCTGGCACTGTTCTGGTCTCCCTTTCTAGATCTGAGGAGCCATTCTGGCCTGTGAGGAGGGAGAAAGTGTGTTACTGATGCAGGAAGTGTCTCCCTCTCCTTTGTCTCTTGGCTGGCTTGCTCTGAGCAGCAGTACTGCCTGATGTGCAGGGGAGGGCTGGTCCCAGTCCCTCTCACCCCCAGCCCTGCAGTCACAGCATTTGCACCCTGGAGCTCCCCAAACAGCTCCTTCCCTGAGATGCTGAACACCTTCTGGAGAGATAGTGCTGATGTCCCCAGCCCATCAGCACTACCCCTTGGCAGCCCAGCATAGCCTGGGAATGCACAACGTTGGCAGGACACTGGACAGGCTGTTCTACAACATCATGGTTCAGCTCATTCATACCCTGCTCCTGGTCTCCAGTCAGAAAATTGCTCTCAAGCCCCTTTCCTTTCACCCATTGCTTTGCAAGAGTCACAAACCCTTTTTTCCTCCCTCACCATCCATACAAGCACAATGGAGTGGCTGATCCTGCAGACAAGGTGCTCTTTCTGCGCTGGAGGCAGCCAAGCCAGGAGGATGCTCCCAGTCATGCCTGGCTTTTGTTCTCTTTCCCTCCCTCTGCTGTAACCCCTCTTTTTAGTCACCACCTTCTTGAGCAGGGGAAAAAATGCCCATTCCCCAGAAGGTTTTGTGACTCCCTCAGTTATCACACAGGCAACTGAGGCTGAGCATGGAGGAGCTCAGTGCACAAGTGAGCAACCACAGGACTGACAGCAGACCCAGTGTGGTCAGCCTGTACCAGCACAGTGGGGTCCCTACCCTCAAACCCCAAGCCTGCATTACCTACCCAGGGTGAGAAGCTGATTTACTCCGGGCTTCCCATTTCTCCTGGGGGGAAAAACGGAGTATCTCAGAGCCTGTCCCCAGAGAGGGTGACAATGAACCAAATCCCTCCCTGCCCCCTACTATACCCTGGCTGCCTTCCCTGAGATGGGGTGGAATTATGGTCCTCCGCCGCAGGGCGAGCAGGGCTGGGGAGGGAACCTAGGCAGACAAGCTGTCCCCTCCCCTCCCCTCCCGCTGGGAACAGCACCGAAGGGCAAGCTGCAGCCCCCCCAGCTACAGCCCCCACTCAGGGCTGACACAGCCCAGAGCCGGGGTGGGGATAACCCGGTAGTGGGTTACACATATGCATCCCCCGGATAACAAACCGTGATTTGAGCCGTTTATCAGAGACCACCAGGCACCCCAGGGGTGGAAAGGGGCAGAGGGTCCCAGTGCCGGAGCCCTCCCCCAGTCTGTACGGAGTAAGGCTCCATCCTCCGATGGATGCTGGGGGCCAGAGAAAGGGTGCGGGGGAATTGCAAAGTTGGTCTCTGGCTCCTCATGTCTGTGGTGCAGGAGCTGGGGGTGCTGGAAGTGCTGGGAAGAGGCACGACGCCCCTTGGGGTCCCCCAGGAGCCGCCCCGCCATAAGCCGCCACTTACCGGAGGCGCCGGTGCCGGGGCCGCGGGTGCGCAGTGGCCGTGGCGGCGGGGCTGCTGGCCCCCAGGGCTGCTGGCCCCCGGCCGCTCCAGCACCGCCGTGATGTCAGCGAAACGTGAGTCCCCCCGCCCCTCTCCGGGCCCGCGGCCCGTCCCTGGACCGGGACACGGGCTGGCTGGCACCCCTTCCCTGCCGGGGTCCCGCCGCTCAGCGCGCCCGGCTCCCTGGCACCCGCACCTCCCCGCTGGAATCACCCCCGTCGTGTGCGGCACCTGGGCTAATGCTCCGCCCCATCCATGGGCCAGGGAGGGCCTGGGGTCCCCTCCTCTGCAGTCCAACTTGGCAGTAATCCTTGAGGACAAGTGAATGGGAGAGGTGGGAATGGCTAAGGAAGTGGTCAAAAGCATTTCTCAACCTGTAATTTGGTTGGGAAACATGGATTGGAAAGTTGAGCAGCTGCTGTAAGTAAATGGGGGGATAACTCCTGGCTGATGTCTGCATTCCCCCCACACCAGGAGCCACGTTTGAAGGGGGTATTGAGGTGTAAACCACAGCTTTCCCTTGGCTGGCTGGAGCTATTGGGAGCAATGGTGGGGCTGCTCCATGCCACAGCAGTGCAAAATCCATGTGCACAGGGCTGGGGCTCCAGACCTCCCCAGCAGGCTGCCTTGCTGCTCCCTGCCTCAGTTTCCCTTTGGAATTGGCTCTGAGCAGTGGGGCAGCCAGCACACCTTTGCAGCACAAACACACCTTGTGAATTTGCATCTTGCTCTGGATGCTGTGCCAAGGGGATCACACAGCCTGCTCCTCCCCACACAAGGAATTTGTGGGATTTAGTTCCCCTATGAAGCTCAAGCAAATCAGGACCCCTCTAAGGATCTGGTTTCCTTCACCATGCTGAAAAAATCTGCTTTTGCTTTCCAACACCCTCCTGCAAATTCGTTCCGGATTCCGGGTCTTTTGCTCGGTCACGTTGTGACTCAGCCATGTCTAACGATGGAAAATGCGGCAGGCTTCAGCCCCCTTAAATCTGTCTCTGCCAGCCAAACTCCCCTCTCCAGCCCCCTGCTGCAGAGTGGGGGTTCCTGCCAGCTCTGCCTTCAACCTTACATCCCACTCCCCTTCTGTGGCCCCCAGCCCCTTGGCTCAGGGCTGCCTTCCCCCCAGCTCCCCTTGTCCAGCCTATTGAGTGCAGTCCCCACATGCCACAAGTTTTCAGGTCCAGCATCCACGAGTTGCTGAGCAGCTGGTGCTGCAGCTGTTTTGGGAGCAGGGAAAAAGTCAGGAAGGGATGAGGTTTCCCTATACACAGCCTCAGAGCTGGGTCAGAGCCTGAACAGAGATGAGACAGACTGTAGGTGGCCCAGAAAGGAGTGCTGAGCCTCCTAGGCTGTCCCTGCTGTACCACCTTCCTCCTTTGGCATGGAGGACTGCCTGCATATTCAGGCATTCCTGCACCAAACACACCCTCACTTGCCCCTGCTCCACACAGGGGGCAAAGCAGTGAAGCAAGCCTGACCCCATATGCCATCTCCTGCCCACAAAGCTCCTGGCCAGCACTTAAATCCCAGGCACTGCTGAAAACAGATCATTAGTGTTTCAGGTTGTGTCTTTTGCCCTAAGCAAGGGGGAACAGGCCCAAATGCTGCTGTCCTTTCCCACACATTATTCCTTCTTCCACGTGCCATGGCCTGAACACTTGTGTGTCTTATCTCCATGGGATTATCATGGCCTCTGGGTGGATGAATTCACCTGAGCATCACTGCAGCATCAGACACTAACAGGGGAGAACCCCTGGCTAAAGTTGAAATCCAAACACAGATCTGAGCAGGAACAACTCCAGGTCTGGAGCAACACAACCCAGCCTCAGAAAGCCAAGGGCAGCTTAGCTCAGCTCAACAAGATGGAGCTCAAACATGGCAGTTAATTAAACCTCCTGTTTAATGAGACTGTTGAATGTGTTAATGAACAGTAGCAGCTCTGAATGAGAGGAGGAAGATCTAACCTGTGCTTAACAAGGAGTTTTGCTCAATCACACCTGAAGTCAATCAACACAGCTGTGGCTGCAAATGGGGTTTGTGGCTTATATTGCTTGACAACTTTGTGGGGAAAAGGGTGATCACAGCCCTGCATGGCCTGGCACTTGGGTAAATTGCATTCCTGGCTCCCTACCAGTGCAGGTTAGTTATCTCTCCTTTTTCCTCACTTTTCATTAGCCCAACGAAGTTCCTGGAACTGGGCTTTGAAGGCTCGGCCTAAAGGACCAAAGCCTCCCCCTCCCTTCCTCATCACTGTTTTCTCATTTTGTCCCATTGAAGCTAGGAGTTCATGGGAGCTCCTGCCAGGCCCACATCCTTGCCATCCCTTCAGAGCTCTGCCATGAGAATGAAACACATCGCATCCAGTCAGGGCTACCACACTGTTCCTGGCCCCACTGACACCCCCCTGCAGCTTTGGGCTGATCCCCCAGACACCCCATAGTAATCTGGGTTTATGGCAGATGAAGCCAAGGGAAAAATACACTCTGGAAAAAAAATTCCTTGGCCTAGTGACTCAATGTATGTCATGTCAGGCAGGGCTGGTGAGCAGCACTGGGGCTGGGCTGGAGGGATTGAGAATGTGAGTTATGTCACAGCAGAAGCAAATGTCACCAGAGATCCTGGGACAGAATGCTGCCAGCACACTGCCTGGGGCTGTGAGGATCTCTTTCTGACAATAAACCATATCTCTCTCATTTCACATCAAATACACCCTCTGTTTCCTGCTGTCTGACAGCCTGGAGCAGCCTGGTTCTGGCTGAGGGGTTCCAGCCACCTTCCAGGGTTCCACTGCGGGAAAGGCCCGGGCAGGGCAGGTTTCCCCCTGCGTGCCAGGCCGGAGCCGCTCTAGGAAGCGGCCAGGCTCAGGTTTCTCCAGGCTTTTCCAGACCGAATTCCTCTGAAGAACCAAGCCGTCAGCAAATTCTTGGGGAAGCGGTTGCAGCTGTGCGCAGGGTCTGCCGGCCCCGGGGCGCGATGGCGAACGGGGAGGGAAATCCCGGTGTCCGACCTGCCCGGAGTCCCGGCCAGAGCCGCGGACCAGCTCCATCCCAGCAGCAATTCCTGAGGGTTTTTCCATCAGCCCCATCCGAGCGCAAGTCAAACAACCTGGGGGCAGGAATTCAAAAGACGGCGGGGGCTGCATTCCCGGGATGTCCCCGCGCTGGCACGATGGTGCCAACTTTGACACTCCGGTGCGGGTGAGAGCGGGCTCCAGCTCCCCGTGACCGCCCGGCTCCTCCCGCAGCACGCAGGGGTCCCTGTGTGTCCCCCGCACCCCGCAGGGTCCCTGCGGGTCCCCCCGGCACAGGGGTCCCTGTGTGTCCCCCGCACCCCGCAGGGTCCCTGCGGGTCCCCCCGGCACAGGGGTGCGGGAGGCGCTGCGGGCTGGCGGCTGCGGGGTCTCTGCTGCCACCTCCAGGGCACTGCTGGCCTCGTCCCCGGCCTCTTGAGGTGACACTGACCCTGTACCTGGGGGCTGCAGAACCCGGAGTAATGCCTGGACACCTCAGCCCCACCACCCTTTTCTTCCTGCGCTCTAAAAGCCCCGCTATCAGCCGAGCCTGGGAGCCCTCACCGCAGTGTGGTGTCCGGAGGGGCTTGGGTACATCCCCCTGTGCTGGTGGATCATCTGTTCAGCCTGCCTGAGCGCTCGGGGCTGAATGCCCCCAGACGGAGAGGGTGCTCCACAGGGTGCTGCCAGCTCAGTGGCACCGCGCCCGCTGTCGCCCTTGTCACCCTCTCTTTCCCCAGGCTCCAGCAGCGCCAGCAGGGCTGGGACGCAGCCAGGGAAGGTGACCCACTGCCAGCACCCCGGCACCCCCTGCCACTGGGGACGGGCACTGGGGAGGGGGAGCCTGCCCGCTCCCCCCTGCAAGAGGCTGCCCATTTCCAGGCGTCATTAAAGAGCAATTAGCTGGAAATTAAGCTGAGAACAAGTATTGATTAGCTCATTAAGGCTGGGGGAGCCGGCTGAGGCGGTAGGAATTGCTACTGCTCGCCCTCATTATGGGCAAGGTTAAAGCATGTGGTCGGGCAGCTCATTAAAAATGCCAGGGACCAATCGATGTCCCCAGCCCAGCGCCGCACAGCACCCCGGGGACATCCAGCTGCTGTCTTTCTGGGACTGGCCCTTGACCTCCGTGATGAGCCAGCTCGGGAAGGGACTGAGCATCCTTGCTCCCCTGCATCCACTGCTGCATCCTGAGCTCCCCTGCAGAGGCAGCAGTGTCCCTTTTGGACTGGTCAACCCCCCAAAACTCACTGGCCAAGTCTGTCCCCCAGTCAGGGGAATGCACGGGACAGGTTCCCCCTAGTGCAGTGAAGTGACTGAGTCTGCACTGCTGCTGGCTCCAGGAGAGAGCAGACACTGTGGCTGGTTTGCAGGGCAGCACCCCAGACCTGCAGCACTCCAGAACCGAGATTTTCATGTCTCTGCCTAGTGGTGCCAGCTTGTACAGGTGTGGGACAGACCAAAGGGCATCTCAGGGATGAAATGAAAGCAGGTAACAGACTAAAGACACCCAGTGGCTCTGTGTGGCTGAGTACTGCCACACCACACTGCCCTGTATCCCAGCCTCACAGCTCTTGGGGGGCTCTTGGGGTGATCCCAGACTGGGCACAGCCAGATCCATTCAGCTGGACCCAGACAACCCAAGCACCTGTGTCTCTGGTCCCGTGTCCTGTGTCCCTTCCATTTCTATCTCTGCCTCTCGTGGCCACCAGCAGCTCAGGGCCAGCTCCCAGCCAGCACACACAAGGAGGGTACCACTGCAAAGCCGGGTGGAGTGTGTGGGAGGAGGTAGGTGTCATCATTATTTTTGTTTTCTTTACACTGCTCTGGAAATATATTGTATTCTCAGATAATCCCGTTCAATTACACCACAATAAAACACATAATAAAAACGTAATTCATTTTTCCTGAACACTCCATCTCCCTGTGTCTTGGCAAGCTATTAAAAATTTGTCTTCATTTTTCTGGCAAGAGCCTTGTACCTTTTCATCTTTAATTTATGAGAGCAGAATAGCTACTGACAAGCCCTTATTGCACGGCGAGGGGCTGCATTATTTATAAGCCGCCAATGGCTGGCTCAGGGGAGATATTTGCAATATTCCGGGGCCAGGAGAAGGAGGGGGACAAATCCCTGATGTGCCTGTCCCAATCCACTCACTTCCCCTCCCTGGGTGGGTGCTGGGTGCAGGTGCTCTCTCCTGGCTGCCCCTCGACGGGAGCAGCTCAAGCCTGGCCTCTGCCATCCCCTGCCAGTTGTGGAAGCTGTGGCACAGGGTGGCTTTGTGCTGCCTGGCCCTTATCTTGTCACTGCTGTATATGCCCATCTTGGCCTTTGCAGTGATACAGCTCCTCTGTCCTTCAGCATGGGGCTCTGCAGAGCACGGTTGCTTCCATCCCTCCTCTCCCTGGATGGACACCCATCGCTCCTTCTGACTGCTCTGGTTGGACAGAAAGCCGAGGGGGAGGCAGCTGCTGCCTGCAGGGTCCTGTGACAGCAGCGATGTGCTCTCCAGTGTACTCTCTGATAGTTGTGACAGCATAGCTCCGATAGCACTAAAGTGGGATAAAAATAGTCCTGCAGGGAAGGCACAGGAGCAGGGCTGGGATTGTCCTGTGAGCAGGCTGCAAGAGGGGGTGTGAGTGTGGGCAGAGCCAGGGTGACGCTCTGGCCTCTCCAAACCAGCAGCATCCAGGGCAGCAGCTTAGCAAAGCTCTCTGCGCAGCGGCGAGGTCCAAAGCCGACTGTACTAAAAAAAGCCCTCCTGACAGCTGGATAAGCTTAAACACATGCCAGGCCAGCCAGAGCTGCTGGAAAGGCAGCGGGCTGGAAAGCAGGGAGCAGAACCCAGCCACAGAGGGTGCAGAGGCACCCCAAAAGCCAGCCTACCCCTCTGTCCTGCTCCCATCCTTACCCCAATAACAGCCCCTTTCCACCATACACAAAGTATCAAGCAGCACACTTCTCTTTGCTGTTGGTTTTGTATAAACAATCTGCCTTTATTGTTTGGTATATAGGTACACGATATGTATATCAAAAATACCTAGAGGAAACCACAGTGCACTTAAAGCCATTTGAGAAGGTCCACCTGAAAGCAAGCACTCCGGGGGTACAGTAACCCCTCAGGGGAAGCCCAGCCCTGAACGCAGATGGCATTAAAATGAGAATAAAAACCAAGACTCTACTGGGATTAAAATGTGCCATTTGCTCTGGGGATGGAAGCAGCAGAAAGCCAGATTAAGACCCCAGAGCAGCCTGGAGGAGAGCAGAAGGTGAGCTGGGAGCACGCGCCTGGGCTGGGAGAGCCCCCCACTCTGAGTTCAAGCCCCTACGTGCCATTGATCACTCACCCCCAGCTATTTTGGGGATGGGAAGTTTTCTTCTCCAAAAGCTGCTCTGCCATGCCCAGGCACCAGCTGCTGAACCGCTGGGCACTGTAGGGTGCCTGCAGAGGTACTCTACCTTCAATTGCTGATTCTCTGCTGACTCCTGAAGCTGGGGAGCACCATTTTCTTCCTCATCTCAGTTTTTTTTTACCTCCACCACAGCTCACAAGGTGCTCACTGATGCTGCTGCCTGCACTTCCCTGTGCACTGCAGAGAAGAGGAGTGCACCAAGGTGCCAGCCAGGAAGTCCCCAGAGCAGGGCACGGGGACAGGGTTTGGTGTGGTGCTGCAGGCACCCCGGGAAGCAGGGCTGAGCACCTGGGACCTATGGACATGAATGGCCAAGGGAAAGCAGCAGCAGCCCCAAGGGGATGCAAAGGGCGAAGCTCAGCAGTGTGCTGGCCCGGCAGCTCCATGGGGGCCATCTCAGCCACCCCAGGACCATGCTCAAAGCCCTTTGTTGAAGTAGACAGTCTCCTGCCATGGAACTTTCTTCCGGATCTGATCTTGGACTTCAGGCTCCAGGCTGCTGACAGGCATTGAGCTGTAGAGGAAACATGGATACAGAGGATGGAGGGGGTATACCCATCAGGGGCCTCAGGCTGGAAACTACCTGCTGCACAGGTTTAAGCCCCTGACTGCTTGAAGAAGCAAAAGAATCTCTTGGGAGTCAGAGAACACCCCCATCCCACACAGGAGCAACACGTGCAGGCAAAGTGTATGTCTGTACCTTTTCTGTGGGAAGAGTGCGCAGCACAACGGGGTGGCAAACACCAAACTGCAAAGGAAAGACACAGAAAGGTGAAGCTGGGCTGCGTAAATCACCCACATCCACCCATGGCCTGACCCCAGAACAGCACTGAGGCAGCCCAGAGCTGTGCAGGGTGTTCAGCCAGGAAAGAGAAACTTCAGACTCCGCATTTGGCTCCTGAGGTGGGGCAAAGTCTGTCCCCCAACGATGTGGGGGAATAGCAATGCTAAGCAGGAGCCTGTGGCAGGCTCGAGAGACACCAAGATGAAGCAAAATAACTCCTGGCCCCAGAACCTCAAATTCCATCCCAACTGCCTGGGGTGCCACTAGCCTGGCCAAGCTCTAGCATCCCCCAAGAAACTCTGGGGCAGTTCTCCCCCACCACTGCCAAGCAGGGTTCTGTGCCCAGGGCAGCAATTCCCATTGGTGGACAGTGACTTACCAGAGTCCCACCAGGCCGACCTGCAGGGGAGCGTTCAGGTATGGGTACCGCTGCCAGGGACAGGGAGAGGATGTGTGTCAGTGTCAGGGAGGGAAGGTGTCTATTTCCCAACAGGGTGCCAGCCCTGAGGGGTGCCAACAATGGGCCCAGGTTGGTGGGTGTCCCTGTGCCCATCCGCCCATCCCAGGTTCACTGATACCTTCAGGAAAGCTCTCTTCTCCAGCATGTTCATGATCACTGGTGGAATGGCTGAGGCAGAGAGGAAGGAGATGAGCTCCCAGTGCTCACAGCCCCCTGCCAGCAGTGGGACCCCATCCCACACTGCCAGGGATCAGCTGCAATCTCCCAACACAGGTGGAGGAGGGGATACTCACCCATGGCCGGTGCTGCCATGCCAATGCGGGACACCACCACCTGGAAAATGGCCTTCTGGGCTGCTGCTGTGGATTCACCCAGGCGGTTCCCATTCTCATCTGTGACAGGGATCCCCAGTTTGAGCTCTCTGCAGGGACAGAGGGGGTCAGGGGGCCACAAGGTACAATGGTGAGGAGATCAGGACACAGGACAGAGACATGTCTCCAAGGGAGGTTGTCATCCTCCTGTACCCCCTCCACAGGCTGCACAATAAATCAGAGGGAGTCTCAGCTGGACCCACATTCACATTTGGCAGCAGCCCTCAATACGGTTGTAAAGGAACCAACAACCCCCTGATTTGCAATCAGATGCTTGTACCTTCAAGCCAACCCCTCACACTAAGGATCAGCAAGGAAGTCCTTGCATTCCCCATCAGTGTCTACAAACCCTGAGGCAAGCCTGTCCCACCCCTGGGGCTCACCTCTGCCTCATCAGCGGGATGTTGATGCAGTTGGCAGCTGCCACAGCCGCAAAAGGCACGTACCGGCCGATGATGGCTGGCAAGTGCTGGGGGGAAAAGCAGGAGAACATCATGTAGGGAGTGTGGGGGCAGAGTTGGCTGTCCCCGGGTCTGCCTCCATCTTCTTGCAGACCTGTGGGGTGTCCCAGTCCCACTATGGGAAAAATGTTTCCTCCTCTGCAACTCTCAGCTGGGAAAAGCTGCATAGACCAAAGGGTCTGGGGGGTGCCAGGTCCCCTGCCAGGCCTGACAGGGGCTGAGAGGTGAAAGAAGCCTGGAGATACATCCAGAGCAAGGCTGGAGGGACAGGCCATGTCCACAGCCATCACTGGGGAGAGCAGCTGCCCTGCGTGGGCAACCTCAGCAAACCTCTTTTCTTCATTTTCTCCCCCACTCCAGGTGAATCCCCTGCTCAGCTCAGAGCTCAGGGAGATCCCATGGTCCACGTCCCCCAGTTGCAATGGCCAAGGGTCACCTTACCTTGGTGAGGGATTTGAGTCCCAGTGCTGTGACAACTGCCCCCGTGGTTGCACTCACATAGGCTGTCCCCAGCTGGCTGAAGGAGCAGAAGTGACACCAGTAAGCCAGGCTCTCCCCATCCTAGCTGCCCCTCCAAAGGAAGGAAAAGCATGCCCTTCAAGAGCACCAGTACACCTAGATTCTTCTCCCAGCTCAACCACTAACCCTGACAGCCCCAATGGCGTCCATCTCTGCCTTCACCAGGTCCCCATTGTCCCATCTCACAGTTCCCTGCTATTCAAGGCACCCCCCCGGTGTTTTGGAGTGCCTCGAGGACCTGGTCAGAGAGATGCTTACCCGGGGGTGATGGGTGCATCTCCACTGCGGTTGGTGTAGTTGACAATGGCATTGAAGGACTGGTTGACCCACTGCCAGAACAGCACAGCCGGTGTGGTCCTGCCAGACAGAGGGTGCTGGAGACACTGGGGGATGCCACTCATGCTCCTACAGCACGAGTACAAACTGGGTATGGGACACGTGTCTCCTCCTCACCCCAGAACCAGGAGGATCCCACAGGCATCCTCTTGGTCCTGGGATGAGGAGAGGACAGGTACCTGTAGAAGGTCAACATACAACCGGTGATGGTCATGTTCATGGGGACCTGAGCAGACATGCGTCCCACAAGGATCATCTTCTCGCCCGTGTCAGGGTGGAAAGCTGAGTCATAGATGTATTTTGCCCGCCAAAGCTGGTCCTCTGTCAGCCCAGGCTGTACAGTGCCTGCCCTGCCAGGTAAGGGTAACACCTGTTGAAAGACCTTCTGCCAGCGCACATGGTCTAACTGGTCCCCCACACCATTTGCAGAAGCTGGGAGATGCCTTAGGGACCATCCAGTTTCTGGGGCTTTGGCCAGGGGGCCAGCATCATTTCCATTCCCACTCCTGGGAATGGCTCCTGCCTGGAAGCAGTGCTGAGTCCATGCTCCCAGTGGGTACCTGTAGTCCTCCACCACCCGCCGGGCTTCCTCCAGGGTAGCCCCTGAGAGCAGCAGGTTTCGGGGGTCAGTCACCATGAAGAAGTGCTTGGCCCGGCCCTGAAAGGTGCTCTGGTCCCAGCGGGGCTCCCGGATGTTGATGGTGGCAGGTAAGGACGGTGGCATCTTCTGGCAGGGCAGGGGATGAAAGAGTTATATGGGATGTGATGCCTGTGTGTCCCCTACACATCCCTGCTGCAGCAGCTCTGGTCCCCCTAGCCTGGGGGAACAACGGGTGAACAGGAAGCCCCTTTGTAAAGGAGCTCAGCAGCGACTCCTGAACCCACCCAGCACATGAGGCAGTTTGGGGGTGGCGCGACCTGCAATGGGACTGCACCTTGCAATGTGCCAAAGAGAAACTCCCGATCTCGCTCACACCAGCCATCAGGGACCCCCCACCCCAGCAGAGCACCCCGGTCACAGAGGAGGGGACAGGGACCCACCCCGTAGGGAGCACAGCTGCTGCCAGCAGCGGGAGAGCGCAGTGAGGAAGGGCACTGCAAGGAGGAACGTCCCCCCCGGCAAGGCACCGACACACCCAGCGCGGCTCTATTGCCACACCGCCCTTCCCCGCGACCAGCGGGGCTCTGCTCCCTTCCCTCCCGCGCCGAGCATCCCTCCCACCACGCGTGACCCCCCGTGCATAGGGACCCGCACTCACGGCTCCCGGGACAGCGCCCGCCGTATCCCCGCCGCTGCCGCGGCCCGCTCCCGCCCCTGCGCGCGCTGACGTGCGGCCTCGTCACGGGTGGGCGGCCCCGCGCCGGGCGGGGCGGGCCGGGCCGGGCCGGGGAGGGCGGGCGCGGGGGCGGCGGGGACCACGCGTGACCGGGGCCGGCGGCGGGGAGCGGTACGTGCCGAGCCACACGCGGCGCCCGCGGCCCTCCCGCGCTTGCGTGGGCGCGCCCGTGACCGCGCGCGCGTGCGCGCTCCGCTCGCTCGGGTGCTCGCGCGCGCGCGTGTTCGCACGTGGGTGTTCACGTGCGCGTTTCCGCGTCCCCGTGTGTCAGCCGCGCGCGCTTGGCCGTCCCCGGGGTCTCGATGCCCTCGCCGCGCGCGTGCCCGTAGCGCCGCGCTCGCACGCGCCGCGTTGTCGCCCACGCGTGTCGCGGTCGCCGCGCCGTAGCGCGCGGGGACAGCGCCTCCGCGGGAGCGCGCGCCGGCTCGTGCGCGGGGCGGTGCGTGCCGGACCACGCGTGTGTGAGCGGGGCCGCGTCGCGCGCGCGCGGCGCTCCGGGGGTGTCTGTGAGCGCGCGCAAGGACACGGACACGCATGCCGTGGACGTGCGGGTGCATGGGGTGCGTGTGCATGTGGGTGCGTGTCCCCACGCCGGCCGTGCCCGCCCAGCCCCTCACCCCGGCGCTGTCGGGGAGGCGCCCCGGGGCGGCCCCCGCCCCCGCCGCCCGCCCGCAGCCCCCGCAGTCGCCGCGGCCGCCGCGCATCACCTGAAACCGCCGCGGTGTCGGGTTCGCGCTGGCGGCGCCGGGCCCCGCCGGGGGGTCACGGCTGGAGGCGATGCCCCCCGGGAAGGGGGACACGGGGGGATACCGGCTCGCATCACCGGAGTGAGCGAAGCGGCGGGACACGACACCCCCCCTGCCCTGACCGTGCCTCAGTTTCCCCCGTGTGCCCTGGGGATGCTCTGCGCTAAGGGAGGAGGTCAGGGGGGACACCACATCCCTTGCCACACGCAGCCTCGAGGGGTGACGCGCCCCCGGACCCCCTGGCGGGGGACACCCACGGGACTGACCCCCCTCCCTCGCCAGCTGCAAGGCCAGCCCCGGCCGATCTCGATTGACAGCTCCCGTTCCCGATGGCCTCTCCGGTCCCACGGGGAAAGCCAATCCCCGCGGCCGGGCGGGCAGGAGGCGGTGCTGCCCCCCGGCCTCTCCTTCCCCCCCGCGCTGCTGCCAGGTGTCTCTTTCGCAGGTGGCACCATGGGGACAGGTGAGGAGGGCACAGGGCGGGGGGGAGGGAGGGACGGCGGTAGGGGTCCCTGCGCCCATTCGGGGAGGGGGCACCCGCGTCTGATGCTGGCGGGGGTAATGGGTGGGCGCTGTGGGGGGCTGGCAGCGGCGGGGATACCGGCGTGTCCCCGGAGCTGGGGCCATCACTTATTTATTGAGGTCAGGCTGGGGCGAGCGCGGAATGAAGTGGGGGGGGCACGCTGTTGGCATTTCACCCACGCCTGGAAAATCCCCGCGGGAACTGCCTTGGGGACTGGCGCACCCATCTCCAGCTGCATGGCGTTGGGTATTCAGAGGGGCTCCAGGGAGGATGAGGAATGGCCAAAAGGATCAGGTCCTGCTCTCTAGCATAAAGCTGATGTCCCCGTATCCCCTCTCTGGAGCCCTTCCGGATTTACAGTGTTAGGTAAAGCCCCTTTGCATCCCCTGTTGTGGATTTACACTGCCAGGGAGAGCTCTTTTTCACCCCAGCATCCTTACCTCAGGGCACACACCCCCATGGTAGTACCCAGGAGCTATGTGACAGTTTGATCCTTGGGACACTATAGGATGGGAAGAGATCAGGCTGGAGAGGGGGTCACAAAGCTCCTTATCCCTCCAGGCTGTGCTGCGGCGCCTGGGACCTGTCTTGCCGGTGGCGAGTACCCAGGCCAGCTGCCCCCAGCATTGCACTGCTAAAAAAGAGCAGTGCCCAAGCCCGGGCATGTGCTGCTGGACTATGCCATGTGTCCTGCTGGCTGACGGGCAGCCCTGGCCCTGTGAGGACACAGCCAGCCCTGAGCCAGACGCCAGGACACCGGAGTGCCCAGCACCACCATGGCCCAGGACTGGGACGCAGTGCTGTCAGGGGATGACGACAGGCAGCCGGTCACGGAGCTCCAGCAGCGAAGCCAGCCTGGCTCCCCGCTACCTCCTCAGCAAGCAGAGCCGCCTGCTCAATGGCACCACCCGGAGTACCCGTGCCTCCTCCCCCATGGGCCGCGTCATCCTCATCAATGCCCCCATCGAAGGTGCGTGGGGTGTCCCAGCCCCCTGCTCACCCTCATGGTCAGGAGGGCCCCAATGGCCACATTCCCTGGGTCGAGGGGCAGGGAGGGCTGCCCTGGCCTGGAGGTGTTCCCAGCAAGAGAGACACCCCTTGCCATTGCTCACACGCAGCATGTGTGTGACTTATCTGCTCCCCTGTCCCCACAGCCAGCAGCAACGAGAGTGATGTCATCAATGCCATCACAGTAGAGAAGAGTGTGGACGGCAAACTGGGCTTCAGTGTCCGTGGTGGCTCCGAGCATGGGTTGGGCATCTTTGTCAGCAAAGTGGAGGAGGGGAGCACTGCCGGTAAGAGGGTCAGGGTGAGGGACCAGTGAAGGTAGGCACGTGCCAGCAAGACCCTCTCAGGGAGCTCCCAGTGACATGGGATCACAACAACGATGCCACCCTTCGTGGTGAAAAGCCACCATTTCCTCCCTGCTGCCTTTGGCCATGAGATTTGCAGGCTTCCCAAACTGAAGGGCAGGACACAGGAGTAGACAGCCCTGTGCCAATGACTCTGAGCCCCAACCCCAAGCCACAGCAAGGTGACAAGCCACTCAGTGCCACTGTCAGGCACCCCTGCCTCTGTTCCCAAGGGGTTCAGATCAGGTTGAGGAGACATTGAGGGAGGCATTGTCAAACAAGGTCAGGTGCCCAGACGAGCCGTGTGTCCCTTGTAGAGCAGGCTGGGCTGTGTGTTGGCGACAAGATCACAGAGGTGAACAGTGTGAGTCTGGAGAACATCACGATGAGCAGCGCTGTCAAGGTCCTCACCGGCAACAACCGCCTCCGCATGGTGGTCCGGCGGATGGGCCGTGTGCCAGGAATCAAGTTCTCCAAGGAGAAGACGGCGTGGTGAGCAGGGCATCTCCCATGCCAGCACCCCAAAACCCAACCCCATGGAGGGCATGCTGGGGGAGGTTGGTAA
This sequence comes from Muscicapa striata striata, assembly GCA_030060385.1. NCBI lineage: Eukaryota > Metazoa > Chordata > Aves > Passeriformes > Muscicapidae > Muscicapa > Muscicapa striata. The sequence continues at coordinate 401,150 of JAREIS010000098.1, read as the reverse complement.
GGGATTCTGGGCAACAGGGAGGATCGCTGGGGAACCCGCAGGGTGGAGTGGCATCAGAAGTTTCTGGCAAAGGTGGGGAGAGACCAGGGTGGCATACAGGATGGGATAGGAAGGCCTGGAGCATGTAGGGTGGGTGCAAACCCCATCCTAAACATCCCCTATCCCCATCACTCTCCTCCACTGGGTGCCACCAGTGGTCCCATCCTGCTGGAGGACAAGAGCCGAATCCCTGAGACCACCTACACTGTACCCATGCTCCAGGGTGGATGTGGTGAACAGGCGCCTGGTAGTAGAGAAAAGTGGCTCGACACCATCGGAGAGTGGCTCCGAGGACGGGCTGCGGCGCATCGTCCACCTCTACACCACCTCCGATGACTACTGCCTGGGCTTCAACATCCGCGGTGGCAGAGAGTTCGGCCTCGGCATCTACGTCTCCAAGTATGGCTCCCCCGGGGCATGAAGGGGTTGTGACACCCCAATCTCTGCTGTGCCCATGCTGGGGCTCAGACCCTCCTCTCTGGCTGAGCATCCCCATTCTCAGAAGACTGTGGGCATTATCACCGTGGGTGCTGAGCCAAGTGGAGGTGTGGGGCAGGAACAGAATGCCAGCAAGGGCTTGGCCCCATCCTGCCCTCCTGCTTCCCTAGGGTGGACCCCGGAGGGCTGGCAGAACAAAACGGCATTCGGGTGGGAGACCAAGTCCTTGCAGCCAATGGAGTCAAGTTTGAAGACATAAGCCATAGCAAGGCAGTGGAGGTGCTCAAGGGGCAGACCCACATCATGCTAACAATCAAGGTACCCACGCCCTGCCCCATGGACCCTCGACTGAGGCAGGGGTTGGCATGTCCCTTCACTGGCACTGTCCCTGCTCAGCCCAGTGCCAGGGGCTGGTGCAGCTGCCGGCTGGTTGGGTTTCAGGCAGGTGGGAGGGGGGGATGCATTATTCATGGCTGGCACCAGATCGGGTTCGCCGGGGCAGCCAGCACTCACTGACCCCCTTGTCCTCTCCCCCTGTGCCTAGGAGACAGGCCGGTTCCCTGCCTACAAGGAGTTGGTGGCCGAGTACTGCTGGCTGAGTCGCTGTAAGGGCGGTGCCGCGCGGGTACTGGCAAGGGCGCTGGGCTGGGGCACGGGGGGGCTGGCACTCCCATGTGTGCGCTGTCTGACCACTGCAGGGAGGGAGAAGGTCTGCATGCCATGGGGTCCCAAGGCCTTGGAGGGAGCAGGGAGCTCCCTGTGCCACTGTTAGCATACCCGTATGCCTGATGGACTTGGAAGGTCCCACCTGTCCCCCATCCTTGGAGGAGGCATGAAGAGCCCCCTGCCATGGTCAGCAGCTTTGTGGTCCCTGTGATCCCACAGCATCCTACATTCTTGGAGAGGATGTGATGATCCCTATGCAATGGCCAGCAGCCCACTGGTCCACATGGCCCTGCAGGTTCCCCACATCTGCTGTCTTTGGGAGGGATATTGAGCTGTAGGTGGCCCACAGTGGGTCACAGTGTGTCCCTGCTGTGCCTTTGCAGTGACCAACGGGCAGCTGCAACAGCTGGCTCAGACCTCGGAAACCAGCTCCTCCATCTCGTCCTACTCCTCGGGACCAGCACCAGGGGCGGTGAATGGGCTGGGGGCAGCTGCCCCAGTGTCCCCAGCCCGCACCGTGGATGTGGCCATCTCCACGGAGGACGGGCCACGGCGGGGCTGGGTGCGGGAACGTGCCGAGCGGGCCATGCAGACCGAGCCAGCCACCGAGGGGCTGCCGGAGACACGGCGCACGGTGCGGCCCCCCGAGCTGCTGCGGGACACGGCCATCCGGGGCCAGGGCACCCGCGAGACCCCCGGCACCCACCCACGCCGGACCTTCACCCACTCACCCAAGACAGCGCTCCTGCTGGCGCTGAGCCGGCCACGGCAGCCCATTACACGCTCCCAGAGTGACCTCACTGTCGCTGGTAGGCACTGGGGCACAGCCCCACACATGGCACTCAGCCCTGGCTGAAGTCCCCTTCCAACTCTGTGCCCAGCCCTGGGAGTCCCACAGCTCAGGCCCTGCTCCCCACTCAAGCATTCATTTTTCCCTGTCACTCATGGATAACTGGCCCCCCACTCCTGGGCTTCCTATAGCAAACATCTTGATCCCTACCCTGGCACCCTATAGTCTGTATGGCCCCCTGGCCACCAGTGGTGGATATCCTATAACCCTATATAGACCCAACTCTGTCCCTTGGGCTTGCCATGCAGCCCAAAGCCCATTCCTATGGCCCTTGGTGATCCACTGCACGCCACAGGACTCTTTTCTAGTCAGTGTCTCCCAGTAACCCCTCCCATCACCCAAAGCTCCCTGCCCCCAGACAAGATTTGGGATGGCATTCCCTCACCTCTCCATTCCAACACCCTCTTCTCTTTGTCCACAGAGGAGAAGCGGAAGAAGGAGAAGCCAGAGGGACAAGGGGCACGGGGGGCTCCCCCAGGATTGCACCGCTCCAAGACCCTTGTCAACCTCTTTTTCAAGGGGGGCCGTGCCACCAGCCAGAGCTGGGCCCCCCCCAGCCAGGAGGCCCCTGGCTCTGACCGCCGGGCACGCACCAAGTCCCCAGGGCGCTCTGACGGGGACAGAGGTATCAGCCTGGGTGACAGGGCAGAGAGGGACTCGACCTGGGACTGTTTCCCCTTCTATGGGCCTGTTGTGGCATCCCTGGCACAAAGGGGGCAGAGGGAGGGGTTCCCCAAGCATGCAGTTTTGACAGTGGGCAGTGATGCTGCTGTCTGCCCTGGGCACTCACCGCTCTCCATCTCCCTTGCAGTAGGCGCTGTGCAGAAGTTTGTCATCCGGAGCTTGAAGCGGGGTAACGGAGGTGCCCGTGTGCCTGGGGGGGTGTGGGGCAGGCTCTGCATGCGCCTGGCCCTGCGCTGTTTGTGTCTGTCCCGCTCTGGTGTGGAGTGAGCTGCTGGGGTAGGGGGATGGGGAACTCTCTGGGCTGCCTGGGGCGGTCCTTGCCCCGCTGGCCACCCCTCCTTGTGCCTCCCCAGAGAAAAGCCGGCGTGCCAGCATCCTGGGCCCCATGGGCATCGCCACCCTGCAGCCCAACGGCAGCGACCCTGAGGCCCGGCTCCCGCACATCCAGGACACTGCTGCACGTCTCCTCAGCCCCGACGAGGTGACAGCCGTGCTCCGCCACTGCACTCGGGTATGCACCGACGGCAGGGTGCAGGCAGAGCACAGGCAGGGCAGTGCTGCTGCCCCGGGCTCGTCCCTGGAAAGCTCCTGCATCTTAGGGGCATGGTGAGCACTCTGTGCCCATGCTTAGCTCTGGGATGTAAACCAAGGAACGCCTGAGGGGACATCCATCCACTGATCCCCCTCCTGTGCCCGCAGTACCTGCACGAGGGCAGCGTGGAGGACTTGGTGCGGCCACTGCTGGCTATCCTGGACCGGCCTGAGAAGGTCCTGCTGCTGCGGGATGTGAGGCAAGTCCTGCTAGGAAATATCTGGGAACCCCAGTATTGCCCATCCTGGTGTGACTGAGGGGAGCCTCACACATGCTCCCCAGCCCTGATCACACTCCACCTCAGAGGCTGCTACAACCTGTCCCCACCCTTTTGCCTTGGCAGGAGTGTGGTGGCCCCCACAGACCTGGGCAGGTTTGACAGCATGGTGATGCCCCTGGAGCTGGAAGCCTTTGATGCCCTGAAGAGCCGCTCAGGTAGATCCCAGCCCCCCAGGGACCTTTACTGGAGGCAGGGTCAAGGGTGGGTGCCGCTCAGGAGGTGACTGGGAGCTCTCCCTGACTGCAGTGCGCTCACCTGCCCTCCGCCCGGCCCACCATGATGCCCCCCCCAAGAGACACCTCATCACACCAGTGCCTGGTAAGAGCCACCTGTAGGGTCTGCCTGGACACTGGGCTGCCCAGTGGGGACAGGGTGGAGAGAGTTTGGGGGAGGAGAAAGGGTGCTGGGGCTCCCAGGGAAGAAGGCACCTGGTGTACCTGGGCGTTGGGAAGACTGGGAGCAGCACAATCTGTGGATCTTGGGTGCTGGGGTTCTTGGGGAGGAAGATATGGAGAGACATGGCTTGCAGAGAACTGGGGGTCCCTAGATGAGGAAGATCTGGGGCCCTAGGTGGCAAAGGACCCAGGGCTTTGGGATACTCATGGGAGGCTAGTGTGGCAGGGGTCACAGGGAGCAGGGTTGTGGGGTCTCTGGAGAGATCCCTGAGTCCCTCTCATTGCAGACTATCGGGGCGGATTCCTGCTGAAGCCAGCAGGGACCCCAGAGCCGGAGGAAGCTGGAGACCAGCAGGCGAGCCCAGCCCGTCCAAAAGCCTCCTCCAGCCCCCGCCGGCCTCACCCCCGCACCTACACCCCGCTCCCTGATGTGCCAGTGGATGCCTATGCCTCTGCCAGCCGGCCCCTGCCCACCCTTGGCCCTCGGCCCCCCAACTGGCTGCTGGCTGAGCCCCTCCCTGGCAAGGGGCATGGGCACTCTCGCAGTCCCCGGGCCACTTGGCGCAAGGAACCCCCCAGGACAGCGCCCAACAGAGAAGCTGAAAAGCTGGGGAAGCCCCAGCGGGCATGGCCCCCTCTTTCCCCTCTCTTTGGGGGGCCAGGGGGTGAGGCAAGGGCTGGGGCAGCCACCAATGGCCCTGAAGATGCTGGCAGGGAGGAAGAGGAGGAGGAAGAGTATCATCTGCTCACCGTCACCCTCTCCAAGCTGAAGCACTCGCTCGGTGGGTGGCACATGGGTGGGTGGCACATGGGTGGGACTCCAAGGGTGGGGTGAGGACCCTTCTGGCACCAGCATCAGTGGGATGTGTGGCATCCCCTTGGCAAGGCGCAAACTCCACAGCATTCCTCCAAAATAAGAATGGGGGGAAGAGCTGTTCCTGCCCCCATCCCTCATCTCTGTAGGACCTACCAAAATAGGGCAAGACAGAGGTGCAGCTCCCCAGGGAAAGGAGCTTAGGAGTGGGTGCGGGTCCCAGCCTACCCAGGTGTGACGGTCTCGTGGATCCCTTACAGGGATCAGCATCTCTGGTGGTATTGAGTCAAGGGCACAGCCAGTGGTGAAGATTGAGAAGATCTTCCCTGGTGGAGCTGCCTTCCTCAGTGGCATCCTCAAGGTATGGGGGTCCCAGCACATGCTAGGGGGTGGGCAGACATCCAGACACTCCCATCCCCTGGTGCCAGTGGCTTGCTGGCAGTCTCCTGGCAGCCCAAAAGCAGCTGCACTTCACCTTGTGGCCTTCTCTTCTGGGACCCAGGCCGGGCAGGAGCTGGTGTCAGTGGACGGGGAGAGCCTGCAGAATGTCACACACCAGAGGGCTGTGGACATCATCCGCCAGGCCTACCGTAACAAAGCCAAGGAGCCCATGGAGCTGGTGGTGCGGGTGCCTGGACCACCACCAGAGTGATGCTGCACCCCCTATTCGAGGAGCCATGCTGTGTTCCAGAGGAGCCAGATGGCTCATTCCTGCACCGAGATGTGGCTGGTCTCAGTGCAGCCAGAGGGTGGGAGGGCCAGGCCTGCCCCAAGGGCATGGAGCAGCTGCCCACTGCAGGACCCAAGGGAGGGCAGCACTGGCAACACAGGGGAAGGACAGGTGGTCCCTGACCCTGCACTGGACATGCTGAGTCCTGAAAAAAACACAGCCAGGGGCTTGTTTTTAATCACCGTTTCCGGGTGGTACACTGATGAGCCAGGCTCTGGGAACGAGACATGACTGAAATAAAGTACAAAAATCCCCCCCTGGAGTCAGGGGTGACCAAGCCACAGCTGGGCACAGACAGACTTTTCCTTTGGTTTGACCCCCACGGGTGCCCATCAGGCCCCCCACCTCTGCCCATCCCCAGGGGTGTCCCCAGCTGGCACATGGAGCACCACGCCCCTCTCCCCTGGCAGGCTGGGCATCACAGAGGCATGGGCTTTTTTGGGGGGGAAACAGAGGGATGCTGGGGGCAAGAGCATGGGAAAGGCACTGAGGGCAAGCTGCCCCGTGGCAGGGGTGAGGGGGCACAGACTGGTGAGGTGTGAGCTGGGAGAGGGTGATATGTTTCGGTAGGTCCTATAAAAATAGAGTTATTTAAAATGGCACAGAAACAAATTCCCTGACAAACACACAAAGGGGCATGAGGGAGGCTGGCATGGGCAGAGACAGGGCACACGCCAAGTGACTGGGAGACAGTGCCAGCAGAGATGAGAGGGAGGGGACAAATCAGCCCTCCCCCTGCCCAAGGTGACCCTGGCTGAAGCCAGTGCGGCTAATCCCCAGGAGCTAAGAGGATCAGCAGAAACCAGTTCCGGGCGGCCCCAAGGCCAGGACTCAGCACCCACCTGACCCCACATCTCACAGGCACCTCTCACTGTGGGCACTGGTACACCCTCGCCCCAAGACCTCAACGCTGGGGAGGGGACAGCACCTGTGGTCTCCCCTGCCCCTTCAGAGTGGCAGCAGTTTGCAGAGCTGGAGGACAGCAGGGGCCCCTCCCAGCCCCACAGCTCCCAAAATCACAGGGGCTGGAAGCCCCTTCAGCCCTCCAAGCATGGGACAAGGGCAGGCAGCATCTCAGATCTCGGTGGCTGTTATCTCCTCAAAGGGCGGGTCAGGTGGGTCACAGGGCTCGGGCAGGGGGTCCTCGCCCTGGAGCCGGAGCTGCTGGAGCCGCTGCTCGAGCCGCCGGTTGCGCCGGTACATCTGGATGTAGCTGTATTGCAGCTGCTTCTGGTAGCGGATGACCCGCTCCTTCTCGCCCTGCCACGTGCCGCGCTCCTGCTCGAAGGCGTCCCGCTGCTCCTGCCCACGCCGCCGCTCCAGGGCCACCTCCGCACGCAGCCGCTCCAGCTGCCGCCGCAGCCCCACGCTGCCCCGGGGCTCCTCGCTGGCTGAGGGGCATCCTTCACCAGGTGCGGGGCAACCTTCACCAGTGCCTGGTGGGCATCGCCCGCGGGCAGCCTCCCGCAGCCCCACCACCTCCTGCTCGAGCCGGCTGGCTTTGGCGCGGAAGAGGTCGGCCTCGCTCTTGCGGCGCTGCAGTTCATTGGCACAGACCTCCAGCTCCAGTGCCTTGAGGCGGGCGGCCTCCTGCAGCCCCTGTGCCCGCCGCTCGCCCGCCTGCAGCTGCGCCCGTGCCTCCCGCAGCTGAGCCCGCAGCCCCAGCAGCTCGGCGCCCCGCTGCGCCAGCTCCGCCTGCGCTTCCTTCAGCTGCTGCTTCAGCAGAGAGATCTCCCCTGACTTCTGGCACACCTGTGGGGACGGTGGGGGTCAGGTGCCGGCCAGGACCCCCCAGCCACAGCCTGTGCCCCCTGACGCACCTGGCACTGCTGGGTGACTCACCTCCCACTTGGTCTCCTCCAGCCGGGGTGCCAACTCAGTGCGCTCCCGCTGGAAGGAGGCACAGCGACGCTCCAGCAGTTCACGCTCCTGTAGCAGCTGGGTCAAGTCCTCCTGCAGTTGTTTCTTCTCCTGCTGCAGTTGCAGCACCTGGAGCTGCAGGACCTGCTGCCCCCGATGTGCTGCATGGGCCGCCTGCCGCGCCTGGGCCGCACAGCGCTGCCGCAGCCCCTCCAGCTCCTGCTCACACCGACGCTGCTTCTCCTCAAACACCTGAGCCAAGGGATGCACAGGTGCTGGGAGGGCAGCACAGCACCCTTCCACTTCACCTGCCATCTCCAAGACTGGCATCACAAGGAGGGGGCAGCACATCTCCCCCAGATGAAGGAAGAGACCAGGAAGAGTACGATGTGGTGGTACACACCTCCTTGTGCTCACCTATCTTCTGCATGATGGGCCCCCCATGTTAACACCCCCAGAACCTATAGGGCTCCTCCAGCTCTATCACAAGCAGGGAGAAGCCACAGGTCCCAGGCTCACTCAAAAAAGGGAACCCCAAGATAAAGCACCCCAGTCTGTACAACTAGTCCCATGGGCCATACAGGGCTCCTCCATGGACTACATAGGACCACTCAACTGGTGGGAAAAACCCACATACCCAGACCTACCCTGCAAAGGTTTGTAATGGGTCCCCAAAGTGAGTCCCTACTCCCAGCCAGGGGGTATGTCCACACCTGTCTCCAGGGAGGGAGACAAGTACAGGACATGCAGACACCAGGGACATACCTGGCAGATGGCCACCTCGTTTTCATCCAGGCTGTCGCGCAGGAGCCGCAGCTCAGCCTCCCTCTCCCGCAGTTTGTCCTCCAGCTCCCGCACTAGCATGGCCTCCTCTCCAGGCAGCGGAGAGCGCCCGCAGGAGCCACTCTCCGAGGAGGGCCGGCCCCGGCCACTCAGCGAGCCTGTGCTCTTGCTGGAGGAGGAGCGCCCGCTGTCCGAGTTGGAGGGGCGGCAGGTTCCCAGAGGGTCGAGGGGGCCGTGAGGGGTGGTGGGCAGGGCACCCACCTCTGGGTGCTGGCTGCAGCCCGTGCTGTAGGTGGGCAGGCTGGAGAGGGAGTTGCGCCCTGAGTCCGAGAGGGTGCTGGCACGGCAGCTCAGAGAGCCAGGCTTCTCAGCACCCAGCAAGTGGGTGAGGTTCACCTGGCTCTCCGAGAGCCCCAGGCGCGTGCCTGGCTGGGCATTACGAAGCTTGGAAACCACTGGCTTGAAGGCCATGGGGCGGATCAGGGTCTTCTCCACATTCTGCCAGGAAAAGAGGGGAGAGTGAGGGACTGGGGAGGACCCATTAGCCCTAAAAAGGGCTAGGAATGTTACAGTGGGTGCCCCCATCCCTGATGCCTTCACACCCCGAAGGAGACAGAGGCCAGTCACCACCCACTTCCTCGCCTTTCCATGGGCGCCCAGGTGAGCTCCCCAAACACCCTTGGCATGGTGGAAGGGACATTAAGAGCATAGGGATTGCCACTTCCCCAGGGACACCAGAAGTGTGGCTATATGACACTATTCCACACACCTTGGCCAAGAGTCGCAGTGTGGCACAGGGTGTAAAATCAAGACTGCAGCACACACCCACCCACCCTGCTGCTGCCCCCCCACCTCTTCCAGCTTGCCAGAGACAGGTACAAGCTTGGGGGGAGGCCCCCGAAGGTGATCGCTTGGTGCTTGGTCATCACGGAGATCATCTGAGTCGCTACAGGGGCTGGCAGGAGAGGAGGCATCCAGCCAGTCGCCACAGAAGCCCCCGTTGGCGTAGGAGTGGGTGGCACCAGGCACAGACACACGGGGCTCCTCAGGAGTGGCCCGGAGTAGCCCATCCTGCTTGCAGAAGGAGGCAGTGGAGGGGTCCCCATCACTTGGGCAGTCGTGGCGAGGCCGGACGGGCAGGAGGCTGCCCACGCTGCCCATGGCGGCAGGCGGGGAGCAGGTGGTGGTGCGGAGCTGTGCGGCCCCCTCAGCAACAGCCTCAAGGGGCACTGGCAGCGTCTGCACGATGGCCATGGTGGGGGGGCCCCCGGTGGGCAGGGGGGCGTGGGCAGCCTGCAAGCAAGTGAAACAGGGCATTAGAGAGCCAGGGACACTGACAACAGTGCCCCACCATCCACCCGGATGGGCACGGGGGCATCCCCAGGTCCCCAGTCACCATTCCCAATCTTATAGGTGAAGGCTGCCCCAAGGGCAGAAGGAGATGCCAAATGAACCAGAACAAAACCAGGATTAGTTGGGGGGAGTGGTACTAGCAACCCCCAAGTTGGCCTCAGCACCCCAATGGAGCAGCCTGGGGATGCCAGGGGCTGTGGGGTGCTGGTGGCATCATAGGGCAGTGGCGATGCAGTCCTCCTGCCTCATAGCATGCCCTGGTGTGACCCTGCCACGGGAAGCGTGCCAGGACTGGAGGCGAATCCCGAGAGGCCTGCAGAGAGCTGGCTCACAGACAGCCTGCCCGCCTGTCTGCCCCATGGGCACCTACCAGTGCAGCCTCACAGAGAGCAAGAGACAGCCCCACACACCAGGGTCAGCCATATCCTCTGCCCCACAGCCCCCACCTCTCAGCACTGACCCCACAGAGCCTGCTTTCCACCTCAAACCATCCACAGCGGGGCACAGGGTTCCCTGGAGAGGGCCACCAAGGGGGAAGCTGCCAGGTGGGCACCAGGCTCTTTCCCGGCCCCAACACACGGAGGCTTGTTCCTGCCCCCTCCAGCTGGGGGGGCTCTGCTGTGACTCCCCCTGCCCCAGCCCACGCCATACGCCCGCGTGACGGGAGCCGGCCGACGGGCCGGATCCATCCCCTGCTGCCTCATCGCATCTCGCACATGGCTGCGGCTGGCACAGGGCGCGGGCGGGGGGGCGGCGCTGCCCGCACGGTCTCGCCCGCCGAGCTGTCACCTGAAATCAATCCGCCTGCCAGAGCCCGGGGAGGGGCGGGCAGGGCAGAGATGCCGGCGAGCCAACCCCCCCGCCGCCGTCACCCCCACCGGCACGTGCCACCCCCGGGCACCGCGACCTCACACCGTGCCCGTGATACCCTTGGGTGGGCCAAGGGGGACCCCCCCTCAACAGCTCCGCTCACCTCGCCAGCCGCTGCCCATCCGTCCGGTCCTCTCGGGCCCCCGCACCGTGAACAGGGCTCCGCCGGTCCCTGAAGCGGGGAGGAGGAAGAGGAGGGGGTCAGGGGGCGGAACGGCAGCAGGGTCCCCCGTGCTCCCCGCTGCCCCCTCCCCGCCAAGTCCCCTAGCCGGCAGGGACAAGGCAGGTGGTGCCAGCGTGGCACTGGGGGTGGCAGGGAAGCCCGGCGCCGGGTGCTCTGCTCCTGGCACCCCGGGTGGGCTGCGGTCACCCCGAGAAGTGTGGTGGGGACAAGAGCCCGCCACTGGGGACCTGCTGCTGCCAGAAGAACAGGAATCAGGGATCAGGAACATCTGATGGCACCTCCCCCCCAAGCCCAGCCAGCCAAGACACAGTACCCCACCCCAGCGAAACTCCCCCAGGATGTGCAGGTCACGGGGACGGACAGCCCTGGGGACAGTGGGTCCCTGCACAGCCCGGAGAGGACACGGTCACTGCTGGGGCTCCGCCAGGCAGGCAGTGGGAACAGACTCCATCTTCTCCCTCCCCCCAGCCCCCCGGCCTGCCGAGAGGGTCCCACCGCCGACCGCGGAGGGAGGGAGTGCCCAGTCCGGCCTCCAGCCACCCAGTAAAACCAGTCACTAACTGGGGTGGCGTCACCTCCAGCCACTCCGGCCGGAACACAAAGTTGCCGGATCCCACTGTTCCGACCCCTAAATGGCAAGAGAACACTCGGTCCCTGCTCGGCCAGACCCCCACCCTGAGCTGCTGTCGGGATTCCGGGCCCCCGGGGACCCACCCCCGTGCCTCGACGGTATCGCAGGGCCACCCCAGGGCAGGGGGAATCAGGGTCAGCCCCCGTTCCCTCCCCACATATCCAGCACATGTGGGACGGACACCATCCATGCCCGGCTGTGCCCCTCTCCAGGCCCCCGGCATCCTGAGCCTCCCTCAATGATGCTGTCCCCCTTGCCCCCCAACGCCCCCTCCCACCCACCTTCCGCCGCCCCACTGAGCCCCAGAGCGCCAAGCCTGTCCCACGGTGCTTCCACCCATCCCAACCCTACAGCACCCCGAACCGCCCCATGGTGCCCGTGGGCCCCACTGCCCTATAGCTCCCCCACACTGCCCTAAACCATCCCCGAAGTTCCCCATGACACCCCTAAAATGCTTCACGGCGCTCCTGGGCCTCTGCTGCACTACATCGCCCATAAAGTGTTCCTAAACCACCCCCAAAGTGCTCCAAAACACCCCCAAAGTGCCCCACTGCACGCTTAGGCCTGCACTGCCCCATGGCTCGCCCCCGAAGCACCCCTAAAGTGCCTCGCGAACCCCTCAACTACCCCATTGAGCCCCTGGGCCTCTGCATGCGCAGGACCGTCCCGAAGTGCCCCTGAAACATGCCCAAAGCACCGCACGGAGCTCCAGGGCCGCCGCTGCCCCCCCAGCCCCCGGACCCCCCCAAATCGGCCCCGGGAGGCCCGGCCCCACAACACCCCAAGCACCGGCAGCTCCCCCAAGCACCCTGCCACCCAACTCCCCGGAGCGCCCCCGCGCCCCGCCGGCCCCGCAGGACCCCGGGCGCCCCCGGCCCGGCCCCCGCACTCACCGCGGCCCCGCCGCCGCCGCCTCCGCTCCGCGCCGCACCCCGGCCCCGCCCCGAGCACGCCCCGCCCCCCCTCGACCACGCCCCCGCGACTCCGCCCCCAGTGCGAGGCCACGCCCCCAGGGCAGGGGCGGGGCGCGGGGGGCGCGGGGCACCCCCGGTCCGGGGCACCCCCGGTCCGGTGCACTTCAAGTCATGGCCGCTCCCCGGGGTTCCCGGAGCTCATCCCCTTCTCTCCCCCAGCCAAGCTCCCCGTCTCAGGGCTCTGCACCCTCAAAATATCCCCAGGCCTCTGGGCTGGAAAACCCTCTAGATTATGGCCCCTCCGCTATTATTTGGTGAGCCCAGCACTCTGCTAAGGGTCCTGGGGGCCTCTGCCCTGCTTGACATCACACTCCAGTCTTTAGTGGAGACCCAAACTGGGGCAAAAGGAGAATTTAAAAAATCTCAAGAAACTACCTGCCCCCCAAGGTCTGGGATCAGCCAAGATCCCCCCACAGGCTCAGCTTATTCACCCCCTCTGGGGCCCATGGAGGGTTGGTGGGAGATGGGGCCCTGGGCTATCCCACTGCCTTACTTCCACTTTAGAGCCCCATGACAGCACCTCACCTGAACTAGACTGGGTCAAATGGAAGCAAATGACCTTGAGCTGAGGGGGTAAACCCATATCCCATATCCCATATTCCATATCCCATATCCCATATCCCACCCCCACACACCACTATGTGAACTCTGACCCAACTCCACTTCCCCCTGCCTTACCTCTGCTTCCCCAGGACCCTCCTCTGCCACCACCCCCGTCCTACCTGTGGGTGCTCACACCTGCACTGACAGCACCCAAGGGTGCTCTCCAGGCGAGCTGGTGCACCCCGGAAACCCGGGGCTGGGTGTGTACCACCTGCCTGCTCTGGGCCCTCATTATGGCTCAGGTTAAAACTATTCCCAGCATGGAGGTTGGTAATAATCCAGTATGCCAGGGCTGGGGCAGGATGCTCAGTGCAGCAGGGACATCATCAGGGGGCCACCTCCTCCCTGGCCAGGGTACCCTCCCCACACCCAGGGTACTCCAGTCACAGAGACAGAAAAGGCACTCTTATTTATGCTTTAATAAAACTAGAAAGGAAAAAAAAATCAAAGGGACTAGACCAAGATCCAGCCATGGACACTCCCTACCATGGCAAGGACTAGTCAGGTCACAGTATTTGCTGCCCACAGCCCTGAGGGCAGGGGGGATGGCAGCCCCCCCAAGCCCAGCAGAGCAAGGCAGGACTGTTCCTCACATGATTTTATTGCTGGTGATGCCCCCCCAGAGAAGGGGCTTGGAAGACCCTGAGCAAAGGGGGCCAGGTCAGGTGCCAGCCAAGAGGGTAGAATCAGTGAGTTCCATGTAATACCTGCTCCCACCCCAGAACATGAGCCACCCCAATCTCCCACACTTTCCTTCACCATCTTTCCCTTGCTGGCTCCATTCCCATGCAGGATTGAGCCCACAAGACCCTATTTGTGACAGGGGGGTTTCTACTACATGTCCCTCTGCATAATTGCCCCACACAATCCCTCCCACTTAGTGACAGCTCAGGATTTCAGCTCCATTTTAGACATAATTTAACGACCTGCCCCAGGTCCAGATACCCAAGTAAGTCCTTGACCAGCAGATCATCCCCACCTTCATCCAGCTTACTCTGCCTCCACTCCCCCCATGCTCCCAGCACTTAGCACCAACACAGAGCAGTCAGTGCTTGTCAAAGCACCTTCCCCAGGCACTCTTCACTAGAGTGAGACCACTCCTCCTCTCATGGTGGCTCCCCATCTCAGAGACACTCTGCTGGTGGTCAAGAGGTTTGTTCGTGCAGGAGAAAGGGCCACAGAGGTGCATGGCAGATGCTCCCAGGGAAGAGGAACCGACATATTTCAGCCTTGGGCTGCCAGAACTAGTCTCTATTCCTCCAGACGAACTGAGGAAGAGATCTGCTGGGCTCATGGCTTCTTGGAGGCTCCTGAGCCTCCCTCCACGATTTTGTTGGCTAAACTCTCCTTGTCCTCCTTCATCTTCTTCAGCCTGACCTTGCTTTTGGAAGATGAGAAGGAGAGTGAGGCCTTGCTGAACTCCAGAGGGAAGATACCCACATCCCCGTCAAAGCGATTCTTGGACACCTGCAGGTAGCGCTTCCCTGGCCCTGTCACCAGCTTACGGTCCTGCAGAATGAGGACGTTGTCGGCCTCCTGGCTGGCCTGGGGAGAAAAAAACATCTCCAGGAGGGTGCCAGGAATGCTGCCAGAACGACAGGCCTCAGAGATGCTCACAAACGCTTGCCCAGCTCCTTTAAACCCTTTTACAGCACACCCCAGGCCACAGCAACTCCAGCATTTCCCCAACCCCAATCCCTTCTGTTCCCTTGGAACATCCAGTGACACATCAGGCACATCCTGCATCACAGCCCACCCTGGGGAAATGGGATCATGGGAGGGTTGTGCACAGAGAGCATCTCCTGCCCACTACTGCAGGGCTGGTCAGCATCATGGAAGAGACTGGAATACTCAGAGAGTTCATCCCCACACCCTCCCTACCTTCCACTTTAATTATCTCCTACTACATTCCACTCAGTCAGTATTAATTAACTGCACCTAAAGCCCCAACACAGCTTTAGCTGACAATGGGTTTGCTCTCTGCCTGCATCAGGACTCTGGGAGACATCCCACACCTTCTTAAGTCCCCAGTGATGATCCAGGGTGCTGATGGCAGCCCAACATATACTAGCTCCTTCCTGGGAATACACAGTGCCCAAGGGACAGGAAGAGCCACCCTGGCCCAGCTCACCTTGGCAGAGCCGAAGATAGAGGCTGTCTGCAGCTCCTTCTCATCATCCTCCTTGCGAGGATGGATGATCAGGGTGATGTGGCACATGTTGTCTGTGGCAAACTTGCGAAAGGCACCAACAATGTAGTCCTGGGCAGCAAGCCTGCCACAGCAACAAGAATGGGGTCAGGGGCTGGCATTGCTTAGTGGCAGGGGGCAGCAAGCTGCTGATCCCAACAGCAGAAACCACCCAAGAATGTAAGACAAACAAGCCCACACAGCAAGAGGGATGTGGTATGACAGGGAGGGCTGGTAACCTGCTCACCCCTTCCCACCTCTTCCTCCCTAGGGCACTAGTTGCCATTTAATGAAACAGTGGCCAGACAGGAGTAAAGGCGACACCCTGTGTGGGTCCCCAGTCCCTGGCATGACACCTGACAGGAACAGTTCCAGCAATGAGGGTGGCAGAGGAAGGAAGGGTCAGACTGGAGAAGGGTACCTGTCCACAGAGATGTGCTCGTGTCCCATCATGAACTGGAGATTGTCGACGACCACGTGAGTGATGTCATACATGTAGACTGCGTGCTGCATGGTGTCAATCACTGTCCTGAGCAGGGGAGATGAGGATCAGCCCCAGCAATTAGTGGAGGTAGGAATGGGAAGCTGAGCCAGGGAAAGGGACGCACAGGAAGAGTTGGAAGGTACCAGGCTGGGTCCTGATGGGACCTGGGTACATCCCACCTCTGCATCTCCCCAACTGTATAACAGCCCCATCCCCCAAGTAAAAGTAGCTGGGATCAGAAGAATCCAGATGCTGCCCACACAGTCCCATTGCCCTGCAATGCCCCCAGCCCACAGGGATCCTCAGGGCATATAGGGATGCATGCAGGTGCCACAGTGCCTGATGAATAAAAGGAGTTGGAGCTGCCTGTCCTCCCTCTTCAGCCAACGACAGCACTGCAGGTAAGCAGTGTCCTGCCATGGGCACAGGCTGGCTTCAAAGCAGCACAGGGTCAAGTCCCCTCTTCAACCCCACCCCAGAGAGTGTCTGTGAGAGTCCCCGTGACAGGAGGAACACAGTCCCCACACACCAACCCTGGGACTCAAAGAGTCCCAAGTCTCCTGCCAGCCCCAAATCTGTGACTCACTGCGGGGGAAGAGCCCCAGCTCCCCAAGGCCCTGCAGCACATGCCGTGAGGGGTAAATGCCACTGGGAATGGAGGTGCAGGACCATACTTGATGTTCTGCTGGCCGTGGAAGGTCATGAAGTAGAGCGGGAGCTCCTCGAAGCGATCAGCCCACTCATCGTACAGTTCTAGCTGGTCCTCCAGGCGCCGGCCAGCAAACTGAGTCAGCATGATTTTGGCCAGGCGGACGTTGTTGATCTCAAAGCTGCCCCACAGCGTGGACACACCCTGCATGCACAGGTCCAGTGCATACTCACTGATAAACGTGGTCTTCCCACTGCCCGTTGGACCTGGTACAAAGACAACAGGAGAATTAGCTGGGGGAGATGATCTGACCCATACTGATCATGATGGGGGGGTGTCTAGAGGTGGAAGCACCAGGGAGCGGGAAAAGAGAAGCCCATCTGCAAAACTCAAACCACAAACAAATTTCTTGTGCCACACTACACATGTGGGTGCTTGGGCACAGCCTTCCACAACTTATGGGTCCCCACAGGTCCCTGTGAAGGACTGGGCAGCCAGTGGGGTGAGCACAGGGAAGGCTCAGGGTGGCAGGTGGGAGCAGGGGTAAGGGACAGGCCAGGACTTCCTACACTGCCCCAGGCAGGGAGCCCTTCATGACATTGGCATGCACGGTCCCACCGAACTGAGGAATGCACCCCAGCCTCTCACACACCCACAAGACAGGCTCAGCGAAAGCCTTGGGCAGAAAGAGACCTGGAAGACTCGTGAAGTACCAGCCCCAGGAGGGCAAAGCCACCAAAGACCCCTCTGCTCACCCTGTCCACCAGTCACTGTGCCCATTACCTGTGAAGATGGTGAGCTCCCCTCTGCGGTGCCCTTTGAGGAGCTTGTTGAGCTCGGGGAAACGTGCCCACTTGACGCCAGACACCTGCTCAGTGTTGACCAGCTCCCCGAACACCTCCTCGCGCAGCTGCCGGAAGGAGACGATGGACTTGTGGCTGGCAAGCAGGGCAGAACGCAGGATTTTGGTGACGTTCAGGCCCTGGTTCAAAGCCTCTAAGGGCCGGGGCTGCAGGCTGCCAGGGCGCACCAGAGAGCAGCGCTTGAGGCTCAGCTTGCGAGCAAAGAGCTTGGCAGCTTCCCAGGAGCGCAAGTCCTCGCCGAGCCACAGCGTGATGCGCTTGAAGCGCTCCAGGTAGGGGAGCAGGGTGGGAGGCAGGCAGCTCGCCCCCCGCGGCAGGGCCACGCTGGCCACTCCTGCAGCTTGGTGCAAGGCCAGGGCATCCAGCTCCCACCCCGTTAAGACCAGCTCTGCGTCTCGGCGGCCAATCAGGGGCAGCCCAAAAAGATTGAGATAAGAATCGAAGCGGGGTAAAGTCTCTTCCACGTAAGTTAGCGTGTCCCCCTTTTTCTCCACCCTCACGAGCTTCAGGCCCTTCAGGGTCGCATCTTGAGGGCTGAACCAGGGGAAAACGAGAGACCCGGCAGTCCTCAGATAACGCACACCGAAGCGTTTCAAGGTGGCATTTGACACCTGGGAGATACCAAACAAAGCCTTGGTCTCCTTGGTCTCCTTCTCATCCAGCAGCTCCCAGAGCGGCAGAGCCCGTTCCCAGATGCAGCGGGCATCCTCGCGAGCCTGTCGCATCTCCTGCTCCATCTCCTCCGAGCTGGCAGGGGGAATGGGGGTAATGCCACGGTGCCGCATCTCCACGTTAGCCTGGAAGTCCTGCCAGGTGCCCTCGGCCAGGGTGGCTGTGCACAGGAAGCTACCCGTGGTCTTGTCAATGAAAAGCGTGAACGGGGCACTGGGGGACAGCGGCTGGTCCCCGCGGTCGCCGGTGAAGAGGCTGGGGGTGTGCAGGCAGCTGTACCCATCGTGGAAGGGGATGTCCTGCGCCCGCAGGTACTGCCGGATCTCGGTGATGGAGACGGAGGGCGCGGGCCTGTCGGGGGAGGGCAGCACGTCCTTCTTGTAGCGCCGCTGGCCGAGGCGGCCCGGCGCCCCGGGACTCAGCGAGGCTCCTTTGCTCCTGGCCCCCCGCACAGCAGCGGCAGGAGGCGGCCAGCGGCTCTGCCGGGCCGCAGCGGCACCAGCGCCATCCTGACCGCCCTGGCGCCCGCCCGCGCCGCCGCCGCTCCGCATGGGCGGCTGCCCCACGGCCCCCGGCCCCGCTCAGGCCCCCACGTGGGTCCGCACGGACCTCGCCATGGCCCGGCCCGCTCCCGGCGCGTCACTTCCCGGCGGGGCCGGGCTGCCCCGTCCCGCCCCTCCGGGCGGTTCCGGCTCCGGGTGAGCGCGGAGCCATGACGGGCCGCGGCTCGCCCAGCCGGTTCCTGACCGCCGTGCTGCACAACGGCGTGGGCCGGTACGTGCGGCAGCTCCAGCGCCTGCAGCTCCTCTTCAGCCCCACCGCGGCCGACGCCCGCGGCGCCAGGTACCGCCGGAGGCACCGCGGGGATGGGGCGGGGGGAGCTGGGCACCCTTTAGCTGGCGGGACGGGTGTTCCGCTGGGCCTGTCAGCGTGGGGAGGGGACAGTGCTGCTGCCCCCGGTCACACGGCAGCGGCGGGGTGGGGCCCCCAACCTCCTGCGAGACGGGGCAGGAGCTGGAAGGTAGCACCGGGGGCATCACCCCCAATTCTGCGCTGTGACCCCTCCCGTGGGCGCGGCACGGGCGGACGGCGACCGTAGTCTGGCGGCTATGGCGATTCGTCCCTCTCTGGCGCGGCCGGGGCTGAGGGTCCCGTCTGGCCCGCAGGCAGTTCGTGGAGGAGGCGGCACAGGACTTCGCCCGGCAGCACCCCGATGTCGTCCTCTACGTGAGTCCCCGGTCGGGCCCGGGCCCGGCCCCGGTGCTGCGGGCCGAGTACTGTGAGTGCTGGGGTTTGGGGAGGGGATGGGGACAGGGTCTCCCTGCCCTGCCCCGGCTCTGTGCTACCTCTGCCCGGCGCAGACGGTGCCGGGGCAGCTGCTGTGGGTGCGATGGGGGAGCAGCAGCTGCCCCGCGGAGGCAGCAGAGCGGGGGGATCCCGGCCTGACCCCTCGCTCTGCTGCAGTGAACGGGACAGTGCGGGAGGAGCTCATCGCCAGCAAGACGAGTGAGGAGATCATGCAGCTGGCCACCAAGCTGGCCAACCAGTCGGGCCTGGACATCATCCGCATCCGCAAGCCCTTCCACACCGACAACCCCAGTGTCCAGGGCCAGTGGCATCCCCTCACCAACAAACCCTCCATCCTTACCGTCCAGGGCCCACGCCTGCAGCCCCAATAAAGCCTCCTCCTCCACCCATCTCTGCATCCGTTTCTCCTGCCTTTAGAGGGACACTGCTACACCATGTCTAGACAGAGCCATTTTTATTGCTGGGGGGAATGTGGAGCTGTGCATGAGGAGTGCCAGACACAGAATGATGCTCCTTCTTGGGGGGTTGGGGGTAGTCCTTGGGGGTGGTTCACACCCCCTTCGTGCAGCAAAAACAAGGGCTGGGGCAGGGTGGCAGAGTGTGCAACTCTTGCCTTTTCCTGCTAAGCCTCACTCTCCTGGAATAGGAGGCCTGAGCTGTAGCTCATGAGGGACCCTGGGGGTTGTCACCCCTCAGTCCTTTTTTCCCTGCAGGACTGAGCCCTTGACAATGTCCTGGTTATGGAGATACGAGCAAGGAACATGGGAGAGGACATGGACCCCTGCAAGTCTGTCCCTCTCCAGCTTCTCCAGTGTCACCACACTGTCCCTGGAGCACGAGATGCTTTTGTCACCCCCATCTCTCAGGTTCCCCCAGGAGGTGGCAGAAGCAGAAACAGTTGGGAGGATTTAAGGACCATGGCTGCTCCTGGAAAGTGCCATGAAGAGGAGAAGGCTCCAGAGGGAGACAGGCCCTTGTCCAAGGTTCTTCTTCCTCACTGTGTGAGGACATTTGCCTGTCCACGCATTTTCCCACAGGTGACAGGGCTGTGCCTGAACCCCAGTTCACCAACAGCACTGCACAGGAGGGCAGAAACACGCTGTGCTTGAAGCCACAGGGGCACTGCAGACATCAGGGCCATGTGGATGGTTCACCAGTCCCTTGTCACACTGTAGGACAGAGTGGTGGCTGCCAGTCCTGCTGCCAGCGCATCTTGCTGCCTGCTGCTGCATCCAGTGCCCTGGAGAAAGGGAGCAGAGCCCTGTCAAGGTCAGAGGCCCTGGGGGTACCTCCACCCTTGGGCACCCAGCCCCGTATTTCACCTGTGGCCTGTTTGCAATGGGCACATGCCCCTTCACCAGTGGCTCCAGGGTATTCAGGACATCAGCTCCTCGCCCTATCCCTCGCCAAACCATCCTCTCCCAGAGAAGAAACCCTGAGGGGGCAGACATGGGACAGCGGGCAGGGGCTGGAAGCTACCGAGACCACCCCTCACAATGTGAGATGTGTCCAGGCCCCTCTCCTGCCTGAGGGCTGGCAGCTGGGGGAAAACCTGCCAGCCCTACATCAGGAAGGGATCCTGTGCCCTGTGAGAGGCACAGGCACAGTATGTCAGCCCTCAGCCCCCCTCCGTGCTCTTCACCCACCTCTCAGCAACTATCCAGCTCCTGGGTGCCAAGGGATGTCCAGCAGGGCTGGCCAAGTCCACACGTCCACAACAGCGTCTCTCTCACGCCTGGATGAACAGACAAAAACTCTCCCTCCCCATGATGTCCACCTTCAGCCAGGTGCCAGCTCCTGTCTCCAGCTCATGGCCACCATCAGTGAGTTTTTATACATAAATATAGCTCCAAATTTAAATAGATACTTTGTCCATTTTTTGTGTACAGCAAGTCTCAAGAATTAAAGAGGAATGACTGAGCCTGGGCCCGGCCCAGTTCTGCCATCAAGGAGGTAGTTTTGTGTGAATCTTAGTCTTGTAACACTGCTGGCAGTGGGTGGGAGAAGGGGCTGGAGGGGAGGAAGGTCCCTCTGGTGGGACCCCCCCTCCCCAGCCCCTACACGGAGCTCTCGTCCAGCTTTTCCACGAGTTGCGTGTGTTTCCGCTTCTCCAGAATTTTGCTGAGCTCCTCGGTGAAGGATGCATTGTAGAGTGGGGAGGCCAGTGGCTCCTCCTGCTGCTGCAGCAGCATGTAGCTGTTGCCGTTCATCTTGCGGAGGACGTTGGGCAGACCCCCCACGCCGTTGGTGAGCTCGGCTGGCAGCGGGGGCGGCAGCGGGGGCACCGCAGCTGGCAGCTCCTTGACTGGGGAGGTGGCAGCTGTGCGTGCCTCACCAGGGATGATCTGCAGGCAGCCGTCGGGGTAGGTGAGCTCTTCCTCCTCCTCCTCCCGGGGGCCCTTGCGCAGGCAGTTGGCCGAGACGGTCTGCAGCTCCACGCTGGGTGGCCGTGGCTCCCCTAACACGTATTTGCCCTTGCGCTTCTCCAGGCAGGACATGTACAGGAGGATGGTGCTGAGCACGGCGCAGAGCACCACCAGGGTGACGATGGCAGAAATGTAAGCCACCTTCATGTCGTTGGTTGCCTGGCTGGCAGCATGGGGTGATGGGGCAGCTGTAGGGCTGCGGGGCAGCTCGGGCAGCACAGTGAGGCTGTAGGTAGCCAACAGTGTCCGGAGCCCCTGCTCCTCCCCATAGCAGCGGTACTCGCCGCTGTGCTGGGGCAGCGTGTTCATCACCAGCAGCCCATCCACCCCCACACGCAGCCGGTCCTGCCCCGTGCCCGGCACTTCGCTGCCGTTCAGCAGCCACACGGCTCGGGCCAGGTTGGAGCGCTGGTCGCAGGGCAGCAGCACATCATCCCCCTGCAGCACCGTCCGGTTCTTCCAGGGCGGGGAGCCTGTGGGGACACGCACTGCCTTACACCTCTCCCAGCCATTCTAAAGGATGCTGGACACCAGCATCCCTGTGGTTCCAAGGGGCAGCAGAGACTCACCCCGTCCAGAGATGCTCCGGCATCCCTTGTTGCCGCTTTGAATGTCCTGCACCAGCCCTGTCCTGCAAAGCATGGGGAGCTCAGCCATACAGCCTCAGCTGAGCCCACCCTTACAGGGGTCACAGCCACCAGCAGACCCACTGTCACATGCCAGACCTTTGGGGTTGGCTCTGGGGTGATCTTGTCACAGGGTGACGTGAAACAGCATGGGATGGGCCAAGTACAAGGTTCATGAGGATCCATCTGGGGAAGGGCCACCCATCCCTACCTGTCTGTGGTGGCAATGGTGCGGCATGCCCTGCCATCCCAGGCACAGTAGGGGTCCCGGGCGAGGATGCAGTCATAGCAGGAGGTGTACCTGGCACAGGAAGCCAGGGGCACCTGCACGATCCCACTGGCTGCCCCCACATACAGGCTCCTCTGCAGGGGAAAAGGCTGGTTCAGTATGGATCTGGCATGGTGCTGCTGGGCTGTGGAGTGCCCCATGGTGCCCAGAGATCCCCCAGCCCCACAGAACAACTCTTCCTTCATGGGTGTGCACAAGAAAGGCCCCCAGCTCCCAGTCAGTGCTGATGGCAGGCTGGTTTGTTTCCCCAGGCTACCCTCCTGGGCTCCAGCACATATCCCAAGGTGGGGTGACCTAGGAGTCATGTCAGCCCAACCACCCAAACAGCACAATGGCAGCTTCACAGCACAAATATGCCTCTTGTGTGGTGTTCCCCTTGTTCCACCCTCACCTGGATGTGAGAGATCACCAGGCTCTCCACAGGCTGCAGGTCCCTGAACACCTGCACCTCCTCCACAATGTGGATGCCAGAGTTCACCACCACAGCCTTGTGGATCCAGCCATCCCCTGGAGAGCAGAGCAGGGAATTCAGGAGGGAATGTGAGGTGTGCCATTTGCCCAGCAGAGGCCCGTCAAACTCATCTCACACTCACCTGTCCCCATGAAGAGCACATCATAGGAGCGGCCATCCAGGGCCTGCACCCTGTCTACAGCCAGCTGGCTGTATGCCACGTTCTTCTTCACCAGGAGCGGCTCCCCGCCAGCTGGCTTCACCTCCTCAAACATGAGAGGGTGCAGCTTGACAAAGTCCAGGACACTGTTGGGCAGGTCCTGCGAGGAGTTGTAGCCCTTCCTGCGGGAGTGGTCCGTGATGCACTGCCCAGGGAAAAGAGGGGTCAGAGAGGAAGGTGGCTGCCCCATGCCCCCCTGCTCTGCACTCCAGGACACTCACAGAGCCGGGCCGGGGCTCGGGCACTGCACCATCATAGCGGGACCATTTGCGAGCCCAGTCCTGGTACTCCATGTAGGGGCCCTCGAAGGCACGCTGCACTGCCGAGATGTTGTAGCGGCACACGGCCGAGGCCTCCATGGTCCTCCTGAGGAGCAGAACCTCACCTGAGCCTGGGCAGATACATGGGTGCTCCCAACCAATGCACCCCCAGGTGCTCAGCATCTGCCTGCGCATCCTCTTGAGCATCTCTGGCTCCTCTGGTGCTGCAGAATTTTAACCCCAATCATTATGGCCGCTGCCCCACTCACCACTGTGCTGAGAGTGTGAAGGTGGCATAGAAGACAGTGCTGGCCCAGCCACCCCCATCCAGGCTGCAGACACTGCGCAGCACCTCGTAGTAGGGGATGTAGCAGACCAGGCGCGCCTTCATGAAGGACGTCCACTTGCGCTGCAGAATCTTCTTCCCCCCCACATCGCTCTGGGAGGGTGCAGAGAGCATTTCTGCACAGGCTGAATGGGTGTTCGTTCCCCTCTGCCTGTGCCTCAGTCTTTGCACAGGTGGAGGCATGCAGTGGAGGAGCAGTGCTTGGCTCCTTGTGGCTGGGAACATGCCTACCTTGCAGATACGGGCCACCCGGGCCACTCGAGCCACTTGACTCTTGTCAAAGAAGGATGTGGTCTCCTCTCCTGCCCGCTCCATGAAGAAGTAGTAGATTTTATCATCGTCTCCCACAGGGCTGTCCTTGCTCTCCCGGACCAGCACAGAGGTCACAAACTCAGCATCTGGGGACACAGAGCAAGAGGTGGTGATTGCAGATCAACACAGAAGGGAGAATCCCTCCCTGCCTCAGTTCCTTCTCATAGCAAGCCACACAGGACTCCAGAGCCACCCCTCACACCTGCCCCACATTGTCCAGGGCAATGCAAAGTGTCCCACAGCCCATGATGCCAGCCTCAGGATAGGGTGGGACAGTGACATCTCACCATTCAGCCAGTGCAGCGGGGACTCCTCTGTTTTCAGTGGCCGCAGGTGCAGGTTCCTCCGAATGTCAGGGAGGCTCCGAAACTCGTAGCGTGTTGCGGTGTACAAGCCTCCATCTGTGCAGGGGAGGTGCCCATCAGCATGGCCCTGCAGCCTGAGGACAGTCCCACAGGCCACCAGCATCACCATGGCCCAGGCAGATAAGTGGGGAGGACCAAGTCCTGATTTGCAAAGGCCTCTGTACATGAAACCCACCCAGCTGGCATCCCCTGGATGGGTGTTTGGGATGGGACCATGGTCAGTGGCATCTTGAATGTCCCCACCTGCCCTGGAAAGGTGCTGCTTACCCACAATGAGGCCAGTGTAGCCACGGGCAGGGTCATATGGGCATTTCTCCTTGCCTTCCTCAAAGTGGGACGGCAACGTGAACCTGTTGGCATCCTTGAGGGGGACAGGGAATCAGGTTAGACAGGAGGGGACAGACCCACCTCACCTGCCAGCCTCAGGCTCTCTGCAGAGGCTGCTAACAGGGACAAAGTGATGCCCACAGCCATACCGTTGTCCAAATAGAACAAACCCCCCTGGCACCCCCCAGCTGGTCAGAAACCACACAGCCAACCACAGCCCCAGCCAACAGTGGGTTGAGGGTTCTGAGAGGAAGGAGAGCCCCAGCTGGGCATTGCATGGGCATTGGGCAGGAGCCAACCAGCGCAGCCAATATTCCCAAAGAGCGCCTGGTTGGCAGACGTTGCTCAGTAAGCCTTGGGTCCCCCCAGGTGTTGTCCATGTCATGGCAGGAGTTACTTTCTTTGGGGTTTGCAGTTCAAAGCATTTCAAATAATGACAGGGCCCTTCCAGCTTGGCAGCTCCTCCCCCCAATTTCCAGTGTGTGCAATGGCCAAACCGGACCAGCAGCACAGCCATGGGGACAGGCACAGCCTCGCCAGGGCTCCCTGTCCACTGTAGCCCTGGTCCTGGGGCCCCTATGCCTCCCCAGCTCAGGAGGGGACGTGGACAAAGGTAATTGAGTCTCCATTCACTCAATGAACTACTGAAAAGGGGTCAAAGTCCCACTGCCAGTAAAACAAGGCTGCTCTTAGACACTCTGCCATGAGTCACAGCCATGCAGGGAATCTCAAGACTGGCACAGGAAATTCCTGGGGAGGGGCTGCTGAGTCATTCTTGCCCCTGTCACTCCTCCCTGGGCATGCATACCACCTGCCATCAGCCACTCTGCAGCCCCTCCTCTGGGAGGGAATTCTGCAACAGCAGGCACTGGAGACCAGTCCAGGGCTGGTGCATCCCATCTTGCTGAGCCCACGTGTCCCCTATGGCACTGACCTATCCCCAGCCCCCTCACTTGGAGTCAGAGTCCAACTCCAGTGCTGGTGTGGGGACTTACGGCACCTGCATGACGGTGGCCACATCCTCAAACGTCCTCAACCCAGCCTGGGAGTCACTCACTCCCACCCTGAGCCAGGGAGGGGCAGGGACAGCGATAGAAAGGGAGTGGGGCTGTGGGTTGAGACGGTGGGAGAGGACAGGGGCTGCAGCTCTCCGGGGTGGCACAGCGGCAGGGACAGGTGTCACGGTGTGAGCCTGTACTCACGATGGCGGCGCAGAGCGGGTGGAAGGCGTAGGTCCCGCAGGCGTACAGGTGGGTGCTGTTCAGCCGCTGCAGGAACCGCACGTGGTTGAAGCACTCGGTCTGCGGAGGGGGAGCGCAGGCGTTACGAGCCAGGAAAAGTGGGGGCAGCCCCTCCCTGGCACCCACCCAGCTGCTCTACCTTGTTGTTTTTGCCCTTCTGCAGGCAGTCCATCTGCTTCTCCGGGGAGGCTTCCCAGTGGATCTGCAAGGGGAAGAGAGACTGTTACTGCATGATCCCCATCACTGCATGATCCCCCTGTCACTGCAAACTCCAGCTTTCATCAGAGCCATCAGAGATGATAAAATCCCTATTTATTTAGGGAGGGATGGTTGCCCAGAGCACAAATGGCACCCTGCACACATCCCACCAGCCTGGGGCAAGAGTGGTCTCACATCCCAACCAATGGGGAGACATCCCAGAGCACTGCAGGATCCTGGAGGATTTCAAAGTATCCTTCCCTGGGAGAGCAAAAGAGTGTGATTCCCTCCCTGCCCCTCGTTCTGCTGGGGTGTAAAGCAGACAACTCTAAGCTTGGGGATGTCTCCCACCACTGTCCCCACGCTGCCTGGCTAGGGAGAAGGACCAGGTGTCCACAGCAGACCTGGGGACACACTTGGAGACATCACCTCCAGGGTGAGCAGGGACAGAGTGGCCACGATTTGGACGGAGACTGAGCAGTGTGGGACAGGAGAGGACAACCAGGGGGCAGAGGCCGGGCTCACCGTGTGGTGGGAGCCGTCAGCCACGTCGCTGGAGTTGAGGGCGAAGATGGCTCCCCTGGCGCCCACGTAGAGGATGCCCCGCTCGTCCTCCAGCAGCAGCGTGCTGTAGTTGAGGGTGTGCGCGGTGAAGCGCCGGACTCCCGACAGCTCTGCAAAGGGAACAGGGGCTGAGGGGGACCCCGGGGCAGGCACAGCGCGAGCCACCGGGAAAAGACAAGAGAATGGAGCTGGAAGTGGGTGGGATGGCTCTCACTGAGGTTATCAGGCAGACAGTGCTGGGTGACAGCAGTTAGAGCAGGAGGAAAGGGAGGGAGGAGGTTTGGTAAAAGGCAAAAGGCACTAATTTGGCTCAGGCTCACAGAGGGAATTTCTCTCCACTAATTAAAGCACAGCTCAGGGGCGGGAGCTGCAATGACTGTGCTGGACGCGGACCTGCCATGTTGTTTGGGAAACTGCTGAAGAAAGCAGAAACATGCCAGCAGTGACCCTGGCTCTGAACTGAGCCCAGCCAGCCCAAATGGAAGGATAAAAAAACCTGAACTAAAACTGTCATACAAGGGGAGTGATTCTGCAGTGAGGCTGAGTCCTTCTACCCACCAAGCCAATGAAACCATCCAATTTGGGGTGCTGAGAAGTGTGAGGTAGGACTCAGCCCTGGCCAGAGGGACCAGCAGAAATGAAAATTCTATGAGGCTCAGGACCCTATAGGCAGCTGGAAAAGGAATAATTCCCTGCCTTTCCCAAAAAAGAGGCGTTGCCTGGAGAGAAAAGTGCACCCCAGCTGTTAATGAATCCCAAAACTCTCCCACCATCGACTGCTGAGTTGAGCCGCACTAATGAGGTCTATGATGCCGCGTGGATTCCCAAGGGACGATAACACTGCTGGGCTCACTGACACCACAGAGACTGCAGGTAAAGAGCCCAGTGGCAGTTAGAGAAAATCATGGAAGTTTCCTGCTGACTATGTGGGCCATAAGATCCCAGCCCAGGCGCGATGCCCAGCTCAGGACATCCTCCAAGGGCTGCTGGGCAGGGCCAGGGGCTGGGCAGGGCTGGCTCCCTGTACATCCTTGTCCCCTTCTGGCTTTTGGGGAGATGATTTTGCCATGCTTGCTTCTTTGGGGCACCCAGTACTAGACAGCCATGTGAATGATGATTTCTGGAGCCCAGGGGATCACAGGCCCCCATGTAGCCACCCTCCTGTGCTGAGCCCCCTGCTCCAGGGGTGTGGCAAAGATTAAACACAGTCACAATGCACCAAGGCCAGTACCAGCAGGATCCCAAGTCTCACTGCCACCACCAGGACCCGTACCCCCTTACCATCAAAGGTAACTGTCGTCCTGGGGGTGGCATCCAGGTCGGTGGCAGAGCGCCGTGACGGGTAGCGCACGGCTGCCGCTGCCATGAAGAGAGTTGTCAGGAGATGTGCCGGAGCCGCGCTCATCTTCCTGCTCCCTCGGCAAGGGCGGCCGCCTCAGCCGTGCCGCCGGGCCGGCGCAGCCAATCCTCGGCACGGCCTCTCCAGCTCTCCGGGACACGGCTGGCCCCAAACCCTCCTGAAACACAGAGCGCTGCTCAGACACTGCTGCTGTCCCAGCAGCTCACAAGCAAGCAGGCTTGGGAAGGAGCCAGCTGCATACATGCATGGATGCTTGACCCAGCACAGCCTCAGACCACGGACGGGTTCAGGGGAAAACAAACCCTCATTTGCTAAAGGGGAAACTTAAGCATAGCACAAGGCATGGAGCCTGCAGCCATCATGGAGTGTGGAGGGGAGTTTGAGCACAGTGACCTTCTGCAGCATCCCCCTGGGTCAGCAACCATTCTGTCAAGCAGGGAGTTGCTTGCTGAACACTTGAATGTACAATTTCCTCCAGGTCTTCTCTGGGTTCATCCCTCATTCACTCCCAGCCTTTTGCTCCTGCAGATCCCCCTGACTGAAGGATATGTTTCAGCAGAGCCAGCTGATCCCCTATTGCATTTCACACCCAAAAAGCAGACACATTTTTCCCTCAAAAGCAGAGAAAGGGGCTCAGGGCCAAGTGCCTCTGTGGGTCTCTTGGCACACTGGGGTACCCCAAGATCCACTCCCCAGAGTGGCTGCAGCAGGAATGGCAACAGTCAGAGTCCTGGGAAGTCCAAGTCTTCTCCTTCCTGAAACCCCCAGCCAACCATGTCCTGCTGTGCAAGATACTTGCCCCCAGTTTTGCCCACCCCAAAATTATAAGACTCCAGAGGGCTGAGGCATTGGGAAGGATGCTTCAGGCATGCAGGGACGTAAGGTGAAGGAAAATCCATACAGGAACTGCTTGCAATCTTTGGCAAGTCTTTTCAAGCAGAAACAATTTCCCCCCCGCCCCGTTTTTCCATGAGATTTCAGTTTCTCTTTCATCCCAATCTGCCTTGAAGCTCTGCATCTACTTTGGCTCTCACTTTCATGCATTCGAACCCTCACAAATAACCCCCACCTCTCCCAGCTGCACTGAGCAAAGCCACTAGCTCATCTTGCAGGAATTAAGGAGGAAAAAGATGACTGGGTATCTCTGAGCCAGAGAGCTGCCTGTAAGTAACCAGCACCCATGTATTTGCTTAGAGGTTTATAAATATATATATATACATCCACATATACCTGACCTGGTAGAGAAGCTGCTCAAACACGCTCACTGCAGACAATTTCCCTGAAGCAAATATTTTGCAGAGTCCCAGGAAGAGGGGAGGTAAAACCAAAGTGAAAAGGGCTTTGCAACTGAAAAGGAGAAGTGAGGGGCTGGATGTGGCTTCAGCCACAGTTCTGGAGCTTGCATCAAAGTGCTGGTTCCTTCAAGGGGTTTCAGACACAAACCTCACACCTGCACTGCCTGCTGCCCTAGAGCATTCCAGGAATGAGGCAGATGGGAAATGTTTCTCCCTGCTGCCCCACTGTCCCCCAGGCTCCAGACCAGCACAGAGCACACAAGAGCATCCAACCCTGGGTGCGGGCAGGGTGCTGCATGCAGGGCTGAGCTCCTTGGGGAGCAGATCCCAGAGAATGCTCATGTCAATCCTGTTTCCAGGACAAGCCCTGTACAGATAGAGGGTCTGCCCATGAATGACAGCACAGCAATGCAAGACAGGTGAGTGCAGATGGACATCAAGAAGAAAAAATTTGCTTTGGTGGCACCATGTCTAGCATGAGCCAAACCCACCAAGCTTTGGGCAAAGCAAGTGGTGGGGTCACACCTGGAGCACCAAAGCACCCTGGCCAGCCCTATGCTGACAGCTCTCCATCCTGCCAGTGGGAGCAGGGCCACTCTGGAAGTTACAGGGAGACCCTTCCCCAAGCCTCCACATGGGGACACCAGTCTGGAATCATGCACAAGCCACAAGAGCTGCTGCACCTGGGATGGGAAAGCGGAGTGGAGGAGAAACTCCTTACGACAAGGCAAACAATGATCTCTCATAAATGAGTAACAGCCCTGCATGCTGCTGGGCGTCCTCACCTTATCTCCCCTGCACAAACAAGCCTTGAACTTTGCCTGAGGCTTGGCTCCTGAGTGCCAGGGAGCAGAGCTGAGCCGGGAGTGTGGCCGGGCAGGGATGGTGTTTTTCACAGGGCCGGTGCGGTGCTGCGAGCCAGCCCCCGCTAGCACTGAACCATCATCCACACCGAGCAGGACAGGGGAAAACAAAAATAAATCTAACTGGAGAGGAGGCTGTGCAGGGTTCCTGGCTGGGCAGGGGGCAGCAACCTCCCATGCTGTCAGGGCTGGGCTCTTCTGCTTTTTCCTGGGAGGCAGCTACACCCATTTCCAAAGGCTCCTTTGCCTGAGATCAGATGTAACTTTGTCCTAAAGAACACTTAATCAGTTACGCTGTAAGAGCCAGTTAATATTTTACTCAGAGAAGGGTTGTTCCAAGCTTCCCTGTTTTGATTTTTTTTTTTTTATTTTCTAGTTTTTGTTTTTCATACCTAGGTTGGGGGAGAAAAAGCAAGAAGGAACTGAAACAATCCTTGTCTCCCGTCAGGTCAATACCCTGGTCTGCAGCCACACCAAATACTTCCAAACCCATCACTTCCCCCTTGTCAGGGTGCAAGTTCTAAGCTCAGGGTGAAGTCGAGGGCTCAGGCAGGAAGTAGAGGAGGCCTTGATCCATGGGACTCACCTCTAGGGCTTGGGGCAGATGGATTACACAACTCCAGCACTTAAAGGAGAAAGGGAAAAAAGCTGGGAATGGAAACACCACAGAGTTTTCTCTGGGGGAGGGAAACAAAAAGAGGAGAGGAAGAGGCTGAAAAGCAGCAACAGCTCCAATGAAACAGGAGTTTAAAACTGCCCAGAAAAGCCCACTCCATCTCCAGGAGTGAGCTTCCAAGTCCCTTGGCACCTCACCTACTTCCCAGCACGGGGGGGATGACATAGGACCTGATAGTCCAGCCTCAGCTCCCACACCAGCTGGTGACACTGGAGAAGCAGGATGGTGGATGCAGGACCCAGCCACGGGGCTGATGGACACTCCGAGAGGGACAAGGCCAGGAACCAGCTGCTCCACTCACAACGTGTAACATCCACTGAGGCAAAACCCCACCCTCCTACCACTGGCTCTCAGTGCTCCTAGGGGCTTCATCACCACAGCTCCCAGCACAGAGCGAGCCCCAGGCAGGGTCTGTGCCAGGTGGGATGTGTTTGCTGGTCCCTGGGGAGTGCAGGAGAGCAGTGGGGCGGCACAGGCTGCAGGCGTGGGTGAGCACAGGGGAGCCAGCGAGCCCCGGTCAGGTCTGACTGGGTTTACTGGGTCAGGATGGAAGCTGTGTGAGCATGACTGTGCTGGCCTCAGCCTCCCACCGGCAGCCAGCACACCCAAACGGGCTGGCCCAGGCGGCACCTCCTTAAAATCCCCATGACCAGCGTCCCTGGAGGAGCAAAAAGCTTTTGAGGAGTGAATTTCACATTCTCACCAACCTGGATCTGGCCAAAGAAATGAGCCAAAGCTGCCACACACTTCAACAGCCACTGCAGCAGGACATTCTGTGAGCACAGGAGCCCCTTCCCAGTGCCCCATGGTCCTCAAAGTCACAAGGCAGCAAAACCTGTGCTGTCTGTGGGGCTGGCAAACATGGAGAGACCACAGACAGAGTGTCACAGGCCCCCCCAAGAAGGTTTCCTCATTCAGTTAAGAATTATGCCAGCTTTTTAATTTCAAAGGAACTCAGGAGAAAGAATGGAAATGGTGCGTGGGAGCAGGACTTCTCCAGCTTACCCTCAGCATCCATTCTGGATGGCAGGACAGATTTAGAGAGTGGGATATGACACTTCCCCAACTCACCCCTCCTAAGACAGCTTTAGCTGTCTTACCAAGATCTAGTAAAGCCTAAGCAGGCTCACAGAGTAGCTACTGGACATTCCTCCTCTCTCATGGCTGTTTGCCTTGGCATCACAGACTACTACAGGCAAGCACTGCCAGTTTCCCAGTGGGAAACAGGGATTTCCAGCGGGTCTTCTCTGCGTTATGGAGCTGCAAAACAGCCTTAACAAAATTCCCATCAGGGGCTGCACCAGAAGACAAAAATTCCACTTTGCTTTTTTATGGCAGCCCAGCCTGGGCACCCCAAACCCCATGCAGCTGATTCTAGTCTACTCACTGGGGCCAAACCTGGCACATTCCCCCACAGCCACATGCATTCCCACTGTCACTGAACTGTTCTAGCCTCCAGGAGACCCACTCAAGTTGCCCTCAGGTTCAGTTGAAACAGCCCGACCCATTCCAGGCACAGGCTGGGGGAAAGGCACCTGCCCCAGGGGATGAGGTGGGGAGAGCTCCAGGCTCCCAGGCGTGGGAACAGCCAGTAAGTTGTGGGAAAGGAGCCATCCAGGGATGGGAGACAAGCCTGGCCCCAGCCTGGATGTGAGCGCAGCGCATTCCGGGCCCCCCTTCCCTGGAGGCGGCAGACCTTGGGTGGGAAATCCTGCGAGATGTGGGAAGAGAGCCGGGATGGAGGTTGCCAGGCAACTTTAATTCAGCCCTTGACGAACTTCCAGCACTTTGCTTCTGCTGCAGAGCCCAACCAGCAAATGATAAAGCATCAGATCCACCTCCAGCCTATAGTGTCCATCTGTCCATCCATTTGTTCGAGGAGCTTGCTCCTGGCCTCTTGCCTGGATTGCCCTGCAAGGACATGGGTCCCCCGTGGCAGCACCCCCAAAGGCCAGCCCAAAACAAGTCACTGGTCCCGGCACAGATTTGCAGGGGCAGAATTTGACCCGTGGGACTGGGCTGGCGCTGCTCCACAGATATTTCTCAACCAAACAGAATTTTTGTCAACAACACAAGAAAAAAAATGCAAACTTGCCAAATGCCCTCCAGGAAGAGGGGACCAGTGCTGGGTCAGGGAGAGAAGGAGCACAGTGACCTCCTGGGAGCCCCTCCCTGGGTTTATTTTAGTTGCTTTCTTTAAACAAAACCATGCTTGACCCTGAGGTGCTTCAGCAGACACACACTAGAGCTTCCGCCATTCAGGAAGCAGATGTACTTCTCCTTTACCCAAATTTGGGATTTAGGCACAGAGAAGGGGAGGAAGAGCTGCAACATCAGCTCTTCTCACGGAGTATCCTGCCCTGCTCCCAACACAAAGCCCCCACGCAGGGCACAGCCATCGTGGAGCCAGGGAGGCTCCTGCAGGCCATGGGAACGGGCTTCAAATTCCCACAGCACAGTCCCCACCAGCCACCAGCAGAGCCCAGCACATCCAGCAGAGGAGAGCACTCATCTCTGATCCCAGAAATGTCACGGCAGGGAGGACACGTGAAGCAGTAAAGTGATGGATGGAAGAGTGAGTAGGGATGCGGGCTAGTTTAAGGGGCACCAGTGCTGGAGGGAGCCAAACATCCCTGGAAAGACAAGCTGAGCAGTCAGCAATACAACTAACAACAGCCCAGTTTCTGACAGATTTGCCCCCCCAGCACCATGCCTTTATGGCCATCCCTGCTGCATTCCTGTGGGAAATGCTGCCCACCCCGCAAGGGGCAGGGACACATGGTGTCCCCCCTGCACAGCTGCAGGAATCAGGGTGTGTTAGCTTCTCCCAAGCTCCCTGTTTTCACTAATCTCACAAGAACTCGTTCCTCTCCTCCATCAGGTCAGGTCTGATGTGGAGCAGGAGGTTCAAAGGGGCTGCCAGGCAGCAACAGAGCTCAGTGCCAAGTCCCCATGAGATCTCTCCAGCCATTCCCATCCAAACCCACACAAAAAAGTCTGACTGAGAAAACATGGAAAGCTGCTCTGCCCTGTGCCATGGCTGCCAGGCACAGGGACAGCTCTGCTCCAGCTGTTCATGACATGACACAAGCAGGCAGCAACAGCACAGTGCCCACAACAGCAGAACAGATCACTCCTCCACTGCCCACTCTAAAGGAAAACCCAACAACACCCTCTGTTAGTTAGAAACAGTTCCTTGTCTGGATCCAGAGGCCTGGCCAGGAGATGGCCTGGGAGGGTGCAAGGAGGGGAGGCTGAAGGACAAACCCTTGCAGCTCAGTAGTTGGACCAAGAGCACCAAGGGATGGCACAGCCAGCCCAGAACCCCTGGACAGAGCAGCAAAACTCCCCTCACAGGAGCAATTCCTCACATGCTGGAGGTCATCAGCTCTTGCAGGACAGCAGTGAGGACAGAGTCCCTATAGCTCTTGTCTCTCACATAATACATATCTCCCCTTTGGAAACACCACAGCAGCAGCCCTGAGTTGACCCCACAGTGTGGGAGCACCTGAGAGCACAGCAGGAGTCGTGCAACAACCGGGAAGTGAAACCGGATGGTGCCAAGACTTGGTGGCCTCACTCTGACTTCACCCACACGGCTCCAACCCAGGACATGGGGGAGGCAGAGAGCAGCCATCAACCCTGGGATATGGGATGCAGATCCCTGGGGCTCCCACCTCCTCCACCATTAGGAAGAGACCAGCTTGGTGCTAGCAACATCAGCTCCAAACCCCAACACGTTCCATCCTTTTTTCATTTGCAGCGTGACAAGCTTCACCGCTGGCCAGCAGCCCCTCCGCAGAGGGGCTCGACAGACGAGCAGACAGACAGACAGACAGACCTCCACATCACAGCAAATTCTCCCAGCAAGGGGGCGTCTGCATGCGAGTGGCTCAGCACTGGATGTGATCTGCAATTCAGCCTTCAAAGGCTTTGTGGCTGAAGCACATTGTCTCCTCAGCAGAAGCAGCAAAATAATTGTAGAATTAAATTCCCAGGAACAATTAGAAAGAAAACAAGAAAAAAAATCCCAACCCTAAATGTAAAAGGATGTAAAAAAGCCAGTAGATTTCAGGGCTTTTTAAAGCATCTGAATCCATTTGCCCGTCCCTGTGGCTGCACTGTGTTTCATTTCACTGGGCTCATACAATGCAAGACACGAAATTAACTTGGGTGTTTGTTTAGAGCCGGTTTGTCTTCCAGTTACTTTCCAAAGCCAGGTTTGAGTTTCAAAGATGTTTCTTGGCAATGCCTGGGGTTCCCACCGTCGGGAGGGTATTGGGCTTTCCCAAGGGGAAACAGGCTCAGAAATCACACACAGCCTGGGGTCTCCTTGGAAGCAGGGGCAAGAGGTGGAGCACATCCCAACTTGTTTGCAGTGAACATGGGGCTTTCTGCTGCAAGCCTCCTCTCCCTTTTATTTATTCCAAAGATAAACTGTTTTCTTTTCCAAAGTCCAGCAAAACCAGATGACGGGAGCAGTTTTATGGCTTCCAGTTTCAACATCTTCTTGTTTCTTTTGCTTTCCCTCCAACAAAACTTCAATTTGGGGTCAAACCCGATTTTGATATTCCACTTTGCATTCAAAACTGCACAGCACAAAACAGTAACATCTGGCCTTTCCCACAGTTGTTTGCATACCGCCAACTCTGCTGCCCCAAAATCAGATCCCCACATTATTTACATGGGCTGGGCTTTGCAACAGGCAAACAGTCGCCCTCCACAAGTAACAGAGGTGGGATTGTACCTGGAGGGATCTTTTAAGCAACAAGAAAAGCAGAACCCAGAGCACACCCTGAATGACAAAGCTGCATCCCAGCCCCCATACAGGTCAGTTACCTGGTGGCTGAAACCCTCAGCCTCCTCCATCTCTGAACAGCACAGCTCAGGCCCCAGGAGGAAAGAGGGGGTGGATTTGGTGATGACCTTGCTATGGCAGAGCCCTCATGCTCGTAAATCACGAGGAGCAGGTGGCACAGCCAGCCAGGGAGGAATGGAGACGGCAGCATTTCCTCCTGATCACCAGCCAGGTAGGGAGCTCTCACCTTTGAACAGGAACCCACCCAGCACCACTGTCAGGGGGGTATATAAAATGTCTGGGGACATCACTCCTCTCCTCCAAGAGGCAGCAGGTCCCCAGGACAGGTCTCCTCTCACAAAACCAGCCATCACATGAGCTGCTTCCCAACAAGTCTCGTCAAGATGCCAAGCAGAGCCGGCAGGCAAGCGCCGGGAAATTCCCCACACGCGGCCAGGCGAGGCTGGCACCACGTCCCCGCTGCACCCAGCGCTGCCCCCCTGCACGGGGTGCCCGCAGAGGCCCCTCACCAGCCTTCCTAAGCACACCTGGATGCTTTTTCCTGGCACATGACCTGCCAGATTTGCTGAATAAACCTCCCAGCTCCGCTGCATTCCTGGTGGGTAAAGTGGTGAAATGTTCAAATAGATTTTGGAAAAGGCGCGGGGGGGTGGGGGGAGAACAAAGCCTCATCTGCAGGAGCTGAAAGGGCGGTTGGGATTTGGGGATTTTTTTTTTCCCCTCAGGTTGCAACACAAAAACAAAGTCCTGATAGGGATCTCTCCTGCTGGGGGCAGCTCCCTGCCCCTCATCCCTCTGGGCAGAGCAAGCCTGGCCAAACCGAGATGATCACAGAGCTGTCCTGCAGGGCACGCACCAGCATCTGCGGCTGCCATGGTCACCCTGCCCAGTTCGGGGCTCAGCTGGGGGGCCCCAACCAGCGCCTGCTGCAGAGGGAAGTGAAGCAGCCAGAGAACGCAGTGGCAGGCCAGCTAGCACCAAAAATGCCGCTGTTGTTATTAATAATTTCCCTGCATCTGAGCAGAACTGCACTCCTCATCCATTTTGGGAAGCCTCTTTGTCTTAGGAGACTGGTTTTTTTGGCACTCAAAGAGCCTTTTCATGGTTCCCCCTCCCACTTCATGCTCTCGGTTTTTTTAAAGGCCAGGCACAAGTCACTGGCCCACCTGGGCACTGATGGAGAGAGAAAAGAGAGCCCCAAATTCCAGTGCTGCAGGTACTTTCTACCTTTGTATTGGCACGAAGAGGCAGAGAAGCCCCCAGCGCAGGCTGGGCTGCTTTGCCGAGGGGCCATCTGCAGCCCCCACAGCAATGCATCCTGAAGAGATGAATCTCAACGAGTCAAGGCTCAGACAAGCCACATTCCATGACCACCCCCTCATTTCCAAAGGGAAGGAGAAGGGGGCAGGGATCGCACTGCACCACCTGCATCGGTTTAGTACCTCATCCCAGCTGACCCCAGGTAACGCTCAGTCTTCCCAAAAACCCCCAGCAGCTCTCATTCCTACAGACCCCTGATCCCCCAAGCCTGCTGGGGAAGGAATGAGCTGTATCCAGCCCTCCCTGCCCAGAGCTGGTGCCTTGTCTGTCCACAACTCCCATCACCGTGTTCCCTCACACCCCCAGCATGTTCCCCCATCACTCCCACCCAGATCCCCCAGATCTACCTCACCCCACACCCTAAACCTGACCCCAAAGAAAGCTCCTGCACTGCCACCAGATCCAGTATATCCCACCTCCCGTCCTACTCATCTTCCCCAAATCCTCACCTGCATCAGACCTACTCTGAACTCCACTCCACGCTGCTTCCAACCACAGCAGGTCAGAGCCCTGCTCCTCTTCCTCTGGACCTTTCCCCTACGAACAGCACCCACACCCAGCACCCCAGATCCTGCCTGGGGACTCGGCACCCGGATCCAGCACCCGAGCAGACAGAACCAGCATTCCAAATCCTCCTTGTGGACCCGGACCGAGACCCGGCACTTCAGATCCAACAACCCAACCCTGCCTGTGGATTCAGCACCCGGACCCAGCACCCCAAACCCTGCCTGCAGACCCAGACCTGACCCTGAGCCAGCACCCCAAGACCCACCAAGGGATCCAACGCCCTCACCCAGCACTCCAGATCGTGCCGTGGGCTGAGCACCCGGCCCCAGCCGTGTGCGCGCAGTACCCCAGCCCGCCGCACGATCCAGCTCCAAGCCCAGCACCCCCTGCCCTGCGGACCCGCCCCCGGCCCGGCGCTGCCCGCGGCCCCCGGTACCTGCTGGTGCTGTGGCGCAGCAGGTGCGGCGGCAGGCAGGGACGGGCAGGCTACGGCTGGGCTCGGCTCGGCTGGGCTCGGCTCGGCAGCGCAGCCCGGTGTGCGCGGCCCCGCCGTGCCGGACCGAGCGCGCCGAGCCCCGCATCGCCCCCTGCCGGCACCGCGGGCCCGGCCCAGCAGGAGGAGGAGGAGGAGGAGGAGGAAGGAGGAGGAGGAGGAGGAGGAGGAGGAGGAGGAGGAGGAGAGCGGGGCAGGGCCGCCCCTGCCTTCGCTGCGTGCGGGCAGGTGGCAGCGTGTCCCCCGGCAGGGTCGGGATGCTGCCCGCTCGGCCCCCAACACGTAGGGTGGGCCCGGGGGCTCACTCAGCACAGGAGGTTTGGGTGATGTAGCCCCCAAAAGGCCGGTGTGAGTGACCTTTGCAAAGTCAGGGAGGCAAAGAGCTGGTATTGTGGACTTGTGACTACGAAAAAGAATGGCTGAACACGGATAAGCGTCATCCTCCTCTGCCAGCACAGCACACACAAGCTAGCAGTACCATCACACCACAGTCCCCAGTCAGAGCCACCAGTGCCAGCACAGCACAGCTCCCTGCAGTGCCACAGTGCTCTTTAAGGTTTCTTGCTCCTCAGTCACCCCAGCACCCTGCACTGCACCCCGAGTCAGGCACTGTGCCCCGTCTTCTCTCTGCTCTCAGCGTGTCTCGCCATTCCCGCATGGCGGGAGGTTGTTTGGAAACACAGGCAGGTAATGGTTTCTCTGGGGCCCTGTGTGGAGCCTTTTTATCCTGGGTGGCTTCTGCAGCTCCGCCCCATGAGAAGGAGCTGCCAGGTCCAGGCCTGTGTTTGCTTTCGTTTCATAAGCTTCCAGCACCTGGGCAGCCCTCCCTCCTCAGCCCTCGCAGCAGCAGCAGCAGCAGCAGGCCTCCCGAAAGCACAACTCTGAGCCAACACTGTGTGTAATCAGCGGGTTGGATCTAGGGCAGTTGGAAATCAGCTGGAGGTGGGGAAATGCTGTACCTGTGTATGCTGGATTACATCTCTCTCAGAGCTGGCAGGGTGGCCAGGTGATGCCAGCCCGTGGTTACAAAGCTATGTGGTGCCCAGTGCCAGCACTGTCACCTCTGGATACCAGTTCATCCCCTCCACCCCAACCCCACACCCTGCAGACCTGGAGCCAGACCCACAGCAGGCCAAAGGGTTGAGCAGGTTGTGCTATGGTTTTGAGCATTTTCTGGGGATGAGGGTCAGCTCTAATTGAGATTCCAGCACCTTCTGGACCTTTAGGGTCAGTAAAGATGGCAGGACAAGGGTGTTCCTGTGAGGAGCCTGACTAACATGCCATTCCCAAGGCCTCTGTCTGCCAGGATCGTACCTCCAACAAACACTGTAGGTGGAAGGGAGGGTAACAGAGGTTTGAATCCCCCCAGTCCTCACCCATCAATGGGTCTCAGCTGAGGAAGGACTCATCTGAGTGCTCTTGATGACAGGTGGCTCTGTCACCCTTGCACACACTCCCCAAGCAGCCACCACCCCCTCTCCCAGCATGATATCCGAAAGCCTGTTCCTTGTCTCCAGTCTCAGAGAAGACACTACCCACCTCTTTGAGCCCTCCCTGCCTTCCCAGCTTCACCTCTCCATAGGCTAATTACCATTTCCTCCTGTCCCTGGGCAAAACCCCAGCGTCTCCTCCACGCCTCGCCTCGCCCCTCTGCCCACCCTGTGGGAGTGGGAGGCCCATACACTGGCAGCCAGGCAGGGATGTTCTTGGCCAGCCTGTCTTACCTAGGTACGGGGTGTTCAGGTGCTGCAAGGCAGCTGGCCCTCCACATCCTCTCCAAACCCCATTCCCTACCTTAGCAGAGGCACAGCTGGAGCCTGTGGGGCCAGTTATGGGGACTGGTTCCCTTCACTGGGGAAGGGGGTGCCGGGGCTGGGACAGAGCTGCCTAAAACTCCCCCTTATCCAGGGCACTGTGCCCATCCCATCCTGCAACAGCACTCCCTGCCTCCCACATGGCTGGAAGCCGAAGCCAGCACAAATTGGAGCTTCGTTAGCTGCTGGCCTTGCAGTAGGATAATTAGTGCGTGAGTGCAGAGCAAGCCGAACCTGGCGCGACCAGCACTGCGCTTTTACAGGCCCGAGCTTGTGAGGCTTTAATTAATTAACACGAGTCATTGGCAGCTGGAAACAGATCTATTTTCAGAGCTTTGCCTGCTCTGCTGCCCCCATGAGATTAACTGAAGCAATTTAGGGCTCCATGAGGTGGAAGGCCAGGGCCTTCCTCTCCATTGCACGGTTTTCCCAAGAGTCAGAGTGGGTTCCAGGCAGCAGGAGCCCAAACAGACCCAAACCTCTTCTGTGCTTGCATCCCTCATATCCACAGACTGGTTCTGCCAAGCACAGAGGTCTGGCTCCTGCTTCAACCCTAGCCCAGATCCAGGAAGGTGCTGGAAGGGACTTTCCTATTGGGGCAGCTCTAGAATCATAGAATCGTTAAGGTTGGAAGTGATCTCCAAGAGTCCAACCTTTGACCAAACAAGCTTGTGAACAAAACCACAGCACTTAGTGCCATGTCCAGTCAATTCCTGAACATCTTCAGGGATGATGACCCCACCACTTCCCTGGCAGTCCATTCCAATACTGAACCACACTTACAGAGAATAAATTCTTCATGATGTCCAACTTGAACCTCTGCTGGTGCAGCTTGAGGCCATTACCTCTTACACTGTCACTTGTTACTTGGGAGAAGAGACTGACCCTCACCTTGTTACAACCTTCCTTCTGGCAACTGTAGAGTGCATGCTCTCTCCAGAATATCCTTTTCTCCAGCTGAAACAACCCCAGCTCCATCATCTGCTCCTCATAGGATTTACAGCCCTACAACTCCTATCCCCGTCCAGGGCCAGCCCAAAGCAGAGGACCCTTTGAGCCACAATATGGTGCCTTGTGAAACTCCTCTCCCCAAAACCATGCCATATTTTATCTGTAATGCTCTTTCCATGTTACTCCAAACAGCCTTTAGGAAAAGGAAATGCTTTTGTGCCCTCATCACCAGCCCAGTGACTAGTTACTGTTTAATTTTTTCTTGTCACTGAAATACTGTGTCCCACAGAGAGAGGACGGTTCAGAGCAGGCTCTGCCATGTCACAGCCCCATCTGTACATGGGCCAGCTGTCTGGCACAGCACAGCCCCACCAGTCTAGTGCATGGCAAAACCAGGCAGATGCCATTACCCAGAGTTTTTGGGTTCACCTGTTTCTGCCACACAACTCTACCCATGGTGGTGAGCAGAAAAGCACAGAGACAGCCCCTTTCACCCCTCAGATGCCCAGGGAGCCAGGGCAGAGCCATGGCAGCTCTCATGTTTCACTTGGCACCACACCCCCATCCCAGCCAGCATCCCAAATGACGTGAGGAATTATAACAGGGCCACGACACCGTGAAATATTGATGGGATTAGCGCGGATCAGCTCTCCCAGCACACGTGCTGCACTCACCCCGAGCCTGGGAGACAGCAACCTGCACACACTCAGGTTGCAGCTCAGTGCCCAGGATGGCAGCACTGCCAGGTGCTGCCTGCCAGAGACACTTCCCCAGCCACCACCAGCCTGGAGGGACGTGCAGACCCCCTCAGAGCACACAGCAACATGATTTAAGGTGCTTAATGCATCACACTGCTCTGCCTCAAAGTCTGCTGGGGATGAAGCATTGTCTGGTTTGGTTGTAGCTTGGCACCAATTGTCATCCTGGCCCCAGGGTCCCTCACCCTGTGTGCAGACCCAAAACATGCCAGCCTCCAGTCCTCCTGCCCCCTCTCAGGCTTGTCCTGCACAGACAAGATCTTAGTGGATGTCCCACTCACAGGGTGTTCAGGGTGACTGTCAGAAGATCCCCACGCTCCCCACTGCTGTATGTCCCCTCTCCCACGACTGGGAACCAGCTTTGGCCAAACAGAGGAATTCATTATGGATCATAGAGGCGTAAATACAAACAACCTAGCAGGATCAAATAGCAGCCAGGATTAAATTAGAAATACACGGGCAGGGTGCACACCATTGGGAGCAGCATGTCACAAAGGGCTCTGTTTTGGGATTGCAGCACTCACAGGGAATTAGTGCCTATCAAACCCATGGGGTTGACCAGGATCCCCAGCCTTTGGAAGGAAACTGCTTCCTAAGGCAGGCCTGGCTTCTGCTCAGCAGTACCTGCAACCTGTCTTTCCCTTGCCCCAGGTAAGAAAAGCAAGATAAAACTCCAGATCTGGGATTTGGTTTGCCAGCCTCTGTGGTCCAAGAGGCAGCAGGCATCCAACCTTCCAAGCTCCTCTCCAATCTCATTTAAAAGCCAGCTAGGAGTTACAAAATCACAGTGCTTCAGCCGCTGGGGCTTTATGAAACCCACAAAGCAGTTGTGAAACTCAGGATAAGGCCATGCCAGCCCACACCACAGCAAGAGGCTTGTTGTAAAGTCAAAACCACCAGCGGAAAAATGGGTACTTTCCCCTTTTGACATGAGAAAGTAACAAGCAAAACAACCTTTCTCCAGGCCCCTCCATCCCTCAGTTACACTGTGAGACCTGCACTGCTGCTTTGCCTGCCTCCATGGAAAAAAAGCCCAATGGGGAGCACAGCAGCCCCACACCACAGGGGAGTCTCACTGCTCCAGCACCCACCACCTCATCAATCTGCTTTGCCCACCGCAGGAGCAGCCTGCTCAGATTCCAGGCTGGCAGAGCTGTGTGAAGCAGAGGAACAGAGAAGACCCCATGGTGTTGCCTGGACTCTGACAGCAGCACTTGGGGCTTCCCAGCAGCTGAGTACACACTCACCAGGCTTGGCTTTGTTTCTTGAGAGCGTCACGGACTCATCGAGCCAAGCGTGATGCTCCACAGATTAGCCCCGGGAAAAAAATATTCCAGTGGGCACAGAGCATGAAAGGCTTGGGAGCCTCTTCCCTTCAAGTCATTGAGCAAACTTTCCAAACCACTGTTTCTTCAGGCTGAGAGCCAGCGGGGAAAATTACAATTACAGAAGGATTTGTCTGAGAAAGTTATAAGGAGATGGAAAAAGGCAGGGGCAGACCAGAAGAGCCAGCCTGTGCTGCAGCCCCTCCAGCCCAAGGCTCAACTTCAGGGAGGAATGGGATTTTTCCCCCCAGCTCAGTATAACACAGAGTTCCTGCCTCGACTTCCTGCAAGATCACATGCTGCATTTCTCCTCCCATAAATGCTTGGCAGTGGAAATTGGGATGTTCTGCCCAAGGCCATTTGGTGACGAAGGCTGCCAGGTGCCGGCAGCCCCAGCCGCAGAGCCAAGCACCGTGCCAGGGCAGATTTTCTCAAGGGAGAAGCAGCTGAGTCACAGCAGCCTCCGATCCGTTCCCACAAGCCCGGCTGCAAGAGCCGCACGGGAGTTCACGGAGGACAGGCGCTCGCACAGGGAGCTGGCAGGTTTGGTTTGCTTGTCTGCAAACCTCTCTAAGCCAGCGGAAAGCATCTCCCTGGCTCAGGATCTGTCGGCAGCGTGCCCTCAGGGAAGGGCTGGTGAGACTGCGGGAGGGCAGGGTCCTGACCTGCCTTTCAACCAGGCAGAGCTGCTTTGGGATGCTCCTGCAGCACGGGGGGAAGCGCCAGCAGGCGCTGGGAATTCCATTAGAAAATGGGGTTTTGAAGCCCATTGTGGGGTCTTGTCCCAGCTCTGGGGCAGGAGCAGGACAAAGGTGGCTGCAGGCAGGGAAGATACAGAGGCATAGCTCTGGGAGAAGTGGCTTGCTGGGCTGGATGTGTACAACCCCTCTGCCAATCATCCCAGCTCTCCCAGTAAAAGCAGGCAGGCTCCAGCCTGGCCAGGGAGCACA
Source organism: Muscicapa striata striata (assembly GCA_030060385.1). Lineage (NCBI taxonomy): Eukaryota > Metazoa > Chordata > Aves > Passeriformes > Muscicapidae > Muscicapa > Muscicapa striata. The sequence continues at coordinate 357,484 of JAREIS010000098.1, read as the reverse complement.
GGGTCTGTTTCTGCAGTGGGGCACAGACCCCTATTTTTTCCCCTGCATGGCAGGTCAGGTCCCTACCACACACTGCCTAGAGCAGTAACACAAATACTTGGGGTTGCACGAGGGATGGGATAAGACTGGTGGCTATTAAAAGCTGCCCTTTTGGGTGAGCCAACCTGCACCCCCCAGAGCTAAAGGCAGGAAGGTGTTATGGCCCCCAGCATCCACCCTCTGGGCCAAGCCACCAGACAGGATCCAAGTCCCCATGGCTTCACCTTTCTGCTGTCTGTGTCACTGTGCCCAAGCAACCTCTCTCCCAGCCTTGCCTCCTGCAGCCAAAAGCTTGGATGACCCATGGGCATCCTACCCACCCCTCCTTCCCAGGCACCAAACCCCTACACTGCTGCCTCTGCCACCAAAGAAGAAACAATCCCAGCAGTGCAGTAAATACCCCCTCACCCCCAGCAGAACATTGGCAAGCAGAGCTGGGCACATCCATCACTTTCACAGTTTTTCTTCAGCTCTGACACTTTGATAGGGGCGAGGGGGTGGGAAAGGAAAGTAGCTTCCAAAATTTATGAGCTAGAATTTAAAAATACAGTCTCCCAGAAGCACTGCAAAACCCAGAGATAGTGAAGGCGAGTGGCTTAGAAGTTGCTTTTGGAAACAAATGCAAAAGCTGTGCCTGCCTTGGAAAGAGGAATTTGAGAGACCTGCATGGCTGATGTCACAAAGCACGTCCCCAGTGGGATCATTGTGCAAGTCACAGCTCTCCATGCTATGCATTACAAGTAAAGGTAGAGGTAACAAATGATGGGTTAAAATCCCTCCAGTCCAACAGTAATGTCACCTTCAGTGCAGACAGAATTTGGACTGTCACCTTCAATCTCCCAGAGTTTCTCCTCTACATCCCTGATCTTCCACTGGTACATGCATAGCCAGCCTTCCAGCCTTTTGGAAACAGATCCTCTTTATGCAAAGAAAAGAGCTTATAGCTGTAAATTTAGCCGAAAACATCTCTGCCGCAGGGAATCACGTATCAAATAATAAAGCCAAATGAATGTCAGGAAGAGCAACCACAATATTGGAGTCCTTGGTCTTTACAGATGGACTGTCCCTCAGCAGGGTGCTGCAGAATGAACAGCTGAAAAATGTTACCCAGTGATTAAAAACATCTAAAAGTAATTTAGCCTGAGTGACAATGATGCTCAAAGCAAGTTGTTTGTCTGCAGAGATAAAATGAGCTATTTCAAACCCGCTTTTTGTAGTAGCTTTCTGTTAAAGTCAGAAAGGACTGAAAAACGCTGAGCTGACAGCCTTGCCAGCAGAGCCCTGGTGCTGTGGGAAGCATCACCATGAGCTGCTCTGATCCCCCCTGCCATCACTCTCCCGTATTCCCTGGAAGGATGCTCGGAATGGTCCGGGAAGATGGTCCCCGGGGCCACCACCGCATCTCTGCTGCATTACAGTGCCATTTAGGATGATGGTTTTGCTATGGAAACGTCTCCCTCCTAACAACAGATCTGTCAGCACGTGTCCCAAAAGCAGACCAGCATTCATTACATGGTAATTTTTGCTTCCCTGTGATGGAGGCCAGGGACTTATCCTGCCCATGCTTTTCTTTAAAAACAAAGAAACAACAAAAACCTGACCCCCCTCCCCCCAAAAAAACAACAAAAAACCCCCCAAAACCTTGCAACACAAATATCTGGGTTCACCCATCAGCCCAGGGTTCCTCTAAAATCTCCTTCTAAGTATATTTTTGGTGGGCTCTTTGGGCACAGAGACCATTTCAAATGCCCAGTGTTAAATATTTCAGGTGAAACATAACTCTTCTAAGTGCAGCCAGCCTTACTCTGAAGCTCCAATTCAGTGAAATTTCCCAGCAGCCTTCAGGAATTGATTTGCTTCTTACTGGTACCTTCACTCTGTGCTGTTCAACTGAGTTAATGTATTCCAAAAGCTGATTTTTTTTTTTTTTTCCTTCCTCCCCCTACATAATCAGATTTTTGGAGGCTGCAGTGAGATGCCTTACAAGCAGTTTTTGTCCTTAGGTGTTTTCTGAGCGGGCTGCATCCCTCACGTCCTGGTGTTTTAGCACATCTCTGTACGAACGGTTCATTCGAGAGTCAGCTGAATTCCTTTGATTCATGTTCCTGCATATCCATACAGCTAATTTACCTTTATTAAAAGGGGGGAAAAAAAAAAAAAAGGAAAAAAAAAAGAGGAGCTATTAAGAAGGACAGTGTCAAGGCCAGCAGAGCGAGTGCCGGAGGGCTGGGTTAATGAGCTGCGTGGCTGCTGCTGTCCAAGTGCCCAGGCTGGCTGGAGCCAGGAGCTGCTGCCCCAGCAGGGCTGACTCAGTCCTCCACTGGACAGACAGAGGTTGCAGGGCCCTGCACTCCCCTTTGGAGCAGTTCCTCCGTTTTAGGCTCCATGGTTAACCTCACTTGCTCCAGCCTCCTCCCTGGTATTTTCCAGAGGAGGGGCCCTGCATGTGTTCAGCTTGGGTGAAGGCCCCTGCCCAGCCCAAGCTGCATCTGTGTGCTTTGGGGAGAATGTAAAACACGAATATGGATAAATGGATTTGCCCTCACATCTCACAGTCCCGTGGGCTGGACAAGCATGCTGCTCCCCTCTGCCTGTGCCAGCAAGGTCACTGAGCTGTGCCCTGGCAAGGACACTTCCAAGGAGAGGGAGCAGAGATTTGAAAGGCGCTTGTCATGATCATTTATTCTTGTCATTTCTGACCCTCAGGGTAGGAAGAACATCAGAGCACTGCAGGCACAAAACAACAAGCTTTGTAGGTCATATTAGAGTGTAAAGTACCATTAGGAACCACAGCACGAAGCATGAATAATACTTCCTTTATTCCATCATATACCTCAACGCCCTTTAAATAAATGCAAATAGGTTTTTGTGGATGAGGTTTGTACAAGATGCATGCTCAAGGACTCAGGGCTGAAATGGAGCTGGAGCAGTAATTTTGTTCTCTCTCCTGACAAGTCACAATGTCTGCAGCACTGTCTGAGAGGTTTAGTGACAGTCCAAGCCAACCCAGGCAAAAGAGCCAGGAGAACACTGTAAATCTTCCTCGCAGAGATTTATGCTCTGCCCATTAAACCAGAACCACAAAACACATGTCCTCCCATGCTACCCTGCTCTCTCTGAAGGACACCAAGGCAGGAAAAAACTTGAAGGACTCCAAGCCTGGAAAGGGACCTTCAAGAGCCAGTTGCATCGTTTCTGAAAAGCGACCAATACAGTCAGCCTCGACAGCTTAAATCCTAAAATCCTTTCAGCAAATTATGACCTCGATTGCTAAAAATGATCAGATAACTCAAAGGCAGAGAGAGATGCGCAGTGAGTCATCGCCCCCCAAGCACTTGAACTCCCTTTGGTCTCAGCCGGAGTGGGGTGAGGTTGCCCCCAAGAGGCAAATCTGACACAGCAAGTAGAGAGGGAAAATGCTGAATTGTGCTCAAGAGGTACCGCATAGGAAGGATTTAAAAAAAAAAAAATCTCCTCGTCTGCTCTTATTTGTACTTCTCCCTAGCTGCAAACATCTGTGGATGGGGTGGGAGGGGAGAGGAAGGAGGTCAACTCTGGCATGTGGTTGGCTGTGTTCTGCTGGAGTTCCTGAACCACACAACTCGTTTTCCTAGTCTCACTCACAAGGTCATTAGAAAGATCAAAAAAATGTCACTGAGTTTTCTTCAGCCAAATGAAATATTTGATCCCATATACCTCACTAGGCTCCTTCAGAGCAAGGGCTGGCACCACCTTCAACAGCAACTTCTGCCTCAGGAGTGGATGGAGAGACACAATGGTGGACACGACAGACAATTTGGAAACTGTGAGATGACATGAAATCCCTCAGCTGTTCACATAAAGCATACAGGCAGTAACACCACATGGACCAAATCCTAGCACCTTGCAGGGGGTGAAGGAACAGCACTGACATCTGGGATATCTCCCTAGCACATGCTCCACTCTCCAGGGATCAACAGCCTGAAGCTTTCTCAGCCCGGGAGAACTGCTTTCATTTCACAGACCCCTGCTGCATTTTTCTGCCATAAAATGCTCTTTGAACCTCTGAGCTTTTAGCATCCACAACATCCTGAGGCAAGCAGATCCCCAGCTCTTGTCTCCTTTTGTTTGCTTTGAGCTTTCCTGCTAAGAAAAGAACTATGGAGTCTGAAGTCATATTGCAGAGCGCCATTGAATGGCTTCTCCTTATTTGCCCTTTTTCAGGCCATTTGATTGTTGAGCTCTCCATCTTACTTTCCAACATTACAACTATTTCAGAGCAATGCAGCCGACTTAGGACCACTGCAATTTATCCCTATCCTTTACACACACACACACACAGACTCTCTCACAAAGGGCTAAACCTGTGATATAACCACAGATTTAACCATTCCTGCAGCCTCTTTTCAAGAGGACAGAGTTCAAACACCCAAGCTGAGATGCACCCAGGGTACTCACTGCTCCTGCACCAGGCTCCTCGTGGATCCCCTGTCCTGCTCAGCCGGAGAACATTCCCGCATCCCCAGCACGAGCCCCTGCCGCAGCACCTCAGCTCACTGTCAGCTCCAAACTGGAAGCGTCATCTCCAAAATTACTGTTGCGCTGGCTCCTGCCAGACTCTTAATTAGAGGAAGGCTGACACAGTTTCTCAGCAAACGGCGTTCACATACTGCAGGAAAAAACAGAATGAGGGCAAGAGGAAAAATGGGCTAATCAGAGAACATCAACTGGAGGGAAAAACACATTGCGCTGTGCAAACCTTACCATAACAATGCTGGAGCACAAAATACTGGGGGGGAAAGAAATGGGTTAGCACACAGGGGAGGCAGGCAGCACTTTGCAAAGGTGTAGGAGAGCTGATATGCAGTGCAGCATCTCAGCATCCTCACCTGGCAGGCCTGGTTAGGGCAAAGGGGATATGCTCAGTTTGCAACATGCAGATCAATGTGTCTGGGAGCCTGAACGATGCTGTCTGTGGAGCCCATGGCTGCTCTGCATGATTTATGCTGCCTTTATAAAAACCCGCAGTGTGAATAAAGCATGAAACTGAATGCCTTGCCCCCCTCTCCCCCTGGCAGCTTGAAGCTATTGTTTCTATTTCAGCTGCGGCCTGGCGGTCAGTCCGGGGAGGAAAGGGATGCTCTGCTCCTGCATCTGCTCCGAGAGCCAGGAGTTTCATCAAGCCTCGGGAAGAGCCTGAAACCCAGAGGCAAAGCCCCGGAGCCTGCGTGCCAAGCCCCAGCTCACAGCGCTCACTGCTTGGGTGAAGGACTCGCCCCGTAGCACAAAAACACAAAATACACAAAAAGAGCACAAAACTATTTACCCTTTCTGCTCCTCTCTGCTCACCCAGCTTCAGGCAGCCTCAGCTGCAAATGCAAACCCAAAAGGAAGCACTGGGACAAAAGTGTGTGAAAATGGCCCCTTTATCCAGCCCTACACACCATACGGGCCAAACCTGCCTTGAAAAGCTTTCCCCCCGGGCTGATGGTAAAGGCGCTTTGATGACAATGAAGGGAACAATTCCAGTGGAGTTTCCATTCCCTCCCCTGTGACCTCCCTGCAGGGAACTGGGAGGTGGCAGGAAAGCTGAAGGAGGTGAAACATTAGCAGCAGCTCACCACGCAGAGACAAGGGAGGCATTAAAAAAAGTACATGTATCCGAACTCCACTTAAAAGCAGCCTGAAAGTATAAGACTGGTTTTCTCCAAAGAGATCAAAATATCAAGATGGGAAGACGCGAATGTTGTTCTTCTCTCACCACCCAGCCTTCCTTTTGATACCAGATAAAATACTCCCTTTCAAATTCCTGACTGCAAAGGCGAGGAAGCACTGGCTGAAAAAAGCATCATCAGGCAGAACTAAAAGCCTCCCCGCAAAAAGAAGCCCTTCAAGGAATTTACTTTTCCTAGGATCCTTCCCACCAGCAGCCCACGCCATTCCCCAGCACTGAAAGCCCTTTTCAACACGTGATAAGAAGGAGCCCTGCCAGTAAAGCTGGCAAAATATCCACATGGCAAAACATGAAGGTATTCCACAGCCTGGGGGAAATATGGGGGAAACGGCAATTAAAGGAATTCTGATAAGTTAAACCACAAGGAATAAGCTAAATCCACTAATGATGGTCTGACCTCTCTGGGCAGCTCCTTTGGAACTCCTCAGCAGCTGCTTAGGCTCCTAGAAGCTCATCAAACCTCTTCCCTGCTAAAAGCCAGCTAGTCCCAGGAGCCTTTTCTCTCTTTCTGGCTGCAGAAAGAAGCACTAATATGCCAGTGGAAACAGCTGCCCCTCTGGCAGAGGGTGGTGTTTCCCACTTCAGAACTTTGGGCAAGTAGTTTTCCAAAAGCTCACAAACCCAAGGAAAGAGACCCCAGAAAAATTAGGAGAGTCATCTCCAGCAGAAATCTTTCTGATTTGCCCTTCTTAGTAAAACAAAAAGTCACACAACCACACAAACCAATGGAAGACAAACCAACAAAAAAACAAAACACAAAGCCCAAGCCAGAGATACTGTGCTATACATACAGCTCTCATGGGAAAGAAAATAAACACAAGACCAGCACTAGTGCTGGAGATCCAGTATTCCTGCTGGAGACAGGGTGAGCAGAGGAACCCTATTACCTGGAAGCACTTGCTTGCATCTCCACAGCAGCACAGTGTCTGTTGTAGTCCCTGTGCCCAAATGTTGGCCCCCAAGCACCCAGGACTGGTGCTGGACAGTGCTGAGCACAGATACCTCTAATGGAGACAGACCTGGCTCTCTGTGTTCAGAAAATCAGCACTGCAGCATCCATCCCTCAGTACTAAAAGTCTTTTTCCACACTGAAATCCTACCTCTAAAATGCCTTTGCAGCAATCTAACCAGCTGCTCCACCAATAATAACAACACACTTCAGGTGTTCCAGTCACCTGCTTTTCCCAAAGACATCCTCAACTAAATCATCAGCTTTGGGACTTCAGAGAGTTCCTGAAGCTGCTGCATCAATGAAGTGTCCTACTGACCTTCAGCCAGACCTACCTGCACGTCATTAATCATTTCTGAAATCCCCATCCATTACCAAGTCCCACACAGGAACAGTGAGAATACAAGATGCACAAATAGTTTCACTGCCAGGTTTCTTCAACTTTAAAACCAGAAATGTTTGGGTTATTTTAAGCCATAGAGTCTTAACTAGAAATGAGTGTCTGATTTTATTTTTCCATTGTTCTGTTAAATGAAAGTTAATATTAAAGTGGCTACTGTCCTCAGCAGTTTCAACGTGCTTTGAACTGCAGTACAAATTCATCTAAACCCCTCCTCTTTTCTTGTTCAAAATATACAGGCCAGCAATGTCACCTTTACACAGTAAGAAAATATATACACATTAAATACAGTAAACATTCTGCATTTTTTACCTTTATACAATATTAGTGAAAAAAATTAAAAACATTAATAAAATTACATACAGTATATTCAGAGTAAACAAGTGTTATAAGAGGGAAGGCAGATAAACTACCAAAGAGCAAAAGATGACATTGATGTAACAATGTAACACTTGAAAAGAAAAAAACATTTAGTATGGATTTGCAAATCCAATAGATTTCCTCTAAGATGTGTCCATTCTATAGCAGTTCCTTTATCTGTAATACACAAAATTAAATTTGAAGGTTTTGTGGTTGGCAGGTTTTTTAAGCCTTATTTTACATTCTTATAATAGAGAATTCAATACAAGACAGGGTAATCTACAAGAATTAAAACAGTATTATAAAATACACATGTTGATGTTATTAAAAATCTCACTTACTATGGGAATCCCCATTGGTGTTTCTACCGAACACCTTAACTTTTTCTTCCTATATACACCCATCCTACAGACAAACCACAGTGTAACATGTAAGTGATAGCATTTGTACAGAGAGCACAAAAGGAGATCGCACCTTCCTCTGATTATTTAATGGACAGCTCCTGGAGCTTTGAGAACATATTGTGTGTGCAGCAGGACTTCACACCAAGAGATTCAGCCATCATATGGCTTCCATGGTCTTTGCAAAGGTGAGCCAAATGCTGTTCCCTAATCTCCACTGAGATGAATTTTATTCTCCATTTAAGGAAGGTGCAACTTCTGTATTTTGTATTTTTAGGAGACGCTGGATGTTCATACCAATTCTGCGTTGCAGATTACCATGATTCAGCCCACATCTGAACCACTTCCTCACCTGCTCACAACAGGGGAGGTCTAACACTCCTTCTGTACTCACATATCATGTCACAGGCCAGTTCCTTCCCAGCCAACCTAAAACAATGCTCGCAGGTATGCGCTGGCAAGAAAATAAATACGTACTGTTTCCAAATATGTCTTGTGATTAACAAGGGAAACAAGGAAACTTCCCTCAGCTTTCAACATAGTATAATATTTCTAGCCAGTTCTGACAGGGCTATAGGAATGGCTGGGGTTTTTTTCAGTTTATCCATTTCAATTTTTCAGAAGTAGAGCACTTGTAGTAAAAAACAATGTTAGTCACATCCGATGTGTCTAGTGCTTGTCTGAATCAAGCTCAAATTCTAACTTAGATGACTGATTTCTTCCATTGCAAACAAGGTGAAGCTCCATTCATTCTACATCCTCCTTGATTTCAGTTTCTGTTACTTTCCCTCAACTAGGCAAGATGTCATGAATCTGGCTCCCAGAAGTCATGCAGTTTTCCCTAAAGAATAAAAACAAATTAGCGTACAAGTCAGAAATCCAGTGTCAGAAGACATTATTACAATAGGTAAGTGCTTAGCTTGGGAGCACCACAATGTGCTGGAAAAAGTCCCTGGAATTTTACTTTGAACACTTGCCAGTTTCCCATATGTGAATCAACCCCAAACATCTCAAAAAAAAAAAAAAAAAACAAAAAAAAAAAAAAAAAAAAAAAAAAACAAAAAAACCACAACACTGAAAGAGCCACTTCATTATCAACTTTCATTAATTGCTAAGTAGATTCTGCAGCCATGTGTTACATTTGTCACTCCTTGCTCTAGGAACATGAAATATCACACACACCACACACAACTTTTTTTCCCCCACACTGTTGGGAGCAATTAATAGTCTTTACAAATGATTAATTACACAGTTTTTAACTGCAATCAATACTAAGCATATATGTATAATGTAAAATTTATGTAAATGATACTCTGCATTACTGGAAAGCTAAGCTTTTCCAAGAGAGATAGCTTTATGTTCCAAGACAGGAGACTCAGACAGTTGGTCTGATCACATTACAACAGAAACCTTACAAGCCAAGGCTGGAAGAAAGAGCTCTGAACTTTGAGTAGCATTAGAAATTATCTACCTATTCTATCAAGGCCAGCTAGGTGTCACAAAGGCAAACATTTCTGAGACTTATCATGGCATTATTTACTACTGTGTACTTTTACAAACATGAGAGGCTTTGCTAATCATGGCATGAAATTTGATACATTCAAAAGGGGAGAAGTTGTTGGGAGTCCTTAAACATATATGAATAAGGCCCTGGACTCAGGTCTCAAAGCCACAGGTGCCAGACTACAGCAGGATGTGCCTCACTGCATTCCTGCCCCAAAGTCCTTCTGGAAGTATCTGCTAATAGCTGTAATTAGAGACAGGCTCTGTGACTCCACTCAGGACTGGGGTTTCAGTGTATTACATACACCTTTACAAAAACAGCACTTTTAACAATATAGAGTAGATCCTGCTTTTATTGAAGCCAGTAAAGTAAGAATTTTAATTAAAATCCCTTCTAACACATCTAAGTGTATTCCACAGCCATGCCATTTACGTAGAAAAAGAAAACCTCTTTAAAAAAACATGTCATTTTCAAGAGCTAAAAACTGAGTTAAATGCACCCTGCAATGTGGGAAGAGAGAAAATGGTTTCATTACAGTACCTGAGTAAGCCGAGTGGTTTGTATCACATCCTGCCATTTCCCATATATCCTAGCAGCCAAGCCTCTTACCTGCAAATTCACACTGGTTAATTTAGCCATTTATATTAAAAAAGATAAAATAATACTGTGTGTCCTCCGTCACAGCTTGTAACACACAAAAAACCCCCAGATAATCCAACATACAAGGGTAACTGGAAAGGAACAATTTTATTGTCACAAAGTATCATCACCTCAACTTCAGATCCCAGTAACTCGTGACTCTGAATATAAAGCCATGCACTCCACAAACACATTAGAGGCACATGACTCCTGAGGTTAAATGTTTGGAATCACCATGCAAACCTCTGGCCTCCAAACACCACCTCATCCCCAGGAAATGAGCTTTGTCACACAAGTCTGATTGTACCTAGAACAGGTGCAACTGCAACTACAAAAGCCAACAATGCAGCTCTGGCTGCTTCTGAAACAAATTCCTTGTACATAAAACTCTGCTTTTTCATAACCAGTCACAAGCAGGTGTTTAACCCAAGCCGTTCATGCTGAGATTTGCTTCATATGCTGTGTAAGACCCAGCACACTGTCATCCTCTAGAAGTTACTGCAGTATTTCACAAATGAAGCAATGGAGAAAACCAGAGTAAGATTTCCCCCTCTCAGTGCAAAGGCAAATAGAAACAGAAGTGAAAGCAACCAGAGATATAACACTCCAAGGCAAGAGTAATTAACTTGTTAAAAGGATCTATGCTCCACTAATCTGTCTGAGTAAGAAAAGAAGAATGTTTTTGAGAGGTAAGGAAGCACAACTGTAAACATCTGATTTAAAGCTGAAGAAGCCAAGGTTTTTCAAAGCTGGGGCTGGTCACTTTATCACTGATCTGACTTGGTTTGTTACAACAGCATGCAAAGCAGGAAGGTCACAAAATTAGGACTACCAGTAGCAAGGCTCACATGACAAAGCAAACAAAAGGAAGTTGTCCAAGCTTGATGCTACATCATGTACACAGCTGGCTTAAATCCAAAGCATTTTTTATCAGAAAAATAAAATGGAGACTCGTGCAAGACAGGCAACTTTTTCAGTCCTCCATATCCTGCCCTGTACAGAAGTATCCTACAGGTAGGTCCTGCTCTTAACATTGGAGTCAGCTACCAGTGTTTGCCACAAAGATAAACAAATCAACTCTGTGGGCCTAAACATGGAGATGCCTGGCTAAAGGGAAGATCAGTCACATTTTAGAGCTGTTAAAAGTCCCATTGTTAGTATAAGCAGCATTTTCAGCAAATTAAAATGAGCGTGTATTTATCCTCATGCAAAGACGTGATGCAGACAGAAACAACAGGAAAAAATCCTCAAGCCCAGGAGGAACTCCTAGAATTTCCAGGGCTGAGATGAGGAAACATGCATCACAACCACTAAAAACCACCCCAAAACCAAACCAGAACAGGAAAATCAGATTTGGCATCTTACCTTGGAGCGATAAAGCATTGCTGCATCCTCCCGAATATCACCTTTCACGTGCTTATCTAAGGCACGACAAAGCTTCAGTAAGAGTTGCTAAATAAAGACAAAAGTGTACAGTTATTAAATCTGCCATGTCAAAACTACAGGCTTTATTCAAGTATTACATCAATTTTAAAATTACATGCTTCAGTTTGAATTTTTCTCAGAAATACACAGCTAAGAAAGGGAAAAGAAAGAAAACAAGATGACATCTCAAGGTCCTCTATCTGTTGCTAGCATGCTCCTGGTAAACCAGGTCTAAGAGCTTTTAAAAGCAGCTTCAAAGCATAGCAGAGCTATACAAAACAAATTCTAAAATTCCTACTAACAGTTTCAAATCCTTTCTGCCCCCAAAATAGCAAACACATTCACATCTTTTATCAGCAAAAAAAGTTCTGAAGTTACAATAGCTGAAAATAACCTTTTTCAGTAATGATGACTCAGGTAATTTCTTTTGTAGGAATTGGCTGAGCAGGTAAAATATATCCAACGTTTTATGCGCTGATCTTTTATTTTCTCTAAATTTCTGATTACTTTAATAATGCAGTTTTGCACTTCATGATCTCCTGATAATGATTCCCAAGGTCTTTCACATTCTGTTAATTTCTTCATAAAAATCCTGTTTTCAGTCTCTCACTGAACAGCTGCCAAGAGGCTCCGCTCTGCAGAACAGGTGAGACATACTGAAATTCTATTTATAAACATTTGCTAGTGTCTCAATGCCACCACAATTTATCCCCTCTAATTGGAAGAGGGGCAGAAATGAAATAGTTAAGACTGATTTTACACTAGTCTAGCCTGCACAATATTCAGCCACACCCCTCTTGCCACTTGATGGCTAATAGGTCAGTGAATAATAAAATCTTTCTTGGTTAAGAAATTGAGACATTAAAGAAACAATTGAAAATATCAAGCTCTCCACAAATCTAAGTAATATACTGAGACACTTAAGCATCCAGATGTGGCCAAACATTACTGGTTTATGTCTCTCAAATATAAACAAAGTTCCTATGACAGATTTCTTAAAAGCCAAGAGTGATTCCACAGGGCACAAGGTTTACAGAAACACCTCACAGCAAGCAACCCCAGCAAATGATCACAGAAATACTGAAAGGCTAAGCAGAAACTATTACTTAGCAGATGTCCACATCACATGCCACAAAGGAACTATCACTACAGAGAAGAGCTACAGTCCTTGTTTTCACTTGCTGCTCTCCAGGGAAACTGAAATAAGCTTGAAAATATTTTACTGGATATTTTTAAATTGGTTTTCTCCTAGACTGAAAAATTTCAATCCTATTTCCAAAGTTGATAGAATAATTTGACTTAATTTCTGTGTTAAGTTTATCTCCAGATATTTTCTGAGAAAGATTAACACAACAAATGCCTGCTCTTCCACAGACTTGTGTTTGGAGGTAGCTCCATTCACAGAAACACAGAGGAGAGTTTTCTCTGCAGTAAGTGGGAGTTCTCCTACATTTACCTTGCCCAGAACAAAAGTTTCCCCCAGTGCTATTATGCACTGGTGATCTTCCATCACATGACAGCTCTTACCAAAACAGACTAAATGTGCATGATAAACAGTATCTTATAATCTAAAGGTCTAGCCACTAAAGTTACTTACCCTTTGACTAGAATTTACAACATCAACGAAACTGGCTTCACTGACTAGATGAAGTAGGACATAGACTAGGTAGTACACCTGGAGAGAAATCAAAAGAACTTTAGCAGTCAAAGCACCATTATAACTCTTCACATCTAGAAGCAGAATCATCTCTTTCTGGAATGAATTCTGCAACAGCCAGGCCAACAGGCAATTATATCAACATATCTGCCTAAATAACTAATTTGAAACAGTATATTCACATATAAGAAACATTTTAAAACAGTATTATACTGTTTTAAATTACCTCAGTAGCCCATAAAAATGTGGTTTTAATAACTGAAAATTAAATTCAGCAGCTGACTTTATTTTCCCATCATCTATTCCCCAGATCAAAACACTTGCTGAGAGATTCCATGATAACCACTCAAATAACCAAACCAATATTCTGTTTTTTGGATGGATAGAAATAGTAAATTTAACACTTGTTGGAGAGAAGAGATTAATAAAGATTCATAAATCTTTTTCTGAAGCCTGCAGGTGAAGGTTTGGCTCAGCACCAAACAGTTTTCACTGATTACATCAGAGGGAGAGAAGATTGTCCTCTGATTACAGAAGCAGAGACTCAAGACTTTCCCATGACTCAGAAAATCTGACCACTTCCCTGTTTGCAAAACAACCCAATACAGGTTCCTCCATCATATGCTCCTTTCCTTCCTCTATGACTATAACCAAAAACCAAAATTAATAACATTCTAAAGATGAACAGTAACAAAACAGTGTATTTACAGTTCCACATACAGAACTGTTAAAAAGTAAAAGAAACATTCCCCAAGTGGTATAAAACAATGTTAGAGATAAAATTTTTAAAAAAGCAAAAAAAAACAAAAGCAAAAAAGTTCTGTTGGCTAAATACCTCATGTTCTAGTTCTGCATGAACTTCATCATCTTTATGCTCCTCCTGTCCTTTTCTCATCTCTCTCATCTTCTTCAGTAGATAAGAAGGTTTCATACACACCAGAAAGTGATGCAGAAGAAACATCTACAGATACAGGAATTAATTGGACAGATTTACTAACAACAGAAAATTGGAAACTGAGTGCCACTACAGCATTAGTTGTCCATTGAAACAAGAACAGAAAAGAGTTTTTTAATTAAAAAGGAAGGTTTCATGCGTTGAGTAATTTTTGACTATTTACAGACTTTAGTGTTTGTATACTTCCTAAATAAAAGGCCAAACCTATGAAACTCTGTTCTCCACGTGATTACAAAAGGAAGACTCAAAGAAGCGTTGACCTCTTTCCTATGTCTAAAATTAATGTTTAGGCATTTAAACAAGCACAAGCTCAGATTACACATGAGCAAATGCACTTTTAATACTAATACAAGCAAACAATTATTAATTGGTAATTTGGCAAGGGTCTTGAAAACAAGTTGACAATATTAAAACATAAAACACAAGCATAAAATATCTATGCTTTCTAAACTTCCAAATTCCACAAAGACAACACATGTAAGCAGTACCTGCCCGTCACTGTCATCAGGTATTTCTACGTGCCTTTTATGAAGAAGTTTTGCAATTATCACTAGGCTAAGCCGTCTTCTTACTTCCCTGAAAAACAATTTGAAAATTATTTTCCATGGAATTTCTCAAACCCACAGTTTCTACAAAGTATGTGAGGCTATGCATGTCTTCCCTAGACATAAACTTGCTTGCAACTATTAAACTGGATTTTCTGACTATAGGTGCTATGTAAACCAGTAAGTAGGCTAATAAAACAGAGGTACCCTTAATCTCATTGCAGTTCAGCTTCTGCACAAGTAAACAGTGCTAGATTCTTGTCTCCAAGTCTGAAGTTGATGACCCAACTAATTCTGCTTGTTCAGTTATATTATAATTTACTAATTACTAATTTACTTATAATTTACTAAGATACAGAACTCAGAATGCCTACAAGCAGACATGAATTGCCCAAAGAAAATTTAAATTTTGGTCACTCAAACAAGAATTAGGGTGATGGATGTCAGAACCTGAAGCTAAGCCTTTCTTTGCTACAGGGTACCAAGAATCCACAGTCCAGAAACTACATAAAAGATTTAACAACCCTCTTTCACAGCAGAAGCGATCAGGAAACTATACATGCACACTAAGAATTGCAAATATACCTGTCAAAAATGAGAAAACAAATCCTTTTTTGTTTTCTGTCATGTAATAAATATTGCATTTTTCTGACTTTGAGCTTATACAAATAAACCAGCTGTTAATGATCCCACGTATTTCTGACATTACAGTGTCATTACCGTCCACGTGCAGTCATGCTGGGCACGAGCTGAACAAGCCACAGGAGGTTATGGTGATTACTGGAGAGCTCACTCACTGCCAGGCACAGCTCAGGCATCTTTAAAATAACAACAAAACATCCTGAAACTGAAGAATGGCTGTTTGCTTTATTTGCAAAGGAGCACACATCTATTCCCTAGAAACACAGGCAGCATAAGTGATAAAAGGAACTGATCTAACAGATGACATACATTAAAAAAAATTCTGCACTGCACCAAGAGGTGAGTCTGCTAAATAACAATTTAAAGTAGGGCAGCTGAGATCAGAATGTTTTTAATGACATCTTACCAGCATAGAGCAATAATTTCTTCATTCTTTCAGACTGCCATTTTAAACATACAGGTATTTAAGCACACAATCTTAAGATAAACTCTTGTAGAAGAGGACAGGCAACTCAATGCCATGCAATAAAATCCCTCTCAGTACACCCAACCCACTTCCTAAATCTCACACATAAAGCTTTGAATTTTTCATATTATTATATGTACTATTATTGAAAATTCTGTATTACATTTTCAGCCAGTACTTTTCTGATATATCAAAAAGAAAAAAAACCTTCAAAACAGAAGTTGCAGTTTTCACAAATCTACTACAAGAAATTTATGAAGTTACCTTTGTATCCCAGTCTTTTATATTCATCAGAAGCTTTTCAAAAAGGCACTGAAAATCTACCACAAAATGTCGTTTTAACTGTTTCTCCAAGCTTATTTTAAATAGCAATACAAGCAGCAGCCATATTTCTTGGTTGGTATATCCATCTTGAATTACTGATGTACAGAAAACTAGAAACTTTAAAAAAAAATACAAAGCATTAAAATATGGAATTGTTGTAGCTTATTTTGAAGCATGATAAGAAGTTTTCCACACTCACATTAAAATGTACCTCAAATGATGTACTGCTTTGGCAACATTTGTATACTAACATGACTCCATTCCCCAGTAACAGCACATTTTTTTTAAATACCTGCTGAAGTTGCTTTTTTTTTGAGCCATGGCAATATTCCCTAGACACTACCAGAGCAGGAAAGATCTTTTGCTACATAGATAATCCTCCTTAAATTGAAGGAAAGATTTTCTAAATACTCCAGGAATACTGAAATCTGAAAATCAGTGGATAGTTTTTCTATATGAGGGAACCAAGATGTTTATAAAGTGCCACAGCAGTAAAAGGGAGGCAGTAAAACTCTGCAGTTGTGAGTGAAGCCAATGGAAGTCAAGAAACTGAGGTCTGCAAAAAACTCTGCTGAATGTGAAGCTGAAATCTCAGGATAGCCCCTACTCAAACACATGCTCAGGACTAGATTGCAAACTCTTTCCACCCTCCCAAAAGAAAACACAAACCCACAAAAAAACAAAGCCAACCCACAAAAACCTCGGGAGTTTTCTCACCTTAATCACATTAATTAAATTGTTTTCAAGTAGATTGGGGAACGCTGGACTGGCTACATCTCTTGGCTGTTTTTGACTCGCTGTTTCTTGCACCTGACTTCTAATAGAAGAAACAAAATCTGAGCAAAAAAGGAACAATTCAAAAGCCCACAAAGGCTTGTTGACATCAAACTGAAGAAAAAAGATCCTGCATGCATCAAAATTACTTCAAATCAAAATAATCCTCAGTTACAGAGCATCTAACACACATATATAACTCAACTTCTAGCCAATTATTTTGTCCAGCTATTTAGCCAACATGCCTGCAAACCTTCACTAGGAAGATGCAGGACAAAGGACAATGCTCTGGTTTGCCGAATCCTTACTAAGAAGGTATTATTCCAATTCCAGAGTTATTTATTCTAATATCTCAGCCAAGAACTTATAGAATATGGAAAAGGAAATAAAGAACCTTCTGATTCTACAGTCTAAGCACAAGACTTGCTTTCACAGGAACTAGGCAAAAAATATGAAAAAAAAACCACTTACAAAATATCATGCTCATTGAACGGGGGTTGAAGATGTTGCAATGGAAAGAGAGATCTGAACTCAATACCCATATTGACAAAAACAGCTGATATATCAGCTATTGAAGGAATCCATGGTTTAAACTGTTGATCATTGATGGAAGCTACAAATAAAAGACACAGAATGGATTAGTTTAAATTTAGTTCTTAGCATTAGTTCCTTTTTAGGGAAACAAGCTTAACAGTTTGCATCAATTCTAACAGCTCATCTCAGAGGAGTTAGTACATTAAACAGTAAGCTTATTTTCAGAACAAGGAGGGAGGAAAAAAGTCTAATACAGTATTTTACACTAGGGAAACATCTTGCCTACATAACAGGTTGATTACTTTCAAGTTCCACCCATTTTCTGTCATAGTTCTCTTCCATCACAAATAGCAGAACAGGCAACAAGGCAATGCTTTTGTCTAAGAGAACACATAAATTACTGCCTGTGTAGGTAAAAGCAAGAGGGTATTGTCACAGTAGGACTGGAAGAGAAGCTAAGTAAGATTTGAAAACACACAAGTTTTCTGGAACAGAACTGGTAAACAAGGAACTCCCAGCCTTAATTGTTTGAATGCTCATTATCTTGAGCTGTTCATTCAGAATCAAGCCTAATGACAGCAAGGCACAAAATAAAGAAGGCTACATTCCCTCTGATATCAGCTCTGATTTCAAACAAGAATTAAAATACGGGGTACAATTTGGACAGGTTGAGCAAATATTTCAAGAGAACCACATAACTTTAACAATGTTAACTGGTACTCTTAAATGAATGTCACTTTTGATGGATCTGAATGAAGGCATGGGGAGCATACAAAGGAACTTGTAGTGGAGAAATATTTGAGTACAGACAAAGGAAGAAGACAAAACACAGAAGACATTAGCAGCACTGTGGGCTGAAGCAGATCCTTCAAAGTGTTTCTGTGCAGGTGTATGATTCACTTCACTTTTGTCATTCATCTGGAAAATAAATCATGAAGTGCTACACACTGGGTATGACAATGTAAAAAACATCTTGTAGTTCTTAAGCTACAAATGTCTGCATCATCCAAAGTAAAAGATGGAAAGAAGGGCAAACTTTTGAGTAGGCTGAGCTTCTCTTCAGATCAATTCTATTTGTGAAATAGCAGGAATAGCAGTTAAAAAGTCTCTGTACTGGATGCACTACTTTGGAGGTATGTGCCAGAACCACATATTGTGACACAGCTTGCACACACTCAGTGAAGGTCAGCCCCCAGCATTTCTGCTTTACATTAGTAAAAATACAGCATAAATTCAAGCCAAAATCATCCAACTGAATTAATGCCTTTTACTTCTCACTTTTCTAAGAGAGAAGTGCTTTCATTCAGGTGG
Source organism: Muscicapa striata striata (assembly GCA_030060385.1). Classification (NCBI taxonomy): domain Eukaryota; kingdom Metazoa; phylum Chordata; class Aves; order Passeriformes; family Muscicapidae; genus Muscicapa; species Muscicapa striata. Next base: position 338,846 of record JAREIS010000098.1, on the reverse strand, counting down.
TCAGTTTTCCATCCTTCAAATACTTACAACTTTTTAGTGTTAACTCCATCAATCTGCTTAAGATCTGGGTGGAAACACAATGGTCAGGATGAATAGACATCATCTGTGAAGAGAGAAGAAGCTATGCATCAAAAACCAAGCTGCATGACAACATCAGCTTTCTTTTAATTAGAAGACAACCCCCAGATCAAACTAGAACAAAACCACTAAACTTCCCAGCAGAGTAAAATGAGTGACAGATTAAAAAACAAACAAACAAAAACCTAACCCCAAAGCCTCTAAAGCAAGATACACCAATGAAAACAGAACACTGTGAATACTGATTATTTCAAGCAGTGCTAAGATTATATGAATACTTTAAAATTGATTATTTACAGTATCAGAATGCTGTAAGCCCATGTTGGTTTATAAATAAGTTCTGATGGTTAAGAGAATAGAAAGTATCACGTACCCCCTTTGGAACCCATTTGCATCTGTGAACAAACTGAGCTCCCTGAGCAGAAGTGGAGGCAACAGAGTTACCTACACCCTTTTCCAGTCTCAGACAAGTTGGACATATGCAATACTAAACTCAAACAATGAATTCTTAGTTTTTCACACAACTCTTAACTACAAAAACATGACTGTGAAGTACAGTTCAGGTTTCTTGGAGCACTTCACCAGCCCAACAAAAACTTCTTTTTCTCCCCCAAGTGCTGGACAGTTTCCTGCTCTGTAAGTGATCTCAATTGGCTCACACTTCTTCCTTATTATAGGAAAATCAGAGCTCACAGAAAGGGGGAAGGCAATCTTCTAACTGGCTGAAGGGAAAGACAAAAGAGAAAATGTTTTGCTCTTGGCAAATATAGAAAGCCAGTCAACAGACTGAAGCTGTAATTTCCCAGGTAGTCCAGATTTCTTTTTTGTTTCAGGTGCAGTTAGAATAGAGCAATTAATAACAGAATGGAGACTGGAGGGGGGCATTTGTGTGAGTAACAGCACTGTGTAAATTCCTGGTGATTCAGACACTGACACGGACATCTTGAAAGGAGAGTCACCACACTTCCTTTAAGAATGACTCCAGGCTTCTTCCTGAACCATAAGGTGTCTTTTCCAAATGAAAATTATCTGATAATGCTGGTATCACTGATGACTTAGAAGATGATATATGCAGAAAATGGCACTTTCTACATTTTGCATCTGCAGCATGTATTGCTTTTCTAAGGGTGAAAGGAAATAAGATCAGCATTTGCTCATGATTTGGCCCATAGCACCTCTCCTCACCAATTGTGTCTTTTTTCAATGCAGTAGCATATATGAACATGGAAAGGGCAGTGCAGCTTTGTATTCACTCAGTGTGGAGAAAAGGCTCTCCATTGTTTTACTCCTAGTGACAATCAAAGCATTTCAGACTGGAGAACAAATCAGAAACCAGGGGGGAAAATAATATCTGATTTAAAAGTTGTTAATGGAACAGATTCACAAACTTCTTCAACTGGCTTCCAGGAAAAATATTATACATGCACAGAGTTATTATAACTGCATGAATAGCACAGACTTACCTGGAAAAGCCACTTTAGAATTGGTATGGGACACAATGTAGCACAGTAAGCAGAACTTAGAAAACCATTAACAACTAGAAAAAGCTGCTGTGTTAGACCAGAACTGTAAGAGGAAAATAGGGGCAAGGAAAGAGGATAAAAATCAATTAGTGCTTGCATCATCACTTTCACAAAAACATTCACAAAAGCTTCCTCACCCCTCAGATCATCATCAACAGCAAAGAAAGATCTGAATACGCATAACAGATGTTATTCTCATGCTATTACTTGTATAAAATGTCACAGTAATCAAATCTCGATTTTTAATAGCAATCAAATTTACAAATATAATTTAGAACAGCTAATCTTTCTCTCTATAAAGCCATACTATACAGTTTGGAAACATTTGTATTATTAGGGAATAATAGTTTGAAACAAGCATTGATTCACACTATTGTACTATGAACCACTATGCCTGACTATACAGACAACTTGCTATGCTCAATGAGACCATTAAGTAGGATTTTTAACTGTCCAATTACCTTTATCAACACTTGCAGAATAAGAGAGAAAAAACACTGTGTTCAAATTTTCCTTTTAAATAGAGTCTGGAGGCAAACTAATGCAATTAAAATCCCACAGCCTAACCTCATTGTGCAAATTTGTGGGGTGCAAACAGTAGCTGTTAGAAGAACAGAAAGTGTGCCATTGCTATTACTGAATTATTGTAGCTTGGGTAACTGGGATGAGTTCAGCTGCTCAGAGCAGGGTGCTGATAACACCAGTTTCATGGGCTCAAATCCCATATGGACCACTCACTTCTTGAGTTGGACTTGATGATCCTTGTGGGTCCCTTCCAACCCAGGATATTCTATGATTTTTCTTTAGAAAGTTAGGAATGTCATAAGCAGCTGAATTAAAGATATCCAGTTTCCCATACACTCTTCCTTAGTCTCATCTATTCTCTCCATCTACTAAATTAGGTAACTCTGAAGAGATGTGTGTCCTAACTGCTATATATACCCTCTACCTGCCTGACTGGTATGACCTCCATGTGGCAACTGGGCAGCCAGTACATGCCAGCTGCACCAACTGGGCTGAATGTATAAAAGCAATTAAAATTATAATTGCCTTCTGCAAGGGATGATCAGTTTAATTCTCATTCCTCCAGTCATGGATTTACAAGATGCTTTGAAGCTCATACCCTTGTGATCTCCAAAACACATTAATAGAAAGGCCTGAAGCCAAAGGAGTGTATCACAAACACCACTTCCTCAAGAGATGAAAAGTCACTCTTCCTCCTCTTCACTCCCACAACTGCACATACACAGTATATAAAATCCTTGAAGAGTAACTGAATTCTCTCAGTTCCTCTGATTCATGTTTGGAATAAAATACCAATTGAAATAACCAGAAATTTTTCAGGCTTTACACTTGTGGCATTAGGCAAGTAGTTGTCCAGCTATTTGTAGTGTGACAGCCTCAAATACAGAGCAGAAATGCCTGTGGGTTATAGAGCAGTTGTTTATGTACACACCAACAAGCTGGTGGGCTCAGTGACTGAATCTAGCAGATGTCAGAGATCCTGACCCTCTGCAATCCTCATTAGATGGAGCCTCAAGTGCCAGACCCATACAGGATGGAAGCACCAAAAGTCTTTCAGCAGACAATGTAACACTAGAAGGTCACAAATAAGTAACCACAAAGGTCTTTCAGTCTGCAGACAGTTAAGCTTGTGTTCATTATAACATTTCATTTCTGCATTTGTCTCCCACAAACTGGTAAAGTTATCAACAAAAGCCCAATGTGGTAGAAATACAGAAGAGGTCAGAACAGCTGTTTTTCCTCATGCCTCATTTAAGAGGTTTTTCAAGAATTCCAGAGGAGGAAACAAGGAAGCTTCAAATTACAATCTACTGCTCTGTAAAGCTAACCCAGAAAGGAAAATTCCAGGGAAAGGGAGTCAGTTTTGCCTATTTACCAAGACAAAGCTAATTTTGCATACAAAATTTAAAACTGCTAAAAATAAAAAGGAAATTGTACAAGTAAACACAGCAAAGTGAAGAGCATATTCTTACTTAAGAAGCAGATATTCTACATGATTTTGAGGGATGAAGTGAAAATTCCTCAAGTCAAGGTCATGTTGAGTGAAGATTTTCCCAGCAGCTGATAAATCAAATAAATCTTCTCCAGGGTGTTTGTCAGGTATGACATAAGTTACTATTGAACATCTCTTTATAAATGCCCTGTAAAATTCAAAATAGCTTTTATTAATTCAAAATCTGAGAAGCTATTTGCTGCTTGAGAAAATTATTTGCAGGTGATGAACACAATGGTCTTATGTGAAAACTGAACTGTCAGAATACAACTGCACCCAAGGATATCCACTCAACCCCAAAAGATTTTAAAATGGTTCTCATTAAACATATTAACAATTGTTGGAAACATGGAGAGGTTAGGGGAAAAAAGGGCTAGAAAAGCAGAGATCAAGGTTTAATTGGTTTTGGAGTTGCAAGGACCTGTGTTCTTCCGAGAGATCTCCACTGGCATTGTCCTCATTTTCTCCATCTGAAGCATTGTCCTCTCTTTCTACGTCTTCCTGTAGAAGTTTCTCTATTTCCTCTAACCTGAAATAACAGCAGAAGCAGAGCATATCATCATCATTTAATATTCACAAAAAAACCAACAAAGTCCAAGCTCTGGAGTCAGGAGCCAGTTACACATGGCAAAACCATGAGAGACATTGCATCTGTGTAAAAAACCCAAGCATCTTGCTATTCCAAGACACAAAGTGAATGTTTTCCAAAACCTAATGAATTTCCAACAGCACAATCAATCACTGGTTTGTCAAACACAAATACTCAACCAACTTCTGTGATAAAGTTTTTGTAATTGCACAAAACTTTCAGTTTTGTGGCTGAATGTTTACTTTTTTTTCTGAGCACCAAACAAGTATTTTATTTGTTAAACACTGTTAGTTACAAGAGTATCTACTACTCCATGGGCAGTCAGCCCAAAGTCACCAGGGTCAAGTTCTTTAATCAAAACAGTTAACCATATAAGCAGTTAAACACATATACCCATTACCACCATTTGCCATTAACATACAAACCACATTTCACTTCCTACCCAAAAGATCTCTTCTAAGAATACTCATTAGTTCTGTTCACTGACCTGTGTAACTACTCAGACACCAATAGCCTGCAAAATTTGGAAAGCAAAACTGAGCTACAAATGCCTTTGAAAAATCTAGTACAGTCAGTCTACATAAATATTTCTATTTCATGCCTGACCAGCAGCTGCTAGTTGGCTCAGTGACCTAAAACGAAGGCAACAGTAAATTTAGCCTGGCTCTTCAGGGGTAAACAGATGTATCACAAATCATTCCTTGTTGCTTGGAAGGAGCCTGTCATTCAGCTTTTACCATTTAAGCAACACTTGTAGGTCCTGTCAGTTCAGTTGTATGTTGGTGGCATCAGCAGGCAAAGCTTAGCTTGCTGCTAATCAAACTCCTTCAGTTCTGGGTAGACAAGGCAAATCATGCTTCTACAATACCATCCCACATTTTTCAAACCAGCTTTAAGAAACAAACCTTCTAGATTCTTCTTTTTCCTTCAAGAGATGATCTAAGCTGTTCACATATGACACCTTGCTTGTAACAGGAGTCTTAGAAAGCTGCAAATTAAATAGCAAGACATTTAAAAAATACCATAAGCCATCAATTCATTATTCAACAATAATCAAAACTGAAACCTCTTCCAATTTTAATGATATTTTACACACAGATATAAACCTAAAGGAGACTCTGCAAAACAGGATGACTATCAGTTTAGTTTTTTCAGTCCCTTGACAATTTACATAATGGTCAAATCTCTCTCAATGACTAATTTAGAAATAACTGCTTCACAGTGGATGTGAACAGTGAAGCAAGTCTCTGCATGTCTGGGACCTTCAGCTAGCCTTCACAAAGAGCATTACCTTTTACCTCACAATTTTATTACAATCATCCACTGAGACTGGGAATCCCCATTCTTATTCATGAGACAAGCACCTCCAAAAATTACTCAGTTTTTTTTACTTTCAGAGTCCCTAGAAGGCAAAATTTCAGTGTTTGTTAAATCACCTCTAAATTAATCAAACAAAACAAAACTTCCAATCAAAATCCCAATACAAAACCAAATTAAGGAGCTAATTAACAGAACAACACACAAAATTTTATCAAATTTTGTAACTGCTTGTTTCATTCAACCTGTAGCAGAAAATAGATTTGAAATCTTTCATGGCCATGATTCCATTCTTTGGACAAGCACAGCTCTTCTGATACCACCCTGTTATTCAATCAACTTTTCTATATAACAAGCAGCAAGTCTTTGTGTGGAAAATCTTGTAGGAAAGCTTAAGACAGCTTATTTTATATTTGGTTAATATGTGCCAATAACTGCTGAACAACCAAGTAATCAAAACTTTATTCCAATGTACACATACGTCCCTTTTACAAGAGAAGAATGTGGGTATATGCAAAAATCATGGTCATGAAAATAGAAAACAGTTGGGACTGTTCTTAGCTGTTTTTTGTCTTACTTGGCCATTAATTATATCAGGGACAGGCCAGTTATATGTTGTGGTCACACACATGTCCCACAAGCATTTGATCTAGGCTGTGTGTGTTTATCAGGTTTAACCATTAATCAGGTAGTCATGTGGCTGAGATTTTGAAATACTTATGAAACCACACAAGCCTGATCTGTAACACTCTTGATTACAGAATCATAAGAACAGATTAAATAATTATGGCTACTCAACATCTGCCCATGGAGATCGTAATTCAGTAAATAAATAAACCCCATCAAAGATTGAAAAGCATGAGGAGAGGGAAAGGCAGAAGAGAGAATTTATACAGGTATTCTGCTGTTTGTTTTCCACTCTAGAAACCAGTGATGGGCTGACCCCAGCCAGCAGCTAAGCAACACAGAGCTTGGTCATTTTCCCAGCCAGTGGTGCAGAGCAGTAAAAAGAAAAGCAAGAAAAGCAAAGAAAAGGGAATTCATGGGTTAAGATAACAGTTTAATAAGGGAAAAGGCATAAGCAAGAAAAGAAAAAGTGATTCAAAGGCAGTCACTCAGCACCTCTGACAAGCAGAAAGAAGGATGCCCAGCTACCCAGCGACACTCTGAGCAATGGCTACATGCCAGACCAACTCCCTCCTCTTGGTTTTTTGATTGCTGAGCATGACCTTATGTGGCATGGAATATATCCCTTTGGTCATCCAGGGTCTGCTTTCCAGGCTCTGCTCCCTCACAGCTTTTTGTCCATTCTATGGGGGCAGCATGGGAAGAAGACAAAGCCTTGCACTTGCTGTGCAAGTACTGCTCCACAACAGGTAGATAACTGGTCTATTATCAACACTGGTTTTGTCTGAAACACAGCCCCATACAGCTGCCATAAAAAATTAATTCCAACCCAGTCAGGCTCAGTACAAAAACTCTTTGTGTAAATACAGCCATTTCCAACCTGTACTAACCTGTCAGGAACGCCACAATAAGACCTACTGCAGGACCTTCCCTATTAAAACATTATTTTACAATAGAACTTCAAAATCACTACCTATATGACAAGCTCTTATTGAACAAATGAGCTAATTTTTGAAAACACAGACCAATTCATCACCATAATATCCTGTACACAGGAATTCAAAGATGTCATCTATCCCGAGTGATCAGAATTCATTCAGCCTTTTGCAATCCTAAAATACCTCCAATTTCCATGAAATACAACCTCAAAGAAAACACCACACTTAGTCATATGCAGATCTCTGACAATCACAGACTGTGTCAAGGATATATGATTGCAGTCTAGCACACAGATCTCCAAATGTCTACATCAATTTCCTCCAGTTAACTTCAGCTCATAAAAATCTTACCTGACCAGGAAAATAAAAACATTAGACTGCACACATCTTCTAAATGTAACCTCCTAACGTTAAGGGGGGGGGGGGGCCAAAAACAGAACTCCTGAAAACAACCAAAAGGCATAGAGCTAAATCAATCTGGCTGCACAAACTATTTTTTCAGCCTTTCCCAAGACAAGCACAGTAACAAGCACATCCCTGCTCCAACTATATTGTAACTCTACAGCAACACAGGACCCTTAAGCCAAGTAAGCAGCTCTGCAAGCAAATAATTCTGAATTATCATGCATTATGAGCAAGGGAGTAAAATCATATAAAAATACAACATAACAAAGCTGATTATCTGCTTGTGATTATCACACTCTGCTGTAGCTTTAATGGGCATAATGCAAATCAGCAGGAGGTGGCTGAGTGTTGGTGCAGAATATCCTTTTGACTAAAATTAATGTCAAGTAACTATTACCAATCAGTCACAGACATCCTGACTGCTGTTAGCAAGAGGTCTACTGGCACCACTAGACAAAAACTTGACTGAGTCTACAAGGTTTAGTCAATTTTTGTAGAAGACACAGTTATGGTTTGTGCCCTGCATGGTAGTGGAATAGGTACTAGGAGACTACTGGACATCTCAGCTGCTGGAGCAGCTTATTTGTTTCTAAAACTGAGCTAAATAGCAGAAATTAGTTCTCTAGCACACCTGAAAAGTTGCTGTCTGTATGTGCCAGATGGAACAGGTGAGGTTGGAAGCAATTTGATTTTTGAGTATGAGATCTCCATTCATCTTCACCTTTGTCTTTTGCTGGTATATTGTAAGGAAGGATGATACTGAAAAATCTTACAAGTATAAAAGCTTAGGTTCTGAGAATATAGAAACCATAAGCGAGGTTGAAATGAAAGCCATCTTTGAGATACCAAACCTCAGTTACTAAATAACCAAAAGACAATGGATGGCCGGCAGAAGGTAATCCTCTTTTGATTGAACAATGCCTGGTCCTGGAGAAGCAGCTCCAAAGGTCACAGAAGACCCTTCTAGAGTCCAAAGAGTAGTTTTTAGAGTTTAAAGTGTAACACAGTATGGTAATAGAATGATTCCTATAGGCTGTATGTAAATGCTATAGAATTTGTATCTTGTGTTAGATTGGTTACTGGAAATTAGAATATGCAACATAGTAGAAGATTTATTGTATAGTAAACGGGAAATTGCGCTCTTCTCTTCCCTCTTCTTCTTCGCTCTACTCTCTCCCTCATCTCCTCTCTTGCTCCCCCCTCTTTCTCTCTCACCATCCCCCTTCACCCCCATTTCTTTCTGTCCTGTTAGGAGCCGTGGCTGGCGGCTCCTGGCAGGACTCTTTTCACCCACACCCTAATAATAAACTGCAACTTAGTAACTAGCTTATACAGAGTGCCTGAGTTTGTCCTGGAAATCGTTCACCGACACAGAGTAACCCACAGTATATATCTACTATAAAAACTATCTTCTCCTAAAATTTGAAACATGGAGGTAATAACTTAGCATCCACTGGACCTTGCACTGTGCTAAAATCGGTATTATCTTTCTTGCAAATAACGTCCATAAAAGCATACTTGAAAGAATGTGCTTTTTTGGATTTAAGCCAACTTACATGAAGGTTCAGTAATGGAGTCACAGTGTCCTGAGAATCACCGTCAGAAGAGTCTTCCAGGGTTCTTGTCTGTGGTTTGAGACTTGAACTGAGCATTTTTTGCAGTGGCATTAATACTACTTCTTCTTCTTCATCATCATCATCTAGAATAGATTCCAAAATGTCATCTTCACTCTCAGAGCTGCTTTGCCATCTTCTGTTCAGCTTCAACTTGGGTGTAAAGTTCTTTTTAACTTCTAGTTCTCCTGAGGTTTGTGAAGACTTATGGTCACTGTCCATGAAAGACTCTTTCACAGGCAAAGGGTCACTTTTACCATTCTCTGGGGACAGTCCACGTCTCCCAGAGTTTTCCATTCTATAATAATCAGGAGCATTTTCGGAAATCTCATGGATTGTATCCGAAAACGTGTTGCTGGGTTGAATACTGTATCCTTTATTCCAGTCATGTCTTTCTGGTCTTTTATCTTGCTCTTTCCTAACATCCAATACCTGAGATAAGCCAGCAACCTGGAGAGGGGATTTCATGCCTTTTGTTTGTGTTGAGTGGTGGGAAGAAGGCAACACAATAGTTTTTTCCTGAGAAAAAGGAAGGGACTTATCCAAGGAAAAGCATGAGTTAGCCAGTTGCAATTGATTCTCTTTGGTATCCACAATAGAAATGTGGTTATTTTTAGCAGGACTGTGTGCAGAATATGAAGACGCCAAACCTACAGTAGAGTAATTATTTTTCTCCTTTTCATTGCTTGAGTTGAGGAATTCATCTGAAAGAGTCAAATCATGTCTAGACAGGGCAGCAGACTCCTTGAGTTGCAGAACATCATCATGAGGAGACTTCAAAAAGACATTTTTTACAAAGTCACACCTCCTACTTTTGCATTTTGAAGGTGATATACTAAAAGCAGGATCATTCACTTCAGATTGTTCTGAATTACCTACATCCACACTCATGGCAGTGTGTTTTCTTTTCCCAGGAGAGTCTCTTGGTTTGGATAACCCAAAGGACATCTTGAGGAAGTGTGAAGGAACAGCTGGGCTCTTTGGAGCACCAGAAGCCACTTCAGATGATGTTCGAAATGCATGTGGAGAAGATGCCTCATGTTCTAAAACTTGTGTTAGCCTTGGTTGAGATGGGTCATCTGTGAAGTGTTGGAGAAAAAAATAAAACACCATTACCATGTTTAAAATAACGAAAATAGTAAAAATAATAGTTTTTAAAAAAATTAGACATGTAACAGCTTTCCATTTAAAAAACTATTTCAACTAGGACTAAAGCAGCAAAGAGTCTGATGGATTTCCACAGCCATAGACCCCCTTCTTTTCTTTCTCAAGTTTATCTTCCTACTGACCTACCTCAAGGTTTTTAGATTCCATTCTACCACTCATAGAACAAAATTATGGGGTTAAAAAGGCCAAAAGCAAGAAAAACACCAGCTCAATTTTAGTGGTTGATTCAACAAGAATATTCTTTCTGGATTAAGCTGAAAGTCACAATTTATCAGCCACCACAGAAAATGCCGATTATCCAAAGTGCAAGAGAAACCATAAAATAATCTGGGATCAAGGTCTTAAGACAATGAAATATCACAAATTCTAATTAAGTTACAAATCAATGTGTTTTACACTAAAATCCTAAATTGCTTTTAAAACTCCTCAAATTTGCCATATATTAGAAACAATATGGACTATTCAGCAGCAATTATTGTTCTAGTAAAAGAAAACAGAAAACAATTTCAAGGGAAAAAAAAGCCATTAAAAAGAGACACGAAGTGATAAATTTGATTAATTGATTAATTCAATATCAACAGCAATGCTCATACCTGAGGTAATCTCTCTTGAACCAAAAGGCATTATTTTTCTTACAGGACATCCATTTCCCTAAATATAAAGGCAGAGGGAGAAAAAAAAAAGTTAACTGCATACTTTTTAAAACCAGTGTTAAATCCAGTACAGACTTAGTTCCACACACTCCCAGAAATATGTTAATAGACCTCATTTCAAGACAAATGTAAAACACAGCTGCAAAGATCTCTCCAGAACCAAAATTATATACTTTTTCTTCAGACTAAAAGTGACCTGTAATTAAAGACTACATTTTTAATAGGACCACTTCCACCTCTATCTAAATACCATGGCTAAAATGCATAAATCTGAACTGCTATTAACTGCAATTTCTAAATAGCAGAAATTTGCCAGTCTGCTACCTAGGCCACATTGTAATAAAACACAAGAGAAGGCATTTAAGATAAAGGAATCTTTCTCTACAAAATACAATTTCTATTGCATTTCCATGCTTGTATCTAGCCCAGAATATCTCCCCTGCTTTTAAAACAGGATTTTTCACTGATTGTAAAATGATTAAGAACCAGCTTACCCAAGCATGACCTAAAACTTACAAAGGAATAGCAAAAGAACATAAATTTCTGTTACATTTGTAAAAGGCAGCACCAAGAATCTGATCCTACCATGTAAAATTAACAAAATCTAAAACTTTACGAATTGATATGCACAATGGGTCAGTGATTTCCACCTGTAATAACTCTTCTAAAAATACCCAATGCAAAAGATTTGTTCCTTAGAACAGCTTTAAGGGACGTGGCTCAGATTGTTTCAATTTCTGCTTCTCCCGTTCCCTTTCTCTGCAGAGAGCTTTCAGTGACAACCTAAATGCAGAATCAGTAGGAGAGCAGGGCAATGGGGAAATCTGGCTTGGGCACAGAGATGTGGTGCTCACAGTGCCATTATTTCCAGCCCAGGCTTTTCAAATATCTGCTTCTGGAGGTGAAACCCATCTGTCAGACTTTGAGCTGGAGTCTGTGAGATCCATACAGTCATTCTTCTCTTCCCAACTATTTCCTTAAGAAAATTGTGCTCTCCTTATACCCAGACACTTCTCATTTCTTCCCAGCTCTGGCTAGGCAGTCTTTTCCTTTTTGGTCAAGGAATGCATGAGAGATCCTGCAGTAACAAGGAGTTTCTGAATCACAACTTTTGGGTACAATGAACCCAGGGCCCTGCATACTCTGCCATTCTCTGACATGCTTACACTGTCCTTTTCCTCAATTCTTTTCCAAAAGATACCTACCACAGGACTTATTTGGTGTTTGGTCTGGCATCTTTTTCTTCTGACCGCCTTCGGAGAAGATGAATTCCTTTCAAAACCTTCAGTGCGTAAAACTGACAGTCCCACTCCTTCATCTTTTACATTTCCTTTGTCTGGTGAGGACAGCACAGTTCTGTCTTTATGGCCACGGTCTAGGAGAAAAAAGAAAAGGCCAAATATTCACAAAAATCATATTGGAAGGAAAAAAAAACAAAATAACCAACAGTATTATACTGACTGTATTGATATTTTCTCTCTCTCTCATGTAATCAAAAATTAATTAACTCAGCCACTCAGTTTTGCTAATGCCATGCAAACAATCATATGACCAATGATGCAGCTTCAGTTGTTATAAACAATCTGGCTTAAGCATGAGAAATAACTTGAAATAATAATTACATCACTATTTAAAGAAATTAATTTAAACAGAAAATTAATATTTTCAGTTACATTATTAGAAAAATTTAAATGTGCTCATTTTGACATATTTGGCAAGCTATACTCATTATGTTGCTGCCCCAATATGGAATGAGACTGAACTATCATTCAGCACACTTACATAATGAAAATTAATATAAATGTCTTCCACTCAAAAAACCCAAACATATTTACCTTGACTTAAAACTGGTTTGAAGAACTCCGTTATCATCTGGTTTCTGCTGAGAAAACATAACTTTATCTTGTTAAAAGAACAATACTTAAATGCCCATTCAGTTTATCTTATATAATTAAAACATTGTAAATTAATTCTACAGATTTTCTGTAATGCCAATAGCTCTTGCTTCTGATAAAGCGGAAAAAGCATTAGCATCATCCTGTTCACCTTCAATCCTTCACTCTGCTTGGCTAATGAAGTTAAGCTCAGTTTCCTCACTCAAGCTGTTTTCTTTATAATCCCGGTAAATCTTAAAAACATTTCCACCTTAACTCCATTTTCCTGAATGGAACTGACCTCACCTGCATCCAGTATTGTAGGTGAGATCTCACCAGCACATTATGTGATGACATTATATCATTTAACAACCTCCCCATGTCCACCATCACCCTGAGCTGCTACCTCTAGCAGCTACCTCCAGCTGGATCTGTGGTGCATGTTGTAATATGGTTGTTACTGTTCCTGTACCACAATTTATGGGCTGCCCACTCCAGCTATTAATTTTAAAGTAATATTTAAGCCATTACCATTGTCTAGTCTAACAACTGTTGATGTTCAGGTTGTTAGCTCCAGGTTTTGCTATAATCCATCTTTGACTTACTCAACAGAGCCTTGTAGTTCAAGTGAAGTTCAACTTGCAGCCTAACAACTCTTGCTACTTCTATCACTCAGCTACTTTCGAATAAGATAAAACTTTCAGCACATAGGATCCCCATATTTCAGAACCAAAGACTTAAATGCAGGTTCATTCACTGTTACTGCTGCGATTGATCTGTTTTTCTGCCCTAGACCTCCTCACACTCCCCACTGGCCTCACCTGCTCACAGCAAAGCCCTCTTCATCTCACATTCCTCAGGACACACCCGGTGCTTGCTTGGATTGCTCTTAAGCTGTGAAATCATCTCGTGCCCACAGCTTTCCACACTGTGTATCCTTCCAAACCCTTACTATTTTCCTAACTGACTGCACTTCTTTCTTCCCCATTAAAGCCCCATCTGCACATGAAGCACTGCTGGCAGCCACATCTCATCTTCAGTTATCACCCAGATTCCTCTCTGCACCTACATCTTGAAGACAAACTGCGATGGACAGAAATGTTGGAGATCATTGACTCAAACAATGTTGTTGAGGCCCAGGTTTGCATCCCCAATGGAAGGTGAGAAGGGAAGGGGTTTTGTGTGTGGTGTTGAAACCTCTGACTAAGATGGGAGAGTGTGGCTTCCCACCACTGGAGGATGACCACTACAAAATAAGCTGGGGCTTGAGCCAGAGAAAAGGCTGATAAGGCACAGACCCTACAGAGGTGGGAAAACGCTTTTTATCAGCCCAATGTCCTCCCTTACACAACTAGCTCAGCTGTAAAACAACACCCTCCATGCAGGGGGAGGTAATTGGGATATTCACACTCAAGCCTGGTGGTATTTACCTCTTCTGATAAGGCACAAGGTGAGAAAACATGATGTGAGGAACAGCGGTCTAAGATCGGGTCATAAACCATCAAAGACCCCCGAAGTACCCCCAGACTCATTTCTGGGGCCTCACAGCAGACCTTGTTAAATTCACCCTCTCCAAGGGAGGTACCTGGAGCTCCAAGACAGCAAATTCACATAACATAGGAATAAACTACAAAAAACTACTACGTCTTTGATGACGTAGAGAATCTTGAAAAGCTCTGTAGAAAGAAAAAAAAAAAAAAAAACAAAAAAAACCCAAAACAAACCAGCCAAAACTGAAACTCACACAGAAAAACTCAACTGCAACGAAACCGACCTTGCAGTTTCGCTTCACTGTCTTGGGCAAAAATTAAGACTGAAAAAGTGAACTTTTACTCTGTCCCCTTCATTTAAGTGTCAGTGCTATCAAAACAGAGGATCTGAACAAAATAAGGTGCTACTAACAGCATAACAAAATTACTACTTGTCTCATTCTACAAGAAACATCTCGGCAGCTTCTGAAAAACCTCGAGTCGTTGCAGAATTTGAATTTCTAGTTAGCAGACAAGTTTGTCAAGTCTAAAAACGCTGTCAGTGTTTTCACCGGCAGTGTCCTCCAGCACCGTTAGCCGCACGTCCCGGCCGGAGCAGGTTCGGAAGCTGAACCGACACCCGAGGTTCTCGGTTAGAGCCGAACCGCTGAAGCTCTACAGGTGGGCTGGGTAACGCCAGGGCAGGAGCTGGGAGGGCACACGTGCGACGGCTCCGGGATTCTGAAGGATGTGCTAGAAATGTCAGCCAGAACTTAGGGGACACTCCCTTCAGACTCTTGGACGCTGCCAAACCCCTCGGCCACCGAACACTGGCACCAAGTGCCGGTTCGGATGGGGAGGCCTCGGCCGGGCCCCTCGGCGGCTGGAACATCGGGGAGGTCCCGGTGATGCTCCCGGGGAGGGTCCCGGTAACCCCCGCCGAGCCGAGCCCTGCCACCCGCCCTGCGCAGCGCGGCGCACGCCGGCAGCCGGGGCGTCCTGCTAGCCGGACTCGGTGCTCGGCGATGACCGCGACCGCTCCTCTCCCGCGCCCCGCCCGTACCTGCAGTCCTGGGCCGCCTCTCTGCCCGCGGCCGCCGGCGTAACATGGCGGCGGGACATGGCGAAGGGAGGGCCCGGAGACGGCAGCCCCTCGCCGAGCGGTCGGGTCATGGCACGGGCAGCCCAGCGGGACCCGAGGGGCCGAGGGGAGCGGCCGCCCCCGGCAGTATCGCCAGGACCGGGGCTCGAACGACCCACACGGCCGGACCGCCCAGCGCGGCCGTAGGTCACGGGCGGAAGCTAACGGGCTTCGTTCTTCCCTTTTCAATGGGCTCAGACGCTGATTGGCTGAGCGACTGCAGCGGCTGCGCCTCCCATTGGTTTATTTCCGCAAGGGGCGGGACGGCGTTCTCTATCGCGACTGTGATTGGCTGCTGGGGAGAGCAAGGCGGGAGCGTCGTTCCGCGTCCGAGGGAGGAAGGTTGTTTGGCGCCTTGGTCTCGTGCCGGTCCCCGCCCGCGCTGCCGCTCTGTGATTGCTGCGCTCGGGGACGGCCCCGCCCCCCGCGCGAGGCCCCACCCCGCCGCTCCCGGGGCCCTCACGGTGTACGCCCAGTGTTCGCCCGGTGACCTCACGGTATACAACCAGTGTCCTCCCGGGGCCCTCACGGTGTACGCCCAGTGTCCTCCCCGGGCCCTCACGGTGCCCTCACAGCGTACGCCCAGTGTCCGCCCGGTGTCCTCCCGGGGCCCTCACGGTGTACGCCCAGTGTCCTCCCCGGGCCCTCACGGTGCCCTCACAGCGTACGCCCAGTTTTCGCCCGGTGTCCTCACGGTGTCCTCACGGGGCCCTCACGGTGTTCTCACGGTGTTCTCACGGTGTCCCGGGCGGCGGCACTCCGGGGACACTGAGGGGGGCTTTGGTCCACGAGCAGAAGCGTCCTGCGAGGAAAGCGGCCCCAGACCGCCACCGAGCTGCAGGCCGTGCGGCTTGCAGTGCGTCTGGAAGGAGATCCAGGCTGTGCATCCATCTCCAGAGCTGCGAGACAATTTGGGGAGGCTGAAAAGTTGGAATGGGAATAACTTTTTCAAAAATCACCACTAAATCCTGTGCCTTCCCGTCCTCACTCTGCTATGCAAAATTCCCTGTCTGCCTGGACTTCCCCCAGAAAAGACATCCTGAGTGGAATCCCGTGACCTGCACCACCACCTGGCAAACATTTTGGACAAAATCTTGGACTAGGCAACCTGAAGAACCAGACCTGCCAGCTTAGAGAATGCCAGTACTGCTATCTGTAATATTCTGTGTAAATTCACATAATTAGTCTGTAAAAACTAGCAATATCGAAAAGTTGCTTTAGCAGTTCAAAGCAGGCACTGCACAGGTACAAGATATTCCCCTATATGTATGTATTGGGGTTTTTGTTGGAGGTTTTGTTTAGCACTTTGTGTAGGAATGGAGACGACCAAAGCCACTGTTTTCCTGATGTTTTTCTTGGATTCAGAAACACCAGGAGACAACTGACTCGAATTAAAAGGACTGACCCACCCCACATCTCTTCTCACACCCTCCCTTAGGCTGGCCTGGGGAAAGACTGCAAAGCAGAAGTAACAGCAAAGGAAGCACAGGACAAAAGAAGAAAGTGTGTCTTGAACACTCGAATATCTGAGTCTGCTCTGTACTATGCACCCCACCCCTGTGGGTTACTCTGTGTCGGTGAACGATTTCCAGGACAAACTCAGGCACTCTGTATAAGCTAGTTACTAAGTTGCGGTTTATTATTAGGGCGTGGGTGAAAAGAGTCCTGCCAGGAGCCGCTAGCCACGGCTCTTAACAGGACAGAAAGAAATGGGGGGTGTAGGGGGATGGTGAGAGAGAAAGAGGGGGGAGCAAGAGAGGAGATGAGGGAGAGAGTAGAGCGAAGAAGAAGAGGGAAGAGAAGAGAAGAGAAGAGAAGAGAAGAGAAGAGAAGAGAAGAGAAGAGAAGAGAAGAGAAGAGAAGAGAAGAGAAGAGAAGAGAAGAGAAGAGAAGAGAAGAGAAGAGAAGAGAAGAGAAGAGAAGAGAAGAGAAGAGAAGAGAAGAGAAGAGAAGAGAAGAGAAATTTCCCGTTTACAATACAATAAATCTTCTACTATGTTGCATATTCTAATTTCCAGTAACCAATCTAACACAAGATACAAATTCTATAGCATTTACATACAGCCTATAGGAATCATTCTGTGCAACCATACTGTGTTACACTTTAAACTCTAAAAACTACTCTTTGGACCCTAGGAGGGTCTTCTGTGACCTTTGGAGCTGCTTCTCCAGGACCAGGCATTGTTCAATCACGAGGAGATTATCTTCTGCCGGCCATCCATTGTCTTTTGGTTATTTAGTAACTGAGGTTTGGTATCTCAAAGACGGCTTTCATTTCTATGTCACTTGTGGTTTCTATATTCTCAGGGTCCCTTGGTAAGCATTCATATTTGCAAGGTTTTCCTGGCTCATATTCTCCAACACACCCCCTTTCATCATGCCCATCCCTCAGTCTGTTTCTCAGAAGCTTTGAGCTGATCTCTCTTAAACTCAGCCTCAAAAGTGTAAAATACTGGCTGCAATCACAACATGCACCTTGCTTCTTCCTTGTTTGAGACCCTCCTACACAAATTCTGCTTTCAGGTGCAAGCTCTCTGTGCCAGAGGCCACCTCTGACTATTACATTCCCTGGAGTGGATCCCACTGTTTGACAACAGGCTTCTAGACCCACTATGCACAACACTACAATAAACCCATGTTTATGCTGGGAGTAACTTCCTTGAGCAACAAATGAAGAACAGCTTGACTTGCTGTTGTATAAATTTGCTGTTGAAAAGACAGTAGTGTACATATGAAGTACCATTAATAAAGTGTTAAAATTTCATGCTCAGTGTTATCCAGGAATTCCAGAAATAATTTTATACATATTGAAGGAACAGATGAAATTGAAGTCCTATAAACATTTGCTTTGTCTTCCAGGTTTAATACTTCAGCTGTGAAAAATGGCAATAGATGTAGAGGCATTTCTATGGTCAAGTCTCCTGGAGTTATAAAGAGTTCCTAAAAAACAACCAAGGAGCTGAATACAGAGCAGCTTTGACATCCAATTCCAGCATTGGTAATGGCAGGGTGAAGCTGTTCATCATGGGAAGTAAGGATAGATTTCTGAAGTGGCAGAGGACTGTGAAACTCTCCTATAACTGTAAATACAAGAATAAAAGCAAACACGAGCAATGAGGCTGCAAAAGGAAGATTTTGCTAAGGAAGCACAAGGAGTGGCAGGTAAGGGCAAAGACCAGTATTGTCATAAGTTACCCCCTTGAGATTAAGTGTTATAAATTGCTTTTTCCCTGATACAGGACCAAGACTGTGTAGAAACAAAACAAGCAATATTTATTAGCATACCTTTTATTAAGTTGTTGTAGTCAACTTACTAATAGCAGATCATTATCCAGATAGTACATGCAGTTTTCTATCAAGATTCACACAATCCCATCACTCATTGTTACCTAGTAGGGAAGGAAAAGCTGACCACAGTGGTTTTCTCAGATACACACTGATGTGCCACTGGCTCAGGGTCAATACTCAGAAAGAGAAAGGAAATGTTTAAAGATTTTCATTGTTTTTTCTGGCAGAACACGGAAACTGAAAAAAGTTGTGGAACTGATGGAAGGTATAAAGCCCAGTCTCATGTGGAAGTGTTCCGATACAGGCAGCCATTATTCTTTGTGCTGTACATGTAAAGGGGACTGCTGAGTGCTATGCAGGTTGGGGAGGTGGGGTTTAAGTAGGAAAACACTTAGTTTGAAACCAGAATAATAATGTCTTCTTTAGACTTAGGCTGGTTGCCTCTGAATGAATCATAAACCTGAGCACAAAGCCAGAAGCACGGCAGCTTCACCTCACATGAACATGTCTGAGCCAAGTGTGGGGGGACCTGCGGGGGCATGGAGCCACCTGCAGAGGAACGGCGAGGGGATTAGCCAGACACAATCAATGTGATTGATAAAGCATAATCCAACTTTATTAAAAGCATCAGACAGTTTTTATAGCCCAGAATAACATAAATCAGCATTATTCATATTAGTACAATCTTATTGGTTTTTACTATGTATGCCTTCTCTTATTATTGGTTATTGCAAATGTGAGATAATCACGCCTACTGATTTTCTAGCCAAAAAGTATACGTGCTACCTCACTGCTACTCTTGGCTGCTACTTCCCTTATACTTAAGTGCTATATAGTATCCATCCCAGGGTTATGCTTCGCTTTCTACGTGCCCCCTGGAAGTATTAAGGCCTTGTTTGAACAATAGACATATGTCTTGCTTATCGGATGACTCTGCAATTATGCTGGCTCTATTGCTTTTGCAAAAGGCTCAAACACTGCTCTCAGCAAAATCTGCTTATGCTTACAATAAGGCCTTTAATGTCTGCCTAAAAGCAGGGCCTAGCTACTACCTAGCAGGAACCATTCCCCTGCAATAAGGCCTCTGCCGAGCCATATCCACAGTTATGTCCATGGCTTTCTAACCAATCCTCAACAGCCAAGCCTGTGTAAACTCATCAGGCTGATGTATTCTTCCAGGCACTTCCACACTCAGCTTCCTGACTGGGGTTGCCTCAGCTGCTCTTTGTTCCCTTCATCACCAATTTGCCCTGTGGTTTCGGCACAGCCACAAATTACAGTCGAGTTCAGATACAGACATTTCTTGGCATTCCTAGTCTCCTTTCCTTCCATCTTTCTGGAGAATCTCTCACTTCCTCACTAATTCCCAGATGTTATCAGATCAAATACTCCCTGCTGTGCAGTTGCAGGAACCAATTTACACCTTCTTTACCAAGCAGACACTGATACCTTGACGTGCAGCTTATGGAGCAGAAGACTAAACTTTCCTTTAGGTAAACATCTGGAGAGAATATATATGGCACCACTTCCAATTGCAATAACAGTTTAATCAGCAGAGAGGGTTTTTATCTCAAGGTTGTGAAGTATTTGTGCTTTTCAGAGCCTGCCTCACCCAGGGAATTGTAATGTGGAACTCAGTTAGTACACTAGTTCCCTTTTTTTGACTGGACAAAGAGCTGGCAGCACTGCACTGATATGTCAAGGGGACACAGTGTGTAGAAAATATCTGTCTGTATGTAATAATTTTACTACATTAATACACATTTACTAATCAGTACATAGTTTGCTCACTTTAACTAACACTAATGATTCTCCTGGCATGCATACCCATTCCCACAACCATTTTCATGGAAAACTTCAAATCAGTCTAGGTCAGTTAAATCCCATCTATTCTATCCCCTACATTTTATTTATTCAAGTATTTCAAAATTGTGGAGTTCCAGGTCTCTCAATACTCAAAGTTTCATTGGCAATAGCCATGTAACCACACACACAAAATTCCTTTGTCATGACTACAAGGAGAAGTCTGGTTTATAGCTTAAGCAAATTAAAAATGGAAATAGCCTTCACCTGTGGCTTCTTCAGCAGACATCCATGATGCTGACATTCACCAAAGCTAATTCCTGTCCTTGATGCTCCCTTTCTATGGAGACTGTCTCTGGGTAAACTTCCTGTTAATCGCTGATTGTTTCTATAAAGATTAATCATTCTTGACACAAAGGTCAAACACAAAAAGATGAGGGACAATCCACTGCTAGCAGGCAATGGAAAGAGCTTTCCTTTAGCAGTTTATCACTGTTTCTCTGGCTTTTTCTCCACAGCATGTACATGTTGCTTTCTGCATAAAAAGCAAAAATTTTAGTGGGTAGGTACAGTTAGCTAGTCAAGTTGCCAGACTTCTCTCATCTTCTTCCACTTACATGTTATGCTGTGACCAAGCTCCTTCTTGGAGCTTGGAGATATTTCTTTTGTAAAGATTGAGGGAATTCCTGAATCAGCCTTAAATATTTTAATTCTTTCACAATCAGAGCTCTGATGGAGCTAGGGACTGCTCAGCCTTCAGAATAATTAACAGAGACATGCCTGCTGGGACAGGGGAATAAGAGTCACAGCCTCCATCAGAGGTAAGCAGACAGGACATGTGACGTCTGGCCAAAATGAGGAAACACTGTTATATTTCAAAAGCTAGACATGCAATCACTCAGTAAAACCCCTTACACTGACTTTCTACTCTTTTTAATCTAAGTTCCATGTCTGTGGGTGAACGAATGGAAGGATATATATCAAAAGTGGCACGCACTAGCAAATCTTCTTTAAAGGGCTTTTTATTTCATTGCCAGATAAGTCTGCAGGACCAGCCAATTCACCTAGAAGCCAATTCACACAGCTATCACTTCAGTGAGGAAAAGACATCATCACAGCTTGGTGAGAGGGAAACAGGCTTTGTAAAAGCAGAAGAGAGTTAGATATTAATAGAAAAAGTTGTTGCCAGCTTGTCCAAGACTTATGGAAGAAGAAGCAAGATTCTTAGGGAGACAAATTCACTGCAATAACTTGGACTTCTTAAGTAAATGACATTCTAAAAATTGGTTCAAACCAGCTCAAAAACTATCAAGAAGAATCCAAAATATAGAACAAGGATTTTAAAGCCAGCATCACATCCTTAGTGTTATGCAAGTGGTCCTCATGGGTTTTGACACGTGTCTTGGAATCCACAAGCATGAGGGTGTGAAAGTGTGAGTAAAACATGTGACAATGAGTGAGGAAAATAAGTTCTCTTTAAACTTCCCTTTTCACTAATATTCACATCGAATCTTGTTACATTAATTTTTTTACAGGCACAGGGCAGCAAGTGCAGCACACATCTATCTCATCTTCCCAAAGCCTTGTATGCTTTAGAACACCCTACCAGTCTAGCACTCCAGCCAGTTCCCCCTTCCTGGCCCATATCAGATAGCAGGGATGAGTTGAAGGCTCTCCCTTGGATATCTAAAGCCAAATCACTGCTAGAAATGCACAAAACTGGACAGCACAGGGTGTTGCCCAGAACCATTTCCACTTAAAAGAGATCAAGTATTGCTACAGCACACCACTAATCACTCTCCTCTGAATTCCCTCGAGAAATTCACAGCTTTTCGGAAGAACAAAGTGCAAACCCTTTCACCATACTCTCACAGGAGCTCCACTACAGCAGAAATATCTATTCCTACACCCACAGGATAAACTTATTTTCACACAGGAGGAAGAGGGGGTTCCCCCCTCCACACAATTCTGGTTTGATGTGACCTGCAGATCATTTTTGGCAGAGCTGTTGCTGAACAGCCATTCTCCATCTGACAGTCTTGCAGTGCATTATGTTAACTCACTGCAATTCTTTGTGCCATTCTTCAATGCATTCCTGAGACTACTCCTCAAGATAACTTTTAACCCTGACTCTGTTTTCCAGTGCTCACCGTCCCTCCCAAATTCACAGTTTAACAAACATACTCCACAAACGTAGTTTTAGGCCACTCTGTGGACCCTGGATGAAACATTTGAATGCCCTTGAACACCTGACAGGCTCCTGGAAAAAATTAGGCAATAAATCCTGTTCCTCTGACAACACACTTTCAGTAACTCACCTTAAGCACAAGTGAGCACAGGAGAGGTAGATAGCCAGGAAGTGGTGTGATTTAAGTACACAAACTGGTACAAAAAAAAACTCTCATGTCAATTTTGCAGGCTACAAGTCAAGACAGAGAGGCACCTAAACTTACATGACACATACACAAATAGGCAAATGTACCTTGCCAAATTCTGTTCCACAGGGCCACACTGTTAGGGATTTCTGAGCTTGTAGCTCGAAAGTGGTTTCAGGTGTACTTATGCCAGTTGGAATCACACTTCATAGTGATAACCTGTAAATACACTGTAGAAACTAACTCACAGGGTTATCAGGCAGCAAAATGCAGCACAGCATTCAAAGATATAAATATTCAATAAACCTGCTTTTTGAAAATGTTGGATTAGCAGAGCATAGTGATAACTAAGTTAAATTGATAAATAAAATAGTAGAAGAACAGAAACACACTTAAATCTCAAGTGACACCTATCAGGGAGAAAATTGAGAAGAAATACCAAGCGACGGCAACACTCTTTATGCCAATAATTCTCCCACTATTGAATACTATCACTAGAAGTATAACATTCAGTATCCCCAGCTTGGCTAAAAAGGAGAGATGGTACCCCCCGTGCTCTACTTCATGTTTTCATAATTCTGAGCATTGCTAAAGCAGGCTCTCTCCACTACAGCTTCCTGCTTCCAATCAAACCTTCCAGAGTGACACTGCAGAGCAACCCTGGGACACCCTTAGGCCTTTTTCTCAGTGTCTTACTTGTCACTTAATGATGAACTGTTGACTCTGGCATCTACATAAACACCCTGTGATAATCTAGAGGTCAAACCCTGAGCTAAGACAAACTGGCACAGTTTTAAAATAAGCATTGGGAAATATGAGTGACCTTCCAAAACACCCACTGGCATTTTAATCCTTAGAAACTTCATTTGTAGGTACAAGGTCAGTATTTGCAACAGGTTAGCTGAGTTTGATTATCTGAATATGATCTCTGATAAAGAAATGGTTTGGAGCTCAACTATGCCTTTAATTTTATATTGTGCGACAGCCACAGTTTATAATTAACTTGTAATTATTAACATTTATTAACCTTGTTTATATTAAAAAAACTCTTTAAAATCTGTTTTCACATAATAGCATAGAAGAAATTGAGAATTTTTTTAAATACACAAAACATGACGCAGCATGAACTCACCTAGAAAAGCATTTCTTCTGTTGAAACTATGTGATGGTAGTGTTGTCACACAAAGCATGAATCATTTACAGCTTCATTAAATGGGCCACAAAATTGTAAAGGCTATAACTTGGCAGGTATCGTACACTTCCCTCAACTATGTCAAAGTAATTTCCTTTAATTTCTTCTTAGGGAAGAGTTTAACTTGTAACAAGAAGACTATAATCAATCCAATCAATTAGTTTCATCCATTTTCCTTATCAGTCACAGCTTGTGCAAGACAACTCATTGCTCTGTGCCCTCTGCTTAAGGTCACCACTTCCTCAGCTCTCCTTCCTGGTACTGTAAGCACACCTTCCTCACTTCCATCAAAGTAGTTTTTCCTGGTTTATTAAATAGATTTTTTGCCAATCCGGATTGTTTTGACTGAAATGAGCAGGTGTGTGTAGAAACAAAAT
This sequence comes from Muscicapa striata striata, assembly GCA_030060385.1. Taxonomy (NCBI): domain Eukaryota; kingdom Metazoa; phylum Chordata; class Aves; order Passeriformes; family Muscicapidae; genus Muscicapa; species Muscicapa striata. The sequence goes on along the minus strand of JAREIS010000098.1, from coordinate 314,400 downwards.
CTTCCTGCATTTTCCCACCAAGAGCTCCAGCTCATATGTGTTTTCAATTAACTCAGTTTCTGGAAGTTAATTCACCTTTGCCTTAGCTGGGTTGATCCTGCAAGAAACATTTATCTCAGATGGTCTGTCCATGTTCCCTCTTCCAGTCAGCCAAACCCTTTAAGAGGATCAGGGTATACATTTGCAGTACATACTTGCTCTTCCTATATTTCTGCCCTCAGAGTAAGCAGCTGTGGCTTTTCAAAGGCAAGGAAGCAAAACCATCTTCTTTACAGGCAAGGAAAGCATTTTTCACTTTCATACACTCAAAAAGGTGGATTGCTTCATTATCATCTGTAACTGCTCTGTTGTTGTTTCTTATGCAGCCCTGCACACAAGGCTGGTTGTGCTTGGCAGTGGTCAAACACAGTGAGTGACCTTTTGCTTTTCTTTTAGGTTGGGAACTGGAAAAACATCCCTGAGCAGAAGTCTTTGGTGGCAGTTTGGTCCCTGAAAGTGGCATCTGCTACAAAAACATCCCCCCCGCAATTTGTCCAGCCTCCTCTTCACCATTCTAGGCTTAGCAACACATCACCAGACATCTTTACAGCCCTGTGGTGAGCAGACTGAAAATTCCAAATAAGCCCAAGGCAACAAAAGGTTTATATATTTCAACAGAACCAGTTCCCTGCCCTGCTGCACTACAGGGTGTGAGGCAGAAGGCACAAGCCAGCTAAGAGGGAAGAATGGGATTTGCTTTTCCCTAGCAGCAATAGCACTCAACTTCAGCCTTCTGCAAAACCAAGACAAATTGAAGAGATTTAATTACCACATCCCATATTCTGAAAAGAAAGCAGGTACTGTTCTAGAGGGCATTTTGATTTATTCCTGATATCTATAACAGGAACTAATGTTTAGCATCAGAAACCAGACAGACTGAAATGAAAAATAAGAAACAGGAAAAGAGTGGCAGTGGTTAACTAGTAGAACAAATTATCAGGGGAAATGTTGGTTTTCTCATTTCCCAATATCTTCAGATCTGTCTTTTTTGGAAAACATATGTACTTTAGTTCAGCATAAATCAGTGGGCTGATGTCAAGAGAAATAGGAAGAAATTGCAAGGCCTGTGAAAGATGGGAGGTCACTCAGTGGGGTCTAATGGTCTCTGCCTGTTCCACAGAGCTGAACTCCAGAACAGGAAATAGAGGATTTCTTTTGCATCCACATGCACATGCACACACAACCTGCACCCACAGAGTTCCCACAAGCAGCTGGTATTTAGTCCCACATGGGGTGTTCCCCTGCTGACCACTGCACCCACACTGCTGCTTGTTCAGAGCCACATGCTACCTGCCAGCTCATGCAACTCCCAGCCCTTCTGTTTTTCTCATTCCAGGCCATGAAACAAATTCAGATCCTTCTCCCTTCTGCTCCACTCAAGCAAGCATCCTAGGCAAAACAGATCTTGGGGTCCCACACACATTATCTATCTTTACTATCCCATTATCCCTTTTAGGACAATTCAAGTTTTATGTAGTTTTATTTATACTTTGACAGTCAGATTAAACAAGGAACCCACAAGTACCTGCCACTTTTTGGGGCTCCACTTAGATCACCAGACCAACAATGTTTTGTGCAGCAGAAAAATACTGTCTTTGCCTCTTGTTTCCCACTAGAATCAGTAAGGTGCTTTTACAAAGCAAATCCTGACTAGTAACTCCCACACCCCTCTGACTATTCTCTGATCACTCAGCTGCTGGGACAAGGCAACCAACAGGCAGCACAGCACACACAGGCATCTTGGGAAGGGCCTGAACAGCCTTTTGACAAACCTGTGTTTTGTTTTCTGAATTCCAGCATGCCTAACATCCACATTCCTCTACAGCACCAAGTAGCAATCTCTCCAGCTCCAGTTAAGCTTCCATTATACTTGACTGTTATCAGTCTCTTTGAGATCACAGTATTTTTCGAGATGTCTTAGCAAAATGTCTGGTTCCCACAACAAGGACGTGATGGGTTTTTGTGCAGGACCTTTACCACCAGTGTATCCTCCAGTGGGAGGTCAGTGGTGTCACACAGGGTAGGTGACACAGGCAGTGAAGGAATGAGCACCATGGCCCCAGGAGACAGGAGCCTCTTACCACCACTTCCTCTCTCTTTTCCAGGCTTGATGCCCCTGATAACTCTGGAGTTAGGTATTTGCTACACCTGTGGATACCTGGCCAAACCCTCCCACCAGGGGAAGGATGGTAACCATCTCTGTCTAGCACCATGTGAGGTGGAGGAGGCCACAGCTGGCCCCAAAGCAGCAGGGATTACCTGCAGGGCAACAAACAGCCAGAAAAAGGTAAGATAAACAAAGCAGTGGACATAAGTGGTCACAAAAACACTGCTCCAAAATTACTTTAGATGACTCAGAGTAAGAGTACCTTCATTTTACACCTTTCCAGTGCTGCTAGGTTGCCTAGAAATCCATGTTAGGAGGGAACTCAGTGGATCACCCAGACCTGAGGCAGGGTCAGCCATGCCTGCACCATCCCCAGCCACTCCTTACCTACAGTACACAATCCAAAGAACTGCCCCTGCAAAGGACACAGCTTTCCTGGGAATAAGGGCTGTGCTGGAGAAACTTTCAGGGGCTAAGGGAACTGGACAAGCTCATCACACATCTCTCAGCATCAAGCCCATGCACTACGTACTTCTTTTCACCTTGCAAGTTTACCCTGGTAGCAGCAGAGCTTGGGGAAAGCACAACTGAAATGAAGAAAAATCACTACCTTGGCCATGTAGTGGCAAACTGCCGTTCTTCAAAGTTATTTTCATCTCTCCCGGGTCACTGAGTCTGTCAGAAGTTAATCACCATTTCCAGACCAGGCTGTGCAGTGTGAGAGAGACGCCTCTGGCAGCAAGGACGGGAGTGTGCAGCCCTCTAGTGCCCACTGCCAGCCACGGTACTGCAGCAGTGGCCATGTCCTGCAGAGCTGCACAGCTTCCACCTCTGCCGTGAGGATCTGGCACTACTGAACCCACTCCTGACAGGCAGCAGGCCACAGGCTTTGCACTCTGAGGCCCAGGGCACATTAAAAATAATTTTTAAAAAATTCTTACCCTTTGTCTTTCAGCTGCCCTCAAGTACAGGGTCAGCCCAGAAGCTCTCTTCTCCTGTACCTTCTGCTGTTCCAGCTCCTTCCAGCCACAAACCTTCCCTCAGCATGCAGGGCTGGCACATCTGCATTCTTACTGAAGGATAACATTCCCATCAGGCTACATTTTTTTCTGATCCCTGTAACTTAGCCATGAGTGCAGGACATTTCCCCTTGGACTGGGGCATCAGCTCTGACTTGGGATGCAAACCCACACTTCCTTGGTGTCACTGGTACAGTGTCACAGCTACTGCACTTGAACACCTTGCACATGATGCAGCTGCCCTGTCCCCTCTGGCACTAGCACTAACCCTAAAGGGGCCCAAAGCTGGGCTGGCAGCCAAGGTGGCATCAGGGCTGCAGCCCCTGTGCCAGGTCAGCCCTTTGCCACCCACACAGCAGCTGTATCCACCTCTCCTTAGGGTCTCTGCTGGCTTTTAGGGTTCTTCTCCTCTTGTATCCGCCCTTACCTCCACCTTCTGTGCTTGGCAACTGTCTGAAGACCCCAGAGTGCACCTCTGGGAGACAGCCAGCTGCTCCCCAGAACCACAGCAAGCTGCTGAGTTTGCCTGCCGTGACCTTTGCTGACCACAGGGCTCCTCAGTCTGCTCTTATTTACACTTCCCCTGCAAAGACAGTGACCAACCCTCTCGGGGGAACCCGAGATGGGGGCTCTGCCATGAATTTAATCCCTCTGCATCTGAAAGGAGTTCAGGACAAAAGCCCAAGCGCTGCAGGATAAGTTAGAAACAGGTGCCCTGTTCCAGGATACGGATCCCTCCAGAGCCAGCCCTAGCATCTATTCCCAGGACACCTAGTCTGCTCCTAGTCAGGTGCTCTCCCAGCAGCTTTCGCTTTTCCGGAAAGCTCCAAAAAGGCCTAAGTTTGTTGTGTTCTTCTTCCCCGCACGGATGATTCACTGCAGTTTTCTCTGTAAACAGTGGGCGGATCCCGGCTGGATTTCCGGGAGCAACACAGCGCCGATTCCGGGCTCAGGGAGCAGCCGCTTCACACCTCTTTCTCCACATCCTCCCTATCTGTCCTGCAGCAAAGCACAAGTGCAGGAGCAAACCCGTGGTTCACGCACACCTGCAAAACGCTTGTGGAATGTGGAGAGGAAAGGGAGCCCCAGTGTGCGTTCAGCCGGGTCACTGGATGCAGGCGAGCTGCCGGGCACCTCTCGCCGCCCACTCAGCCTCTGCAGGCTCCTTTTCCCCCGAGCAGGAGCGCCGCCCCCCCGGGCAGTCTCATCACAGCCTCCGGCCGTCTGAGGAAAACTTGGTGCTAAGAGTTAACTGGCTCTCCCTCCCACTATGCCCTAGTTACAAGGCGAGACGAGGGTTTGCAAAAAGAAGTGCTGGCAAAGCTCAAAATCCTTAATTTTTCTTTTTCCAAGGGACTAATTGCAAGGCTAGCTGAAAGGAATTCCTTAGGGAAGAGCTGACGTTTCCCCTAGGTATTCCTCATCGCATATTTGTGAGCATGGGGCAGTGTGGGAACCAGCATGACGCTTGACAGCTTCCCTTTACATGTAATGCCGTCCCTAATACAAAATTCTCCGGAAAACTCCATCTCCTCTCAGATGAGACCTGGGGCAGGCAGGAGCATCCCTATTAGGAGGGCTGGTAGGGACAGGGGCCATCCACCCGCTGTCCCAGCACAGGGGCAATCCCCCTCCTCCCTGTGCCCCAGCCCCGGGTGCTGCCGGGGGCTCTGGGAGCCCCGGGAAATGCCGGGATTTTAACCACTAGAGGGAGAAAAGGGAGGCTGAACATGACCGAGATGATGCACAGAACTCCAGCACTGTGCAATGAATCCCAGACACTGAATCTCACCCAGAGGTATCTCCCTGAGCTGGGACCCATCCCAGGACCCATCCTGTTCTAGCCGCACACAGCACCTAGCTCTGGCAAAGGTGTCTTTTCAAGCAGGAACATGACTTTGTACATCAGGGGAAATTAAACCTTGAGAGAATATCAACCTGGGTGCAGAGCATAAGAAGAAGCATCCCCAAGATGATTCTGAAGGGAAATTAACACCAAGTTCTTAGACACTGTTTTGTGGCACTTTCATTCCCGGAGAAGCTTTTTCCACCCTGTGACCTTATGGGTGAATCCTCTGTCCCTGCCAGTTCCCACCACCAGTGGGTAACTCCAGCCCTGCCTCCTTTCCCCCAGCCTCTCTTTCACCCCTGCCAAAATCTCAAGCTTCTGCAGATGCTGGGTCAGCATATGGGATGCTCCCAATCCTCCATCCTTCTTTCATGCTGCTCCTCTCCTAGTCTAAATCCCTAGAGCAGACTGTCATCCCAAGTCTTGACCATTTGCTAATGAAAGCTCAGAATGGGGACCAGCCCCAGTCTGACTCTTTCAGGAGATGCTGAAAGGCAACACCCCGCTTTGCCATTTCTGGGAAGAGGCTCAGCTTCCTTGCAGCCTCACTTGCCTTCATTCTCGCTTCTGCTTCACCAGCACAGCTTTCCCCCCCGGGGAAGTCTTCCTGCCTTCTGATGGAAACCTGCCAAAGTCGGCAGTGGATGCTACCCAGCTTCTGGCTGAGTGTGACCGGCCAGGAAGGCTCCATCCCAGGGGGAGAGGATGTGGCCATTCCTGTAAGCCACCCCTGACACCCCACACAGAGGCAGTGGGAAGGGAGTTTGGCTGGAATTTGTCCAGATGCAAATTCTTTCCAAGGAGTGACTCAGCCCTGTGGTTTTCCTCCCTGCCTTGCCAGCAGATTTGATTCCCAAATTGCTTCAAGGCTGCTAGAAGGCAGGGCTGCTGTGCCAGTAGCGAATCAAGGGGGCACCCCTGCCTCCCCATGCCCTCCTCTCCTCAGCCTTCCTCCATCTCCCAGACTTCTTCAGCCCAGCCACTCATTTTGCTCCCTCTGCAAAGTTAGGAAAAGGGGAAGGCTGCCAGCATCCATGGACAAGGACTGGAGGGGAAACAGGAACCTTGAGGGAAAAAACATCCCAAGAAACTCCCTTTCCCCCTGGCCATGTTTCCGCTGGGGCTGCCAGCACTGAGGGGACCGGTTTATGCTGCAGATCACGCTTAGTAGGGAGCTGCTTGGGGTATGTGCTGCTTTCAGCATCTCTTTGGGGACAGCAAGAGTTCTCCAGAGAGATAATGCTATCTCTGGTGGTCACACCAGCTGAACTTCTGTGCATTTCCCCTGTTCACTTCCATTCATGAAATCTCACCAGATTTCTATCCAGGTGGCCAGACAGCAGGATGTCTCAAAGGATGCAAAAATATGACATAGGCTAAAAACAGACAGGCAGGTGGAGGGGGAATCCAAGCTCAGAGCAACACAGCCTGAGCAAAACCCTGGCTGTGTACAAAAAACCTTGCTGGGGAGTGAGGCAGAACAAGTCCCCTTGGCAGGAAAATACCCACTGCCAGCCAGGCCTTTGCAAGGGAGGTTTCTTGCAGGGCATCATTGATGGTGATAACCATGCCTGAGCTCCTCTGCAGCCATGCAAATGCTCAGTGCAGGGCGTGGAGGACAGGAGTCTACACCAGGCTGTGAGGTCCAAGTGCATCTGCAAGCCACAGGACACTTGGTGTGATGGAGGCTGCACCTCAGCCCGTCCAGGCTCTCCCTGTGCATTTGGGGCTGGCATCACAAACAAAGGAGCTGAGAACAGGCTGAGCACCAGCCAAGCTGCTTGTCCTGCCAGCCTGGCTCTGAGGCCACTGGCGCAGCCTTTCAAACCTGGTTTTGAGGATCAGGCTCTGTGGACAAAGCAAGGCTGCTCAGCTCTTTCAGCAAGGGCATCTGTCTTCATGCTGTCAGGAGAAAAAGCACCTGGTGAGCCCAAGCTGTCCCTTAATACCACATCCTTCTTCCCAAGGGCAAGGCTGGAAGATGTGGTTTCCCTCATGTATGCCATTTCTCAGAGGAGGAACAGGGGCTTGCAAGCAGTTTGCTGGCTTAGGGGAGAGGGAAAAGGAAAGACACACAAGGGCCACTAAATCTCACAAAGCCTGATGTTTGTAGGTTTAAATCTGGAGATGGACTGAGCCTCAGCTAAGGCTAAAGTGTGAGATTAACTCTGTGTTAGACATCTGTGAGTCTACACCTGAGAGAAACTGCCTGGGGAGGGGCAGCAGGTGCTGGCTGGGCATGACCCTGGATCTGGGCACTACTGTGGACTTCTCTGCTAAAGGAACAAACAGTCGCTGTTGCTTCCCAGCACCTCCAGCTGCAGCCTTTTTGCTGTGCACAGCCTGGGGCTGCAGCCTAGAGCAGCCTCCCGGAACAGACTGAATCTCCCAGTAGGAGACCACTCAGACAGCCATGAGAGCCCTTGTCCCACTCCAGCCCCAGAGGCAGTGGCTGTCACTGGGACACTCCTGGAGGCTGCAGACATTTCACTGGTCCCCCTTCCAGTGTCCTGCCCCAGGGCAAGGAGCAGCTACCATCAGCTTTCATTCAAAACCCTACAGTGCTGTGGGGCTCAGGCACTGGGAAAGCACACATCAGCCTTTCCCTAAGGCTACTTTCTGCTGTCAGCAGTTACACTGTGAGATGTTCTAATTGCTAGCTTATTTCTGAGCACTAAACCACACCCTGGTCCTGCTGCCTGGCTTTTTTTGCAGTCACAGGAGAACAAAGATGGGGGATTTTAACCTAATTTCTTTGGATGGGTAGGAAAAGCAAGCTGCTCTCTATTCCTTTGCCCCCTCCCCAGAGCTGGAAGGTGCATTTTCTCCCCCCAGGGTGAAGTCCCATCCTTTTAGGGGCAGTTCCCCAACCTCCTCTTCCAAAGGACAAGGGCAAACCTGTGCTCTTGTGCCTAGCCATGCTCCCAGCACAGTGAGGCTGCAGGAACCTCCCACTTCCCACCAGTAAATGCCAAGCCACTGTCCTGCAGGAGGCTGGGCCAGGCTGCTCCTCATTCACACCTACTGCCTTTGGCTGAAGAAGACTGGGGCAATCTGAAGAAATGGGGACTGGGAACAGCACCAGGTCTCAGCTGTGCCAATGTCACAGGGAAGGGATGACCCCAGAGGCTGCTTCTGCTCGCTCACCTCTGCTGACCAGACCTATAAAAACTGGGATTCAGGCAATCAGTCCAACTCCAAGCACACTCTTCCTCCTCTTCCTCCCACAGCCTCCATTGTGGGAGCTGGCAAAGTTGTTCACCAGCAAACCTGTGCACTCCCTTCCTCCCACTCTTGCAGGGTCTGAGCTGCCCTGATGCCCATCCCCTTGGCACCAGGCCTGCAGTGACTCCCTGTTTGCCCTACTTGTGTCTCTCTCTTGCCTGCTTCTTTGCTTCTTCCTCTGTTCCCCAGTGGTTTTCCAACTCAGGAGCTTCCCAGACCCTTCCCAGCAGGCAGACACATACAGAGCATGTGGGGGACCCACGTGCCAAGGAGAGGGGTTCAAAGAAATGGCCAAGCCAGCTGTGGTATTGTGAAGGGGGATAACCCCTCTAGGGGCAAGATTTGTCCTGGGGAAGGTATCAGGAGCAGCAGCCAGAGGGATGCCCAAGGTCTGACCCAGCAAGGACAAGCAATGCAGCCAGCACTAGGGAGGGATTTGTCCAGGCCCCATCCTCAGTGGTGGATCACTGATGCTGCAGTGCTGTCTTGGAAGAGTTGAGCAGGAAGCAGGAAGGAGCAGGGAGATCTCCAGCCCTCCAGTGTGACCCTAAGCTTCCAAAAGTGATGGCTGTGGGGAGGGAGTGCTGGGTGCTCATAACCTGTGTCATGTTTGGGTGTGACTGAGGCAGGTGAGCAGGAAGGCAGCCCCACCTTGAGAAATCAGAGATATTTCAGGTCACGGATCCACATGCCAAAGTTCCTTGATGGAGCTAAGGGGCAGAGAGTGGAGATCATGCAAAGCTGAGGTGTGCAGCCAAACCACACTTGACCACCTGAAAATACACTGCAAGGCCCTGAATTGCTGATATTGCCTCTTTTGGGGGCTTGCATTGATAAAACTGTGGGTCCAGCTTGGTCACCTCTGTGACAGAGCCTTCCAGGTGCTTTCCACTCCATAAACACCATGGCAGCTCCCAAAAGACAAAACCACTCTGTAAATTTTATCTGAACCTGTGGGGCAGCTATCAAGCCTGGGCAGGGCGGTGCAGGCAGTCAGGCATGTGAGGCATCTCGCCATCCCCCATCAATTGATTTGCCAGTTTATTTCTGGGTTTGCTCACTGTGGGACAGAAGGAGCAGTGGTCCTCACCACACAATCAGCTCAGTGGCATAGCCAGTGCTGGGACCCCAGATTTTCATTTCCAGATTCTGGCAGAGGGGAATCCTGGGGGACCTGACATCACTTCTGAGCAAAAACATTGGTTGTGCGTTTGGTGGCACTGACAGAATGATGGAGAATGGGACTTTAGAAAAAAGGAGTCCCATCAGACACATGTGCTAACCCACCAGAGCTGGCAGCAGCCAGTGGGGGCTACTTGCTTGGCCATAACGTCCCAGGGAACATCATCTATCAGTGTCCCCAGGGAGGCCAGACAGCTCCCTGTGGTGTCAATGGGCATGGCCACTGGATGAAACACTGGCTGCCGAATAGAATGCTGGCTGGCACATTCCCAGGCCCTTGACAGCACCTGCTACTGACAGGGCTCTGCAGGCTGAGGATGGACATAGCTCATCACAGGTGTCAGTGATGTGTATGTGACCCCAATTCCGGCACTGTCCCCGCTTGCAGAGGCACTGTGTTAAAGGAGGAACTGAATGGGCTTTGGTGGGGTGAGGCCAAAGTAGGGCTGAGTCCCGGGGGGAATTTCACTCCCAAAGGAGGAGGCTGAGCTCATCAGGCAGCTTGTGCCAGGGAGGCAGCACTCAGGTGCCCCTTCCACTCGGCTGGGGAGGAAAATCTGCCTAACCCAAGAGGGTCGTGGAGTGCTGGACCACGAGCACAAGGCACTCCCAGCCACGCCGCAGTTTCCCGGGAAAGCGGCCCCCTCTGGCATCCGCCCCTTCCCGGGAAGGAGAGGCTGCTGGGGGCCGTGGCCCTGGCACGGGGATGCCGGTTGCTCCCTCCCACGGCTTCCCCTTTTCTCAGAAAGCCTGGAAACCAAAGGTGAAAGAAGTGGGTGGAAACTCTGCGCTGCCGTCCAGGAAGAGAAGTGAGTAAGTCGGCTGCAATATTTAACAGTGCCTCCGGCCCCGCCGTCCGCAGACCCGCCTGGACGGGAGCCGGAGCTGCGGGTGAGTAGCGGGGTCAGGGGAGGGTCTGCGCCGGAGCGGGGGCACTGGGCACGAGGGGATCTCCTGGCTGCTGCTTGGCGCTGCAGAGGGCGGCTCTGCCCGTGCCGAGCAGCGGGGACGCGGTGACGTCTCTCGGCTGATGGCAGCGCACCCGCCCCGGCTGCGGGGAGTGGGGCAGGAGCTGTCAGACACCGGCTGCGTGCGCGAGCATCTTCGCTTCTAGCCGTGGCTTTTTTGGTAACCTGCAAAACCGGACTCGTGCTTCTCATACTTTAAATGGCGGGGGCCACCTTCCTACAAACTTTCCGGGAAGACAAAGTGAAACTCCCTGGAATAAAGCTCCGGCCACCATGTCAGCGCAGTGCCGGTGCCTGTGCGGCACCCACAGGACTCCGCTGCTTGGGCCTAGGCACGTCCTAGCTAATCAGTAACTCCCGGGATAACTAGCTGGAAATGCCAAAAGGAGGGCGCTGCAGCTTTTTAAAGACATAAAGCAATAAATCATTAACCTCTGAGGGCCGGAGCTGCCTGGGAGTCACGTCCTCTCTGGAGCAGTGGCTTGTGCTTTGTCTCCCCCAGGTGCGAGGGACAGACAGGGCAGCGTTCCAGCCTGTCCCTGTACCCGCAGCAGGGAGGGAGTGCAGAGCTAAAGCCGGACCGAGCCGATGCCTCTGCAGCACAGCTCTCCAGTGGCAGACTTGGCCGTGAGCAAGCTTCTGCTTCTCTGTGTCCTCCCATCGCCTGCAGCGGGGTTTGCCAGGGGGAAATCTGCTCATGTGGCCATTTCTGCTGAGCTCCACAGAGAAATCCCCACAGCAGCAGCATCCTTCTGGGCATCTGACTGTCTGCAGTGCCTCTTGACTCACTGTCATTTTGGGCTGAGGTCAGGAGCCTTGAGGAACTCTCAACCTTTCAGCCAAGGACTCATGTTCCAGGGTCAGGGGATGCAGGCTGCAGTGGGGCTATGAAACCCCCACCTGCAAAGGTGGCAGCTGGCCTGATGCAATTGCCCCTGGGGCTGAGCTGGGGCAATGGTCACCCCAGGGTGCAGTGCTACAGCCTAGCCCTAACACAGCCTCCAGAAAACACAGGGTCAAGCCAGGGCAAGGCACCTTCACACAGCAAAAAGCCTATCACCGAGATGGCTCCAACATCTCCATTCATCCCCATCCTCCCAGGTATTACCTGGCACCCCACTTCAGTGCAGACCCCCTAGGGGCAAGGGATAATCCCAAATATACAGGGCCAAATCCAGCCCTGGCCCTGCCTGTGTGAAGAAACACAGGACAAAGCTGAGTCAGGAAAACAAAGGAGCAAAGGCAGAGCATCTAGGTGCTGTAGATGCTGTGCCATGGGGACATTGCTTTCAGGAGAAGCCAGGAATGAAATCAGAATTGGAGCTTGTCTGAGTTTGCATTTGAATAATTTCTTTTCCAGCTCATCCCCTGTGGGCTTTCCATTGCACTTGAATCAAACTGTTTCTGGTGCATTTAGGCAATAGGGTGCCCCAGTCCCAGCACCCACAAGGTAGGATGCCAAAAGTATCAAGCTGGAGCTGTCCCCTGCCTCACCTTGGGGAGGGTGTGGCACAGGGCATGGGAGAATTCATGCCAGATGTCTGCTAGGCCATCCCATTCAGCCCCAACACCTACATCACTGCCCTGGGCCATGGAGCAATGGAAGGAGGACCATCAGGGAAAGCTTTTTGGTTTTGACCCTCATCCTGCTCCCCTGCCTGTCTGCTTGAAACCCTTCCCTTTTCTTTGCAAATCAGCCCATGGAGGAAGATGAGGAGGAAGACTTTTCCTTAGCCTGCACCTTTCAGTTTCTAAAAGCAGTGGTTGCAGAGGGATGAAAACAGATGGATGACACTTTGAATAGCAGACATCCATCAATAATGTGAGGTCAATGCCTCAGAGTAGAGTTTTACATCTTAAAAAATGAAATACAAAGGCTTTCCTTGCACTCAAATAGCCAGGGGCTGCAGGGTAACCACTCCATGGGCATGAGATGGACAACAAGCAGCCTCAAAGCCAACCATTTCAGGCTGGCAGGTGCTTGCTTCCATGTGGCTGCAGTGTCTCTGGCAGGCTGCCTTCCTGCCCACTCAATTGCACAGGTGGCTGCCTGCAGAGCAGGGGGAGGAGGAAGATCAGAGCTTGAGGAGCTCAGAGCTATTGAAAACTCCCTGCCAAGTCACAGTGGTTTGAAAACCAGCACAGAACACAGCTGGGTCCCTGAGCTGCCTCTCTGACCCTGAGCACCTGCTGCAGGGTGGGGACCCTGGTGTAAGCTCTGCTTTACCGCATCTCCCTCCCCTGCTGTCCCTCCCCTGTGGTTCTGCTGCACATGGTCTCTGAGATACACCAGAGCTGGCACTTTCAGCCTGGGATTCCTCAGCTTTTGCAACAGGGTTTGGCTCCTTTGCTACGTGCAGCAGGATGGTGAGTTCACACTGCCCCAACTGCACTGTAATTGCCAGAGGAGGGATTAAAATAGAGCCCTGGGCCAGCAGTTGAGCAATCATGGAGTTCACTGCTCGTGCGACAGTTGCTCAGTGCTTCCCCCATTGAAATCTTTGCTCGTGCTCCAAAGTGGTGTGTGTCATTTCCCGTCTCTTCTGCTGACCCAAGGGCAGCTGTTCTGCACTGCTGGCATACAGACAAAGGGCTGGAATCCTCTCCTGGTGCTGCCTGAGCCACTGTCATCACAACTGTGCCAAACTATTGCTAAGCCAAGGAAAAGCTTTTCAGCTGTTAGCTCAGTCCCCAGGTTTGAAGGTGAACATCTACTGAGGGGTGAGGCTGCCCAAAGCTGCTGGCAGCATCAGCATCTTTGTGGGTGCTTAGAGCAGTCCCCATGTATCCTTCCATGCATGTGAGCTTTGCAGCCCAAACCAGAGGGTGGGAGCAGTGGGAAGCAAAGCACACGTATAGTTGTTGGATGCACCAGCAAGTCCCAGGTTAACCCAGATGGAGATCAATCCCTCCCTGATTACTTTCTGAGCTATCTGGAAAAGGCCTTTCACTCTTCATTTTACACAGAATTACCCTGTGTCATTTCCCACTTCCAAATGAACAGAAAACTCCTACACCTCATGGTCCACCTATGGTAGCACCAGCTGCACAAACCATTCCCCTGAGCTGGGGCCTCCCAGTTCAAGGGGTCCCTGTGGGCATTGGTTTCAGTATGAATGGAGCAGAGGGTCAGTGCCTGGGAGTGCTGGGCTGTTCCTACAGGACTGAGCATCCCCATGCACAGCTTGCCCCTTCTCAGACACACACACACTGAGGAAGAGCAGTTTAGACCAAAGGGTGTGTGGCACCTGGACACAAAGCAAATACATAGGGGGATTCTCAACACACCTGCCAATACCAGCTCCAGGTGGCAGAAATTATGTTTCTTTTACAGATCTTGCAGCAAGTTCGCAGAGCTCAGGGCTGACCTGAAGCTTTGCAGCAACTCCAAACAACAGGATATGTTGAAGCAGTGGGGGAAGAAAAAAAAAAAAAAAGCCAGCCAACTTGAGCAAAGTTTCCAAAGAAAGCTGTGTCTGTCTGTGCTGCTTCTGGGGTGAGAGGTGCCAGAGTCTTCTTGTGGCAGATCCCAGTTGCAAAAATCTGTGTCAGCTCAGTGCCTGCCCTGTGTCAAAGACATGACGAGCTCTTTGCTATTTTTTCCCCTCTTGCAGATGGAGACACAGCTGGCTGGAGCCAGGGGAAGCTGACTTGCACTGGCTGCTTGGCTCTGAGAACTGAATTCCATAGGCGTTAAAGCCTCCAAAATGCCCTATGGATTCAGTTCTGCAGCTGGGCAGCAACTGAGCCTCAAACCTTCAGGAAGAGAAGGCAACTGGGAGCTCTTCCTACAATGAATATGTAAATCTTTGCTCCTGCACAGACACCAGATGAGGGATGGAGGGGAGTTATGGCCATCATAGAAATATCTGCTGTCAGAGAGCTACTAGAGGTTTATGGCACATCTTCCCCCAAGGGGAAAAAAAAGCCTAACTGTAGAATATTTTCTTCCCTCTGGAAGTGAAATAGCACTTGAGAAAATAAATACATTGCTACCTCCTGATGTACTGCATGCAATTGTGAGTCTCTGCTAAAAATACACATTGTCAGAACAACAGCCTGGGTGTGCCCAGCAATCTCCTGTTCAGCATCCAGGCAGCAAAACCAAACAAAACTTTGGAGAAGATAAACAGGACAGGATGGGTAAAGTTAAAGGTTATGCCCTGTCTCCCTGTGGGCCCTGGAGATGACCCTAGCAGAGACACTTACTTAGAGAAAGTATTTATGTATGCAAGAGGCTGTTTTCACCCATCCATCACTTACTTCTGGGAGAGCCTTACTTCTGTGCCCCTCAAGTTTTGGGAACCTTTCTATTATCACATGGTGTCATGCTGCCACCAGGAACCTAACAGCTAGAGGAATGGCATTTAGGATAAGTTATTGTGCAAGCCTTTGCAATTTATGTAGCATTTCAACATCACTGTATGGCAAACCCCATGCTCCTTCTCACCTTGCCTAGAAGAGCTGGTTTGCATCTCTTCCAAGATCTCACCTAAAGCAGCCCCTGCCCATGGCAGGCAGCATCCAGTTCTGACAGGTCAGCTGTGTCCCACAACAGCTCTAGGGGATGGGAAAGAAACTCCTTCCCACACCCACTGAGGTGCTGCACCACTGCACAAGGACCCAATGCATGAACTTTGGGTTCACTGCCCAAAGGAGCTGCTGCTGCTGGAGGGACAGGGAGTGCAGCACCAATGCAAGGCTGGAGCAGGACAGGACATTTTACTGCACATCCCTAATAAGGCAGGACAGCCTGCTCAGCCAAGGAAGAGATTGAAAAAAAAAACCTCAACAAACAAACAACCAATCCAGCAGGAACTGCTGCCTTTTTCCTATACTAGGTAACCAAAAGCATCACTGATTAGGCAGCAGTCATTAATGGAGGCCTTTTCTAGCCCATTCAGCAAGTCCCACTGGCACTGTTTGCAACACAGCCAAGGAGCATCAGTTTAGTCCAAGGTTTCTACAGCAGTTTTTCTGGTTCAGCCCTCTTGCAGCTTTGTCTGGCAGCAGAGTTAACACATTTCCAAGAAGCTAAATGGGGAAGGGGAAATGCAGACAGTTGCCAAGACATTCTGGCAATTGGTTAAACAAATCCTGTTGCACTAACTGAAAAAAAAAAAAAATTCCACTTGCTTTCACTTTATAGCAATTCAAAGCAACCAAGGGCCTTCAAGTTCACCCTCATAGTCTCTCCTTTGCTGGGCAGATGGGAACATCCCATTGCTTCCCATGTGGGAGGTCAGAGGGAGACTAGGAGACTACAGGGGGACAGAAGGTCCCCTGTTTTTCCTGTATGCTTATAAAGTTCCTGTTGGTCCCTAGAGAAGCTGACAAAAGCAAACTAGGGCAAGGCAGGGTACTGCCAAGCAGGACAGGCCACCACAGCTGGGCATGAAACACAGCAGAAGCCATCTTGACATAAAGGTGCCAGATCTGATTGCAAGTGGTTCACAAAAGAGACTGATGTTAGGTAGTTAAGAATCAAAAATAAGCATTTGCATTTGAGTTTTTTTATTTTTTTATAATCATTTAAAAGGTACAGAAGGTTGCAAGTAAGACTCTCTCCCATCAGAGCCCTCCAGGCTTCCAGCACAGCCCTTCCAGTACAACCAACCAAGCTGTGGGAGTGCTGTGGTTCACACAACTCCAGTAACCTCATTGGAGAGCCAGCACCTCCAACTAGAGCCAAGTCAGATCCAGAACAAGGCCTCAACAGCAGTTTCAGTAAGGACATGTGGCCAGGAGTACTGAGCACCATGTTATCAAGTGTAAGAGGATGGGGACACCAGAGTGTAGGGAAGTACTGCATACAGGCCTCACGTGGTGATAAAGCACAATTATATGGTCACAAACAGCAGTGACAAGACAAGCAGACAATTGCTCTTTAGAGTGTTAAAGAACCCCTGCACTATCCTCAGCCTGAGGGAAATTCAGTTTTTATCTCTCCAGGAAGAGAACCAGCTTACACGCCCTTTCCCTGGACAAGGAAGAGGCCCATCTTCTCTGATTAAGGGCTGCAGTTTGGAGATCCCCTACCAACCTGTGACCAGTCAATCAAACCAGTGTAAATCAAGTGTTCATTTCAAAACCAGGACCAATGAACTGATCCAAGAGTCAAGTGTCATGTGGTTTCTTCACAGAACAGGCATTGTGCATCAAAAAGGGTAGATCTGCCACAAGATTGTAGAGCATGGGGAGCAACTAAAAGAAACCAACAGGAATGGTGGCACCCATTGCTTGTGTTTCTTGCCAACCACACCAAGAAGAGCTGCCAGCTGGCTCCCATGAAGGTACTGGAGCATCAGTCCACTGGGTATCTGACTACCTCAGCGCCTCAGTTTCTTTTTCTTCTTACGGTTCCGGTCCTCACTGCTGTCATCTGCCTCACTGGCACTGGGGGTCACAGCCTGCTGGATGACCTTTTTTTCCACTGCATATTCCTGGTCTTCTGTCTTGGGGTCTCCCTTAACCAAGAACTCTCCTTTCCGATAGGATATGGAAACATTGGTCCGGGGGTAGGTGCCATAAACCCTCCGGAGATCATCCTTCACAAATTCTGGGAGGTCTTTCCTTGGTCCAAACACCTTTCCAAGCTTCCCCCATTGAAGCTCCCCTCTCATTGTGAAACCGTCAGGCCACGTGTCTCGATACTGATCTGACCTCTGGCAGGCAGCATAAGGATGGTAGTTTGCATAGGGATTGTAGAGAGGGATAGGGAGCATGGGAGGGAAGTGCCAGGGGTGGTATGGATGGATATAGGGATTGGAGGCACTGTAGAGATGATGATACTCCACCTGACCACCCACATAGTCAGGGTAGCTGTTCCGGTCCACCACAAAGGTGATGGGTCGGCTGTAGGGGTTGTGCATGCGGATGGGAGGGAACATCACAGAGCTGGACACGTCTTCTGCTCTCCCAGGCCGCAGCGGTGGGTAGGTGTAGGCAGAAGGTGGGATCATGGCTGGGTAATATTCCCGTGGCACAAAGCTGGACTGGTACATTGTATAGGAGCCTGGGGTTTCACACAGGAGACACTTCTCTAGAGCAGTTGCTGAGTCTCAAAAGCTGTGAGGACAGAAGGGGAAGAGAAACAATTTTATTGGTTGTATACATTTCAGGCTGAATAAGGAGATACACTTAGCACTAATAATAATTAATACAAGGAGCTCTCCACAGCTTGCAGGGGCAGTAGCCTACCTAGAACAAGGGAGCCACATTGCCATGACTGCTTGCTAGCTGCTCTGCAAGACATCATTTAACCCACACATCTCAGAGTTTCAAATATGAGAACAAGCTGACAAAGACCAGTGAGGGCAGAACAGTCAACCTCATATCCTCATGACTTGTGTTGGCAGTGCTGGGAGGCAGCAAGAAGCTGAAGGCCCTTGAGCAGGCATGAACATGGGGAAGGCAGGCACAAGGAAAAGAAACAAAGTAAGCAGGCAACAAAAGGAAAGAGGCAACAGCCCAACCCTGCTGCAGTCATGTCAACTGCCATCCTGCCCAGACAAGGAAATCTTAAACAAATAAAAAGATCTTCAACTGTCCTTGGCTCTCACCCCATCCTCCCAAAGCTATGCTTTTACTCTGATAAGCAAAAAAGAGCTGTACCTACTGTTTATTTCTAAAGAAAAATCCAGGCACATGCCATTTCCTCTGACAAGTTCTCATGTACAGGTTTCTCTTTCTGGTCTCCCTAGTTGAAGTGTGCATTTACCTTGAGCAACTCTGACCTACAGCTGAATCTGCTCCTAGCCTGCCCTTGCCAGATATCCAAGCATCCTCCAGGGCATGAAGCAATGTCCTCCCATGACTCATTATCCTCTCCCCTAGGGCAGGAAAGGAAGCTGTATATAGCATAGGGGTGTTTTTTTATTTTTTTAAAATGCTATCAGAGAGAGGAAAACACCATGCTAAATGCAGCAAACTAGATTTTTTTTTCCCCATGGAGTTCAGATCCCTTGGGCTCTTCTTGCTTCAGCCTTAACTAGAGTTGCCTCTCTCACAGGTGTTGATCAACAAAGAGATGAAAGTTCAGCAGTCCTTTAAGTGTTGCCCGACACAAGCAATGCTGGATACTACAAAACTGAGGTTTTTCTTTTTAACCAGCACTGGTTCCTCCTGTTCCTAGAGGTTCATAATGTACACTAACTAGCTCAACCCTGCTTTTGCCATTGGTCCAGGGCTAGAAGCCTTCACCCCATACAGGGAACAGCACTGGAACATTCAGTTAAGACCAGGCAGCACCCTTAAACAAGACTTGCAGCCTTGGAGACAAAGCCCATCATAACCATCGGCCCCTCAAATAGGAGGAAATGAAACAAATTTCATTACCTACTTGCCTTAACTTGCTCAAAACCACCACAAAAATCCAAGGGGATATTGTATGTCAATGGCAGCATGAGGTGGGCACATGGAATAAGTCATCTCATCTTAAAAACCAGTCTCAGCACCTCTTTCAAACAGCTCATCCATTCATCCCTACTGAGATCCACACTTCTGTGAAGTGCTTGAATTTCAGAGCATAGTCTGCACAGAGATTGTGCAGGTATTGCATCCATTGTATGAAACAAAGCAAGCCCAGCTTACACCCCTTCTGCTAGGTCAGGGGCTGCTCCATGCCAGGTAAGAACAACCCTGGAGAAGCTGTTCACATCTAGTTGATGACCAGCTCTTGTTCAAAAGCTTCTGTAGCACCTGCATTTTGGCTTTCAGCATCATTGCTCCCAGATCTTCCTGGCAGCTGCAAGGAGAAGGATTGACAGGCCATCTAAATTACTGGGGGTGTATGACAAGGCAGCCTGAGCACAGCTACTAATTGCTTTGATTTTACACTGAAGGAAGATAAGGGGAACAAGCTGGTGGCTCAGCATGGCAGGATGACCACAAGAGGAAGCAAACTGAAGAGATAAGACAGAACAAGATGAGGATTAAACAGGACCAGAAGTGCTTCAGGGCAGCATTGTCACATGCCCCAGCACAGAAGCAAATACATTTCCCTGGAAGCAGATCACCCGGGAGGAGTGTTTTGTCAGCCTACACAAGACTTCACAGCCCAGAGGAAGTTTACAAACCCGTCAGGGCAAGCCTTGGCTGGGTGGCCCCTGCCAGGCTCCACTGCACAGCTGTCCTGTCCCTGCCTGCTCCCAAGCACAGAGCTGTCCCCATGCCCCAGCACAGAGCTCTCAGACAGCCCAGACACAGTCTTACCTGCACAGGCACAAGGCACAGAGCCCCAGCTCCTGGCTTGCAGGCCGGCACTGCTCTGAATGCTCAGGTGTGTTGCAACAAGGTTTTGGTATGCAGGAGGCACAATGCTCCTGCCCTGCCCCTGCAGGGCTGCACCCTGGTGCTCCCGGGGCTGACAGTGCAGTTTACCTCACCATTACACAAGTGCCTGTTGTTCATACTGACCTTCAGGCTGAGCTACGGCATGACAAATCCATGTGTACAGGAGAAGAGGGCTTTGAAAACATCACTATCCTGTTCCACACTTAGCAGGAAGTAACAGCAGACACTGCTTCAGGGAAAACAGGGTTTGCCTGGAAGGTGATCATTTATCAGACCATCTGATGGCTGGAAGGCATCAAAAGCCAGATGCTTATGAAAACCAACTCCAAACACCAACATTAAACGGTACCCCTCGAGGAAGGAGTCCAATCCCCAGTTTCTTCTCAAGGAGACCTTGTAACACCTTCCAGTACTTAAAGGGGGTCTCCAAGAAGACTTTTCTGGGAGGCAAGGGAATTTTCACAAGGGCAAGCAGTGATGGGACAAGGAGGAATAGTTATAAGCTGATGAAAAGTGAATTCAAATTGAATATTAGAAACCAAAATTCTTAACTGTGAGAGTGGTGAGGCACTGGAGCAGGTTGCCCAGAGAAGCTGTGGATGTCCCATCCCTGGAAGCATTCCAGGTGAGACCTGATAGGGCTCTGAGAACTCTGGTCTAGTGGAAGGTGCCCCTGCCCATGGCAGAGAAGTTGAAACTGGATAATCTTTAAGTAATTTCCAACTCAAACCATACTATGATCCACCTGTTCCTACTTATTTTGTTTCTCCAGTACCAGCTGGCCTGGTCTTGGAAGTAAATATCTGACAGCCTCCAACTCTTCAGGAGCAACTGAAGACCAGAAAGGGAGAGGGGATCCTAGCTGATCTGTTTCTTCAGACTACCATCCTTTGCTCCACTTTCAAGCTCTGCTATACCTTGGTTTAAAAAAAAAAAAAAAAAAAAAAAAGAGAGAGAAAAATCACATCTGTTGCCCAGCACTTGAATGTCCTGAGCAGGAACAGGCAAAGCAGTCAAAGCCTGAGCTGAGCTCTGCCAAATGCTTGCCTGCTCCTGAGAGCCACTGACATCCATCAGTTTGTGCTAGGTATGGTGGCACAGATGGCCTGGATGGGCAGACAGCAAGCTGTGCCTGGGAGCCAAGCCTCCCCAGGCCAGGGCACTGGGAGCAACAAGGGACCAAGCAGTAAGACCACAGCAGGAGACAAAGCGGCCTCTCTTTTAAAGCCTTTCCAGCAGTTTTGACCTTGTTGGAAAAGGGTTCAAATCCCACTTGACTGGAACTGGATGAGACACCAGGCACAATAAAAAGGAGAGAAAACTCCAAAGATGGTCACAGAAAACTAACATCATCTCTGCTTGGTGAGAACATGATACTGCAGACTATTCCCAGGCTTGCCAAAGCTGACTCCAGCAATTCCCTTACCCACTGCCCCAGTCATCTGGCAGGGTCTTTCCCTCCTCAAACATCTTGGTGCAGGTCAAGGGGACTGACACCACAGCTTCCAAAAAAGGCCTGCCAAGTAAAGTATGCTTCACACCAGCTGCCCCACATAGAGTTGCTATGGAGCAACCAAGCAATGTTTGCAATACAAAACTAGAGAGGACATTTGATAAGAGAAGCTTTTGTTTCAGCCCTCTTAGTTACTACAGGTAATCCACCTCTAGTTAAAACAAAAATGCCCAAATCTGGTAGGGCTTTCCTAGTATCTAAAGCAGCAGAAATTAACTGCTAAAAATACAGAAGACTCTGGCTTTTCTGAACATCTCTGGGCAGTAGAACTTTACTATCACTTAGGCTAGCTTTGAATTTGGTTTTTAGGTACTTGTGGAACACAAGAGACCACTGCAAGCTACAGAAAACAGAGGAAAGTGTAAATATTCACTTCCATTCCAGACTACACATTCTGTAGGAGAAAGATTAAAGTAAGCCTGACTGTCATGGGCAGTACCAACATACAGGTGTGCCACAATACCCAACATGTGAAACTTCATACAAGTATCTAGAGAGACTGGTTTCACAAAGCCTTCTGTTCAGCTGAAGCAGGGTCCCCAGGTCAGGCTGGCAGTTTGGATGGGTTTGAATACTTCCTCAGGGAACATGCTGCAAGCCAACAACTTTAGAGACACTGGACCCATGGGAAAGGACCATGGCCATCTAATTTATTGTAAGTCTCAACTAAGACTATTCTTGCCCTATTACATAGCCTGTAATCAGCTCACAAATGAAGATCCCATAAAGTTACCCTTCCCTCTGTTCCAGCACTCAAGCTTTCAGACTATTCTTCCTAGCTTTTTTCCCTGTGCTCTTCCTCTCCCCACCCCACAAAAAAAAACGCCCCCACAGATCTCCTGCCATTGCTCTGTAACAACTCCCAAGGGTACAGGAATGAATACTGAAAAAGCACCAGTTTCTCCCAGCCAAGAGGATGAAGTAATATGTTATTTGCAGTTAGTCTCCCCATTTTGAGCAGAGTCTGCAAAACTGTTGCCACCTGACAAAGATTTGAAAAGATTTAAAAAAAAAAAAAAAAACAACTCAAAACTTCAAGGAGAGTTTGAAGTATGATGTTAAAATTGAATGTTTTTATTCAGCCAAGGTTTGTCTTCCATCACTCTGGTGTCAGTCCCACACACTTATCCAGCATCTTGGTAGCTGGAGATAGTGTGTGGGAGAAGATCATGACAAAGCAGTTTCATATTTTTCCTTGTCACTTCTATCCCTTTACTGCCACATTAAGGTTATGCTTGGTTTGAACTCTTTTCAATAAAACTCATCCAGGAGAGGACTCCCAAATAGTTCTTAGGGAGGTGGGAGAGCAGTACAAAAAGCCACACAACACAATAACTTCTAACCTCCACCACCAATACTGAGTCTTAGGACACAGGCACTTGGCTACCTTCCTAAATGGGATGCTCTCTTAGCCAGACATGCCTGGCAACAGCACAGGAATTCAAGGAAAATGCAATAGCTCGTTAAAAGATGGGCCTTTTCAGGCCTTGTTTTTTTTAATCTAGAGGATCAGATTCCCATGCTAGTGCTGATTAATAATGTAAAAACTTGAATTTTGAACACAAACCCACTCAACTTCCCAATTATAAAGTAGCATATTTTGCTACATTCTCCAAGAAAAAAATCAACCCAAACTGCCCCAGCAAAGTACTCCAAGAAGTGTTAAATACCTGCACAAGAGGTTACTGCATCATGCCTAGTTCAAGGTACCAGTAGACCATAGTGATTAGCAGCAATACAAATCAATTCTGTAGAGAACAAGCCTCACCACATCATTAACCCAGTCTGAGAAACTCCCCCAGAAATGCTGGGGCTCTGACCTTGTTTCCCTTCACCCCACAGGAGGGACCTTTCTATCAGGAATTACTTCACTGCCCAAATTCTTATAGCAGCCCAAGCCAACTGGAAAGATACCACAAGCACAGCTGATCTAAGAGCTCCATGAACAATCCCTTCAGCTCAGCCAAGCGGGAGAATTTAACTTCTGAAGCCAGAAGACACCAGTCTCACCCTGCTGTTACTAGTGCACCATGAGGAAAAGAGCTTCAGCTGGCACTGGTAACTGTGGAAATAGCAGCTAATGCATATTACAGTCTGTCACCCCTTATAGAGGCCCTTTGAAGAGGGAGTAGATAATTTCAACTATTCAAAGCAACATTCCCAGAAAGCACTGAAGTGGGTCTGGCATTTGTTTCTGAGGCCTGTGCAAAGCCCAGACTCTGTATGAAATCAAAACCCCAGGAAGAGGCCAAGTCATTGCAGAGCAAGTCATTACTTGACAGCAGTTATCCAGAAACCACCCCCCTGCATAACTCTCCTCAAATGGCAGTCAAAATGCAACTTGCTGGTGACAGAGAGGTTTGGAGCAGCCACCCCAACTCTGACTGCAGCTGCTGGATAAAACAGCAGCTCTAGACCAGCTGTGTCACCAAGAATAAAACATGATGAGCATTACCAAAGGGTGACTGCAGCTGCAGGCAAGGCTCTAGAAAACATCCCTGTCTGCTGCTACCACGGTGATCCTGATACTGTCACCTATTCAGCTCTCTCTGGGTATGTGTCTGCTGTACAAGAGTATACATTTTTGGATATACTCCACAATTTCTCTTTTTCTGCCATGTTCTTCTTTTGGCTTAGCTTAACTTCTGTTGTTATTAAAGCTTCCACCATCACCACTGTCATCTTCCCAATAACTGCAGGCACTCTTCGCATCAGATGTCTTCCTCACCTGAAG
Organism: Muscicapa striata striata; assembly: GCA_030060385.1. Lineage (NCBI taxonomy): Eukaryota > Metazoa > Chordata > Aves > Passeriformes > Muscicapidae > Muscicapa > Muscicapa striata. Next base: position 290,470 of record JAREIS010000098.1, on the reverse strand, counting down.
CTCAGATTTGTATCCCATGTCTCAGCATCCCAGCCACCACATTTTTTCTCATTTAAACCATTTTCCAGACACAGCTCTGTATCTAGACACTACTCTCTCTTTTTTAGCTGAGCATATTCTAATGTGTATTTCATAGCATTCAGTACTAAGGATCTCCTCCATGTTAAAACACAGCCTGCACAGACCTGCTCCTCCTCTCACTGAAGAGTTCATCTGATATTCATCATCTCCATCCACTCATGCTCTTCTTCAAAGAAAAGACCTCAATAGCAGTTAGCTCAAGCTTCCAAGCTAGGAAGTCCTGGGTGAGCCCCCCAGCTGTGACTTCTGCCCAGCTATTGCCCTTCATATTACAGTGTTGAGAACAGACTCGGGGCACTAGCTTATATCAAGCACACCAATACATCAACTAAATGGCCAATAACCTCATTAATACACCAGTAGCATCTCGTGGCTATTTATATCACTTTGCACACAGCTATGAAGCTACTAATCAAGTCTTACAAACCACACATGATGCTATTGAGTCACCCTTCCCTCCCACACCACTTAGCACTAGGATGCACACCCACCCCAATTTGCTGTACCCTCCCACAACAATTCTTTTCAAAATAGACCTGATGTAGAGTCCAGCAGGTTGTTCAAGGAGCATAACTTCATGAATTCCTGTGGGCTTGAGTCTTCAGGCTTCACTATCACTCACAGACACCTGCAGTCCTTCAGTCAGCTGATCTTACCTTTGTCTCATTTTATACATTATTCTCTTATTTCAGGATCCACTTTTTCTGGCACATTCACACTTCCCTTACCGCAGTCTCCTCCCAAACAGCCAATCCACCCAGATTATTTGGTCCTCAGTTTTGCCACATCCATATTTAAACCTGACAACTCCAATATCATTACCTTGGCAATCTCAGCCTTACATGGTATTACTGATACAATGCAGGTGACCTTGAAAGTTTTTACCCTGCAAGAGCTGCTTCAGACACTCCATAATTATCTGTCTCCTCCTGATTATATATTGTTTATTTTACACATTCCAAGACAAATAATTCAATTCCAGCCTTAATTCCCATGCCCAGCTCCAGTTACCTACCAGCACTTTCTTATATTACACACAGACAGTTTGCATAGCAGAGTAACATGTTTTGTACTTCCACAGCATCCTGCCCTCTCAGCTGCTTGATTACAAGTCTTTGTCCTTGAAGTGCTCTTGGGAGACTCCCCTGATATCCTGCAAAGGAGTTAACAGATCACCCAGCCTGGGTCTCCAGAAGGAATGTGTGCCCACAGTGGGTTTCCTCTGACAAACACCAGTGTTACAGAAGGCTATTTGCATTTTAACTTTTTGTTCTTTAAATACACTTAGATCCCATTCCCACATATCCTACATCCAGGATGGATATGCAGAAGTACAGAAAGCAGAGTCTTATGCACTTGCACTAAGTCTTCCCAGGGAATCAGCACCCTAAACAGTAGGGCAGAGCAGGAAAGATTATCCAGTCTTTGAGGTTGTATTACACACAACATACCCCTCTAGCATATAAGAGGGTTTTCTGTTACAACAGCAACACACACTGCATTTCTAGTGTAAGTTCAAGCATCTGAGCTAGAATTACCCATGGGAATACTGCTCTTGTTGCATCCCCAAGGCAGACAGCTGCAGCAGCTGTTGATCTACAATCTGGTTATAACTTTAAAAAAAACCAAAAACCAACTACCTCCTGTTATGGTCTTTAGACAATACAGAACACAGCTCACAAATAACATTATTGATTTTTTAAAAATAGGAATCAAAAGAAAATCTTGTGTTTCCAGGAATACAATCACTCAAAGGCCTTTCTATGTAATTTTTCCAAATTAAAGTGTTTAAAATCTCATCACATAACAATAACAATTTGCATTAGTATCTTTCACAAGCAGGTGGTACTAGGAATGCTACAGAGCACTAGCATGAATCAATACTATAACCAAATTATGCCACTGTACACAGACTTACACTCACATGAGCAAACAGCAGATGTAAAAGAGGCACTATCTCCAAAGGGAGTTGTGTTTTTAAAAAGCCAGGCAAAATACAGAATACATCAGTTGTACACTGCTCTACTACTGCAAACATTTGAGGTAGCATACAACTGCAGAAACAGTGCAAAACAGCTCAGTCTACACTGAGCACACACATGCTCACAAGCAGAGAAAAGACAACCAAGAGAATCCCTCCATTTAACCAAGGAACAGTAGGATACACAACCTGATCTTAAGAAAGCAGATTATGTTCTACAGGCTTTTTCACTGAAGTGCCTTAAGGACACACAGGGCATAAGGACGTGCCCTAAGATACCACATTACACCTCACAGAAATTTTTCCTGTGGTAACCAGGGCTACAAAATTTGCCTGAACTTGTCCTTATACCTAAAGGCAGCAACAGGAAGCTCATTCCTTCAGCAATTACATGACATGCTCAGACAGGGAACAAGGATACACAACATAAGTAAAGAAGCAGCTAAAATCAGCACATAAAGCCAGTATAGAAAAACCTGAAAAGCACTCACCAAAATTTCAGGTTATTTCTCAAGTCAGCAAAACACTAGTAACAAAACTTAAAGAACTATAACCTTTAAAGCAACAGACTAACTAATACAGAGGAGAATCTCCCATTAAACAGTACAGAAACAACCCCTCCTATCCCCACATAGCTCTACTTCCCCCAAGCCTTTTACTCACACTCAGCTACAACTAAGCTGGTATTTATACTCACAGCTCCTCCAGCTTGTAATTAAGTAAGAAGCCATATCAGTGGCTCCCATCAGCACTACCTTATTGTTAGCACCTGCACTGTGGTGGACCTTTACAGACAGAAATCTCCACAGGAGTTTTGAATGGGTGACTGTCTGCAAGGTCAGCTCATCATCACCCAGCACAACAGCAGCAGCAGTGCAGCTCCTTTGAGATGCTTTGTGATTCCATGATCTTTGAGGTCTTTTCCGAACTAAATGATTCTTTGATTGGTGTCTTATGCCTTGTAGCTGAAGCTAAATACCTACAAATCACTCTTTAATTACAAACCGTGTTGATTACAATTTGTTGTCTGGCTTCCAGGAATTTGTAAAAATGACCTGCTTAAGAAGCTACTAGTAAGTCTAATGTGCAAAATCATTGGGAAGTAATAGGGTGCAATAATATCTTTCTGTACATAGTTATTGGCTTTTGACTCAATTTTTCCTGGTGAAATTTCCCCTGGTGCAGTTGGAGAACAGCTGAATGGAAGCAACTCTTGCAGTGAGAGAGGGAAGGTGATGCATATACTGAACACAGGAATTGCTTCTTTGAGAGAAAGGACCACAGAGAGATCTTAAATGATAATAGACAATGATAGTCCCTATTTTCTGAAATACACAGGATGAACAGAAATTAATTGTGGGAGAGAAATGTAAATTGCTGATTGCTGAGACCAGATAATTGGTGGATTACTGCCCCATCTGCCCAAGCAGACAGGTATATATTTTGTTTCCACTATGTCATTCTTCAGCTTGGCACACGCTCTTTGGAGAAGAGGAGGCTTAGGGGGGATCTCATTGCTCTTTACAAACCCTGATAGGAGGTTGTGATGAGGTGGAGGCTGGTCTTTTCTGCTGTGCCTACAGGGACAGAGGAAATGGCCTCAAGCTGGGACAGTGGAGAGTCAGATTAAATATCAGATTTTTTTTTTTCCCCGCTGTTTGAATGATCAGGCAATGGAATTGGTTGCCCAGGTGGTGGAGTTGCCATCCCTGGAGGTTTTCAAGAGGCCTCTGAATCTGGTACTGAGTGATATTGTTTAGTGGCTTAGGGGTAACAGTGGTACTGGGCTGGCAGGTGGACTGGATAAACTTGAGGATCTCGTGCAGTATTGATGATTCCACGATTCCCTGACTCCATGCGCTGGAGACCCCGGCCAGGCCGCGTTTCCACGGCGACGGGCGGACGGACCATAGAGATGGCGCCACACCAGAGAGGCCAGTGCGGCTGGGGGCGGGGATATGCAAAGAAGGGAGTCGAGTGACCTCACACGCGAGGACTGCCGGGAGATGTCGGCGGCTTCGTTTGCCAGAATGCAAAATGGCCGCGGGGCGGGGCTGGGAGGGTGCGTTTGCGCGGCCGCGCCGTGCGACGGCGGAGCGGCGGGGGAGCGCCGGTACCGGACGCAGGTAGGAGGCGCTGAGGGGGCGGGTGGGCGTTTCTCCCGCCTGATCGCTGGCCCCGGTTTGTCTCCCCGCCTGTGGTGTGGCGGGGTGATGGGCCCTTTGCTCCCTCAGTAAGGTGCTTCGGGTAGGGTGGGAGAGACACTACCCTCCCAGTGGGTCCCCCCTTCCCTGTAGTGGTAGAGCCCTGATGGATATTTCTCTCTATTATCCTGGATGATCCCACTGTGGGCCGGGGGGGGTGCCTTCGCTCCCTGGTGTCAGTGCTCGTGGGCAGGGGTCTCGGTGCTGCAGCCGGTGGGGTCTGCCTCCCGCCAGGGAGAGGCGGCTCTGGCACGGCCTCTTCTCCCGGAGCGTGACGCGGGTCTCTGGTGTCCCTGTTATGCCTTCCCCTCGCCTGGCACGCTTCAACCCACTGCCATGGAGCCTGCGGGAGAGCCCACCAGGGAAGGATGGCAGTGCCTCTGGAAAAACCCTTAGGGAAGGATGGCAGTGCCTCTGCCCGGCCCCCTTCCTCTACCAGGCCTCCCCTCAGCGTGGAGGGTCCCTGCGGATGGGGCACAGGGGATGGCAGCGCTACGTGGGTATGCCCAAAGTCAGGGTGTGTCCCCATCTCCAGCCTGGCTCCCTGCGCTCCTGTCCTGCACGTGGGACGTCAGCATCACAGCTGCTGACCCAGTCAGTGGCGTGTGGCCTTGTGGCTGCAGTGGGACGGTGGCTTTCGGAGGTTTGCATGGGTGAAGGGACTCCCTGCTCCTGGGAAGCTGTGTAGCAGGAATTCCTGGTGGCTGCACTTGGCAGAGTGGTAAAAGTTGCTCCTCACCTGGAGTTTCCTGTTAAGTCTTAACAAAGAACAGTAATCCCCATCTTGTAGCTCCTTTGAACCAACTATTGGTGCTTGTTTTCAATTATTATTTAAAATTTACTTCTATTTTTGTAACTTGAGGCCAGATTTACCTGGCAATGGTTCCCATCCTAGTGCTGTGAGGTTCACTACAAGATTACAGCTTATATTGACAGCAAATGATCAGGAATAAGTTTTTTAATACTTCTAACACACTTCCTTTACACTGTAAAAAAGTGAGTTCTTTAGACACAGGATGTTGCGTGTGTTAAGGTAAAAGCCTTGCCAAGTTCTGCAATTAGATCTGTCCAGTTATCTTTATATTGACAAACCTTGTGTTCTTCTTAGGGAATGAGATCTGATTGAACAAGATTGCTCAGCTGGAGCACAGCTCCATGGAAGGTACCAGCTGGTTCAAGGTGTTAATTGTCTGCGTGGCAGTTGTGTTTGTGTGTATGAACTCAGCAGGAGTAATGGAAGCACACGATTGCTTGTAATAAGAAGGATATTACTTAACCTCATGGTGCACAGTCATCAGTGATTGTTGAATTGGTAAACACTACTGGGAAACGCCCTCATGACCTCCTCCTCTCACATTTCCATGCCTGATCCAGGTGATTTCAAAGGTTTCATTGCTTTACCTATCAGATACCAGGCTGCTGGGAGCCTGCTGTTGGGATGTTTGTTCATGTTTCACACAGGACTGTGTTTAGTGTTCTCTCAAGAGTCCTTGTTATTAAGGGATTATCCGAGGGTGTTAGGAGTGTTTCAGAAGTATGGAGTGGAGAGAGCCCTGGAGCTATATTAATCTCTAAAATGGTGTATAAGATCAAAGTTTAGTCAGAGGACCCTAAATTTTGTGAAGTGTAGGAAGGAGTTTTCCTGGGATAGAAATTGGATTTAGAGTGGTTTTTTTTTGTTTAAATGGGGATATTCTTTTGGTTTCATTCATTCAGATAGCTCTGTGGAGGGATTTCTCATTTTACTGACAGAGTTCTGCCAGAATCCAGGTAGTTTTGTGGGGTGAGGGTCCTCTGAGATGTCTTGTGATGTGGAGGTGTCCTGGGGTACCGTGTGCAGCTTCCCTGTGAATGGGGCTGGACCACCAGCAGCTCGATCCTGTCTGGCTGTAACAAATGTCTGTAAATAAGGTTTTCTCTCAGGTGTTTTTTCCAGCTGCTGGGTGGATTTATTGTGTGGCAGTTGCAGAGATACAGAGCTGGTGTATTTGGCCCTCTGTTAGTAAGCCCCTCAAAACCCAGAATATGTAGCAGAGGTGGTGTAGTGGCAGCTCAAGCAAACACAGACATATCCTGAAGTATTATTTGGGATATTCCAGCCTGCATTACCTACACAGGGGAGAATGAATACAGAGTAATCCTGATACTGCAGTCAGGTCTGCAGATGGCTGTTTCAGGTTGCTGAGTGGCAACTTCAGCACATAAAAATCATCTGGCCCTGCTTAAAAGGGCAGTTTGAGCCAAGACTCACATGTATGGCTCTACTGCTGGCTCAGTACAAGTGGCTTCAGCTGTGGAAGGCTGGAGCTCAGCCTTGTTGTGATGCCAAAGCATTGCCGAATCACCATGGGACATGAGGACTCGTGAATCCAGCTGTGAGCTGGCAAGGAACTTAGAGCAGATGTGTGAGCCCCAAGCTGTGGTGTGTTCCAGACACAGCTGTATGCCAGCACTCTCAAACAAAAGCAATGCTTTCCTGGTAGCCAGTATTCCAGCATCCTCCTCAGGAAGATAAGATCTGTGGACGTCACTGGCAGGAGCCAGATGTCAAATGTGGAGGAGGAAGTTTCTCAAATAAAGACTTGTTGCTCTTTAATTTATGAGCTTGCTGCTTTATGACTGTGTTAGAAGTTCAGTATGAATGAATGATAGCTATTCCCTCTTGCAGCTCCTTTTCCCATTACTTCTTACAGCCTCATGTTGAAAAGTTCTGACATACTCCATGAGTAGTTCTCCATCCCAAGGAAAAGGTTATGAAAATACCAGTGTGACAATAACACAAGTGCTTTGAGTGTAGAAGTAAAACCTGCTTTTTACAGACAACTGTGATTTGTGTTCTTTTTTTTTTTAACTGCACATTTGCAGATGAAGAGGGGAAAAAATACTTATCAAATAACTGTCCTAGCAAAAATGACATCACTTGCAAATATCAGCTGGCTGGAGAGGTTGCACATCTGTTGTGATGAAGGGGCAGAAAGAAAGGAAGTGGAACTTTAAGCCTCTTTGAACAATGCTGTAGCATTTATATGACAAAATGAGGTGTCTGTGGAAACTTCAACAGCTATGGTTTATGCAACATGTGCTTAGTGAAGCACCTTTTGGATGGGGACAGCATGAACTGCAGCACTAATGGATAGCAAAGACAAGCCCAGGATAAGAATCACCCTAGTGGGTCACACTGTTGGGCTGTCTCTCCCCATATCCTGACTCACGGTGGCAGCAGGAGATGCTGTTTAGGGGGAGGAGCATATGAGTCTGGGCACCATTTGTGGCCTTTCTACTTGTCTACCCCTAGACTGCACAGCTGGTTTGAGGTGGCTAGAGGGGATTTCCTGCCTTGTTCCTTTTAGTAGCTGTTTTCCTTGAATTTGTCTAATCCTTTGATCCTGCTGCCCAGCTCTCTAATATCCTTTGGTAGCGAATGTCAGGTGTTTACTACCTGCCAGGTAAAAATATTTTTTTACAAAAATATTTTTTGTGTGCTTTAAGCTAACTTCTTGCTAGATACAGTGAGTGTTCCCAGTTCTTGTGTCTTGACAATTCCATGAGGGGGCCCAGTACTCTAGTATCTTCATCTGCTCTTCAGTCAGTCCTCCACAGAAGGCTTTTGGTGAGAGACAAAGGACTTATCTCTGGGACAGTTGCCTTAACTCTTCCCTTCTTCTTAACCTTTGTCTTTACGCATCATGATTCCTTTCCAATTCTTGACCATACAAAATGAAATTTCCCCTTGAGGCTTGTCTGTCTTTAATTATGTCTATAAAGGCTCATTGTCTGGCTGAATTCCCTTCCAAGCAGTGTCTTCCGTTTTTCTGGCCATGAGTTTTGGCCTGGCAGGGATGCAGAATGGTGTCAGAGCTCCACAAGGGCTCTGCAGTTGGATCCAGTTGAGGTCTAGTGCTTTGGCTGGGAGTGGAACCGAGGTGCAGTTTCAATCTAGTGATGTAATTGATTGGAACAAATGCTGTTCCTGCTCCTTCTGAACTAGTTATGAGGAATTCCTTGGCCTAGGCAGAGCAGATGGTTATTTTTACTTTTTGCTTTTCTAATCTTGCCTAGAAGTGGTCAGACTCATGGCTTCAGGGAAATGCTGAATGGGACTGGTGTTTCATCAGGTTTCGTACCCAGACATTTATTCTTCTGCTTGATTTCCTGCTTAGATTTGCTGCAGCTGGTGTTGCAAGCCCAAGAGGCTGGTGTCGTGTGTAGATTCCTATTTCTTATGTGTTCAGTCGTATCCCACATTACAAAGCCCCCATGATGTGTCTGAGTTGGGTGAGTGCAGATCCTGGAGGGCTGAAACAGGAGTTTCACACAGCACTTTATCTTGCTTTTGACAGTGCCGAGATAACAACCTTGTCACCCTTCATGTGTGTGTGCTGTGAACAGAGCTTCTCATGATGGCATGGGCTGGAGGAGCTGACTTGTACTGATTTAAGAAACCCTTGTGTTTCACATAAGTGCCTTGGGTTTTGCCTTGGTCTGTAGCAACTTAGGTGTGAGAGAGCTCAGCCTGAAATGCACAAGAGAACGTTTCTGGCCCCACCTCCTGGCCATGAGCTCCGGTCAATGCAGGTGTGAGGAGTCCTCCTCTCACACTCAGCCCCTTGTGAACATACAGCGCTGTGTTCTGGTCTAAGGCTGCTGTGTCTACATGTTTTATTTCTGTGCACATTGCTGTCCAGCCAAAGCATCTTTATTTCAGATGATGGTCCTAAGGTTTGGACGACTCCAAGACAAGCTGGACAATTGCTGTGGCACTTCTGGTCACTTTTATTGCATGATGGCAGCGTGCCTGCTGCAGTTGTGTTCTGGTCGTGTCTCTTCATATCACAGAGCAGCAGCACTGCTCTCCATAAATAACTCCTGTCAGAGCCAGCCCAGGTGCAGTCAGCTGTGACTGCCTGGGGAAAGCATTGTGCACATGTGTTGTTACATCACAGCTGTTGTCATTTTTATTTGGGTAAAAATTTACATTAGTACCTAAAAATACCAGTGACTAGGTGTGTTTTCTGAAGGCTTTGTTGTTTGCAGCTATCTAACTTGATTCCTCCTGTGACCTTGCCTTTAAAGAGCTGGATTAATTGTCTACTTGCTGGATAACAAAGAACATTACAGGGTAAAGGACAGGGCAGGCTGCTCAGGAGTAGGCAGTCATACCCCCAGGAGCCCACAGCCTGGCTTCGGCTTAATGAAACAGCTTTAGTGCAGCCTCTAGTCTCTTAAATCCCCTCCAATCCACTTTGTAGCAGCTCCTCAAAACAATATGAATTCTGATCTCTGCAGACAGATTTACCAATTTACTTGATTCACCTTTTACTTCATTTAAAAAAATGAATCTCTTTTCATTTTATTTTATTCTTTTTTTCTCTCCTGCAGGAGCAACAATGGATTGGCTCCAACAAAGATGTAGTAGGTGTTGGGAGAAGACATCTCACCTGAAATGGAGGTGATTGAAGGAGCTGAACACTGACTGCACCAACATGGGGCTGCGCCTGCTGGCTTGTGTTTTCCATTTGCCCACTGCAGTGATTTACGGGTCTCTGTCGCTCTTTGTTTCCATTTTGCACAACGTGTTCCTCCTGTACTATGTGGACACCTTCGTCTCTGTCTACAAGATTGATAAACTGTCCTTTTGGATAGGAGAGGTTAGTTTTTTTCCATTGGCTTCTGCACTCTTTAAGTAGGAAACTGTGAAACCAAGACTGCTCCTTGCTAGAAAAGTGAAAACTGTTAGTTATAACAGCAGTGTTCCCTTTTGGAGAAGGGAGCAAGGGAGCCTTCCAAGTGCTAACTTGGGCTTTTCAGTTTTTCCCACTTATATAAAAATACAACAAACTGGGACAGAAAATGCAGAGACTTAGTTCTTAAGACTGCCATTCCTCTGGAGATGTTGGGGTGTTTCACAGGCAGTGAAAACCACTGGCCTTACTGCCAGTTGCCCCAAACAGGGGCCACATACAGCGGTGATGGGGCAGGGAAGGTGTGCTGGAACAGTTCCTGCTGGTGGCTCACTGTGCCAGCTCAGCACTGCTTGCTGTGGTGACGGAAGGGAGCTGTCCTGTGGTTTGTTTCACTGTCCTGTTTTCTTTCCTAGACAGTGTTTCTGATCTGGAACAGCCTCAATGACCCTCTGTTTGGCTGGCTGAGTGACCGAGTGTTCCTTAGCACACAGCAGTAAGTGAAGTTCTGCTTCCAGAAGCGTCTGGAAAGTTGTTTAGTCTCTGGGGAAGATGATGTCAAATTGGCAGCTTTGAAATGATGGCATGGGAATACCTTATTGGGCATGGAACTCTGAAATATCTCCTTTTCATGCTGTCTTTGAAGTCCAGTGCTCATAAATATTGTTTCAGTACTTGACTATATAGAGAAAGTCACACACACCTATTGGGTGGATGTGACTCTAACCCTTAACAGTCATAATGCTGCAGAACCTAAAATATGGGCATCTAAAATCTCAAGCCCCTGCTATATAAGCAAGCCTCTTAATGGGGTGTTAGAGAGTATCTGTACATGGTTTGGGAGGCACAAAGAGGAAAAGTACATTTATTTCCACAGGGAATGTCTCAGACTAGTTGTTCCTAAACTCTGTAGGATGGGAGCTGAGGCAAGAGAGGTCTGTATTGTTGGTCATTAGCATTTCTCATGTATTTACATCAACATTTTAATGAAAATTATGGTGTGGCTTCCTGCAACTAGTAGAAATTCATGAAAATAATTTACATTGTGCAAAGTGCAGACAGTATAGCACTGTCAGGAAGAGAAATGCTCTCGAGGAAAAAAAAAAGTCCCTTTTCTTTTTGGCCTTTTTAAACCCATATTTTCAGTGTATTCACTATTAGCTGAGAAGGTATCTGATGTGGGTGGTTGTTACTTGAACAGAAGCTGTGTTTGTGTCTATGCCACTTGCATGACTTCCTTGGAGAGGAAGAATATGTGATCATGTAGGGTTTTGTCCAGGTACCTAAAATATGTTTTTTTTTTTGCTCTGTTCCAGGGCAGGAGCAGAGATTTCCTCTCCTGAAGTAGTTCTGAAGAGGCTCAGAGCACTAAGCCACAATGGCCCTCTCTTTGCCATTTCTTTCCTGGCTTTCTGGGTTGCCTGGGCTCATCCTGGTTTGCAGTTCCTCCTTTGCCTTTGCATGTATGACAGCTTTCTCACCATGGTTGACCTTCATCACAATGCCTTGCTTGCAGACCTGGCTGTTTCAGCAAAAGACAGGACTAGCCTCAACTTCTACTGCTCCCTCTTCAGTGCCATAGGCTCCCTGTCTGTCTTCATGTCCTATGCAGTGTGGAACAAGGAGGACTTCTTTTCCTTTCGCGTATTTTGCATGCTGCTGGCCCTCTGCTCCATTGTTGGTTTCACCCTGTCCACACAGCTGCTCCGCCAGCGGTTTCAGGCTGATGGGAAGGCGAAATGGGACCAGGAATCAACCCTGAAAGAGTAAGGGTCATGAATTCTCAGCAGGGACAAATGCTTGGCATAAATCTGCAGCAAACTCAATGTGTGAGAAGGTCCAGGATGAGGCAGAAGTTAATTATCTCTGGTTATTGTCTATTGATAACAGTTTTCAGGATCAGCTGTCACACTGGTTCCTCTGAAAATAGAACAAAATTGTCTTGTGTCAGCCCTAGTCCAAACTGGAGGCAGAGGCCTAACCTGCTATATGGCCATTCAGTGCTTGGAACATGAAATGAGTTCATATCTAGAGCACCCTGTGAAGCCTGTGAGTGGTAAAACGTCAGAAGCAGCTTATGAAAGCATTCCTGCTTGAGCATGAGACCACATTGCTGCCCATGCCCTATGCAGTTGGACAAGTGAATGTCTCTCCCTGTTACTCTCTTCAGCTGCCTGATGGTGGCTGGGCTGTTGGTAGGCCACACCAAGCTGATTTTCCCTGTTCAGCTCTTTCCTTGGGTTGTTTCACTTGTCATCCCTTGTTATGAGCTGCGAGCGTTATGCTGTAGTAGCAGCAGATCGTGATGAGATCTGCCAGGTGAGCTAACTGCAGGGATCTGGAAGAGGAACCTATGTACAGTGAATTGGTTGATAAGAGAAGATTGCATTTCTGGACAAAAATGTGAATTTTATGTTAAGAAGACATGTTCTTTGGGAGACCTGTTGCCTGTGCTTCTTACTAGCAATAAGCAATCGTTGTAGACTCCACTGTTTTGATTGGTCCAGGAGGAGGAAAGGTTGGGGTGGAGCTGAGGAGAGACAGCTCTGCATCTACACGGGCAGAGCTGGGGACTGTCTTGGTGTGAGGGAGTTATGGTTGCTTTTTATCCCTCCTTTTCCTTTAGGCTGTACATTGAGAAACTCTCCGTCCCCCAGGAGAAGAGGATCACCCTGGCAGAGTATCTCCAGCAGCTCTCCCGGCATCGCAACTTCCTCTGGTTTGTCTGCATGAATCTTGTCCAGGTAGGCATGGAAGTGACACGCTGTGATTCAGAGGATGAGCACTGGTTGTTTGAGATGGGTGATTCAGCAGTGTGTGAGTTCCCCAGGAAGGGCAGAACTGTTTCCAGCACCCACTAGCTCTTGGAGCCTCCTGTGCATGCTGGCTGATTCAGCAGCTGGTAGCCACTCTCCCTGCTTGTGACTGAGGATACTTCCTGAGCAAGCTGTGGGGTGCTCCTTCCTTTCCCTGCAGCATAGGCTGGGTTGTGGGGGCTGACTGAGCTCTGTGTAGCCCATGTGGGATGCAGAAGCACAGGGCCTGGCTCACAGAGGGGATGACTTCAGGAGAGCTGTTTGCTGGCGTGGCTGTCAGCACAGTCTCCCTTTCCGTTTTCCTGAGGCTCACATCGCTGTTCTTGCTGTCCAGCTGGATCCATCTCCCAGCTGGCTTTTACCATTTCTGTTCTTCATCTTCAGTGATGACTACCAATTGCCGGCAGCCTGCCCAGCTTTGTGTGCTACAGTCATGGCTCCCTGGGGTTCCCTCTGTTCCTCTCAGGCAGGCTCTTGATGCTGGTCTGCATCTTTTTGTTCAAGCCTCAGTGCTTTACCAATGTCCTCCTGCCTGCTGCCTACTCCCTCCTGCCATGCCACTGTCTCCCCCAAAGCCTCGTGGTCAGTGCTGTCACCTGCTGGCCCTGTCTGCCCCAGCAGCACTGTGCTGTACAGCTGGGCAGTGGGGCTGACTTTGGGGACAAAGTGGGCGTGGCTGATGGCATTGCTGCTCTGCCATCTCAGCCAGCAGTGTCAGAAATGCCACAGCCAATTCTTGCGCTACTGAAGTACTCCAGGCCCATCCTGCATGATCCTTTGGCATGGGGCTTCTAGGACAACGGAGCTCAGAGCGCTGTTAGCTTTTTCTGTTCTTTCTCACTGCTGTTCCTGCTGACCAGCTCGTCTGCATGCTGCCTTCGCAGGTTTTTCACTGCCATTTTAACAGCAACTTCTTCCCTCTGTTCCTGGAACACCTGCTGTCAGACCAGATCTCTGTCTCTACTGGATCCTTCCTGCTTGGTGAGTTTCAGGTGGGACTGGAGAGAGCAGCTGAGGTACATAGGACCTGGCCTCTGGGTTTGCTCTTCCCAAACTCCATCTGGGTAGGGGTGTGCTCACATGCAGGACTCTGGGCTATAAGATTCACACATGCATGCACCCCACATATTTCCCTGGGACCTCTGAGTTGTCCTTCCTTGACACAGAAGTAACTTGGAGCCTTTTTTAATAAGGACAAGCCTGGTGTGCTGGACACTAGACTCCAGAGAGGTATTGCTCTATGCACTAGAGGCTGCAGATAGTGTTCCCAGGATGCAGCAGAATACACAGCCCTGAATTTTGTCCCTTCTACAACCTGTGGACCATTTCCAAGCTGCTAGAGATATGTGGGCATTGGTCCTAGAGTTACCCTGGGAGGGTTCTGTACAGGCCAGGTCTCATCAGGCAGTTGTATCTCCCTCATTTCTGCTCCGGGGCTGAGTTGCAGCCTCTGCATGACACTTAGGAAGTCTTTTCTTCCTTCCTCTCCATGAGGTTGATGGAAGAAGGTCTCCCTCTGTAGGAAAGTGTGTGCTGTGCCACAAAGCCATGGAATAAATCTGCTGCAGCCTTCTGTATGTGCAGGGGAGCTACTCTGTTTTGTCCTGCTGACAACAGCCAACCTTGCTGTCTCTCGGTATCATGTCTGGGGGCATGGTGGAAAGCAAAACTCCAAAATGTTTGTGCTCTTGCCTCTGCTCAGGTGTTTCCTACATTGCCCCCCATCTCAACAACCTCTACTTCCTGTCACTCTGCCGCCGCTGTGGGGTTTATGCTGTGGTGCGAGGACTCTTCTTCCTGAAGCTGGCTCTGAGTGTTGTCATGCTCCTGGCAGGACCTGATCAGGTGTATCTGCTCTGCATCTTCATTGCCAGGTAGGCAAGCAGCAGTCACTTCCTCTGCTTTCTGCCTCCTGGGAAGCAAAATGAGTTGTCCCTGTTTTAAGAAGAGCAGTGGAAGACAGGGAACAAGGGGCAGGATCATACATAAGCCATGTGGTTTCCAGCTCTGACAGCACATGGGACAGGTCACTGCAGAATCCACAGGCTGTCCTGCTGCAGTGAGGGAGGCAGTGATGTTCAGGAGGTCACAGACCAGCAGGGCTGGTGGCAGCCTGCACCTGCCTTTGCCAGCCTGCTGAGAGCTTCTCTCCTCCTCCACAGCCCTTGGTGTGTGCTGCAGGTGCCTGTGAGCTACAGGCCCAGTGTGATCCCAGGCCTGTCTGACCTGTGTAGTAGATCAGGACTGATCTGAGGTGTCACTGCAAGGTACAAAGTCTTATTGATAGTGGTGTTCCTCTCCTGTAACCAGGACTTCTGAAATTCTTATTTCAAGTGTGGGGAACCCTTTTTCACCCTTGCCATTTTTTTCTGATCTGTCACATTTTCCTGTCATTTCCTGATAGCCCTCTTCAGTGCTTTGCCTGTTGTTCCGCAGCAACCGCGTGTTCACAGAAGGGACCTGTAAGTTACTCAACCTGGTGGTCACTGACTTGGTGGATGAAGACCTAGTCCTGAACCGCAGGAAGCAGGCAGCCTCAGCCCTGCTCTTTGGGATGGTGGCTCTGGTCACCAAGCCGGGCCAGACCTTCGCCCCTCTGATTGGCACCTGGCTGCTCTGTGCGTACACAGGTAAGGGTGCTCCTGGGGAAAGCAGTGGAGCAGGACAGGTCAGACCTGTGAGTCAGCGTCTGGCACCTTGTGCTGTGCTCTGGGTGGGTGCAGAGGGCTCTTCAGTTGCTAACCTGTGCCTGGTTTCTGCATCTCCATGGCTGATCACTCAAAGAGAATGGACAAAGGTTCATCCCCACTGCCCCATTCTCACAAACTCTTCTCTGACACCAGGCTACGACATCTTCCAGCGCAACCCCCTGAACAACGTGGTGAGTGCCCAGCCGAAGCTGGAGTCTGCTGCAGCCTTGGAGCCAACTCTTCGCCAGGGCTGCTTTTACCTCCTGGTCTTTGTGCCCATTGCGTGTGCCCTGCTGCAGCTGCTCAGCTGGTCACAGTTCAGCCTGCATGGGAAGCGGCTGCAGGTGGTGAAGGCTCAGCGGCAGAGCCTGACACAGGGCCAAGCACCAGAGATCAAAACAATCTAAGGGTGTCTGAGCCCCCAGGGTGCTGCTGGTTCCAAGCTGGTGCTGGAAGGCAGGCAAAGGACAGGGATGGTGGGCTGAGAGAGCCTGATGTTCTTGGTTCAGCTGTGAAATGCTGTGATGCCAGTGTTTACTCGTTCCAGGTGGTGGCCACTGGGGAAGGCAGAGAGGTTCAGCATCTGAAGGGCCTGAGATAGATCACTTGATCTCAGGAGCAAGAACATTTTATCCTAGCCTGTCCCAGGGAGCAGAGAGCTGATCATTCCAGAGGTGCTGGTTTACAGGTGCAAGAAACAGACACATCCCCAATGCACTTCTGTGTGCTGGGCATGGCTCTGGGGAGCCACAGCCTGTCCAGCTGAACTAGAGGAAACTGCACAGGGAGTCCTTCCTCGCTGGAGCCTTGCGGTCTCGGGGAGTGGAGTGGGAGGCTCCTGAGGGACCAGGTGATCGAGAGAATGATTGCCAAACAGGAGCAGGGATAAGAGGACCTTGAAGGCCTTTCCCAGTAACTGGTACAACTCTCCCACTTGCAGTGCTGTGGTTCTTGGACCAAATCCACTCTTAAGCATTTGTTGTTCCCAGGACAGTACCCTGCATGGCCAGATCTGCTGGGTGCGCTGTTTTATACTGAGGTTCCCTCCTCTGTGGCCTTGTAGGGGGAGTTGTTGCTGGCCTAGGAAAGGTGCTGGGCTTGAACTGAGTTCAGAGCCTTGAGCTGTATCATTTCACTGGGCATCCCACTGCATGTGTTTATCCCTCCTCTCCTCTCCACAGCCCCTTCTACTCAGTGCTGTCATACAGCCGGTACCATAAGCCCCCTCCCATTCTGGGCAAGATCAGGGAACCAAACCCTAATCCAGAAGCTGGAAGTGCCTCCCTGCCCAGGGCAATCACAGGTGACCTGGTGAGGCAGCCTGGTGCCCTCCCCTCTTGCAGGAGAGCACAGCCTGGAGGAGACATCAGGTCTTGCTTTTGTGCCTTTGATTCCTCTTTGGAGCCTGTCTGACACAGTACTGGGCAGTCACAGGGTTGGGGCTTTACCCCTGTGGGGAGGGGCACACACCTCACCTCCTCTGTGCTTAAAATAGTGCCCGAGTTAGATCATCTCACTGGCTGCTAAGCCAGGGACCTAAGGAGAACAGGTGCTTTGGTGTCCCTGGTTTTGGCTGGGAGCAGATGGACAGGTAATGACCAAAGGGGTCCCTGAGGCAAGGGAGTGACTCCTCAATCCCTGTGCTGTTTGGGGGCAGGCAGAAGGGATGTACCAAAGCCTGTGCCTGCCTGCTGCAGGAGGGGGGCTTGGCAGGCAGTGTTTGGAAGCTGTTGCACGTTGAGGGCTGTTCTTTGTTTAGTGCCAGGTTCCCTCTGGGGTCTCAGCCCACCAACCTGCCACCTTGCCTCAGGACATGGCTGCCTTCTGTCTTGGACCAAGACATTCCTGCCATGAGGCTGCTGTAGTTCTTAATGGTTCAATCATAAGTTATTTGTGGAACTTCTAACCAAGTTTGAGAATGATTCTCCATTTCATAAATTAAAGATGATTTTTTTCTGAATTGCTTCTGATTGTCTTCTAGCTAGTGTCTCTAGCCTGGCTGGGTGGATGCAGTGCTGTGGGGACAGCTATGGCTAGGTGGAGACAAGGGGACAGCTCCATCTCCACAAAACTGCACTGAGGCTTGGCTGTTTCTGCAGGGGACAGAGGGGATCATCTGCCTTTGAAGGGAGGTTTCACTTACTCCTGCTGCTTGGGAAGGTCCCAGTTAGGTCTGTCCTGTGGCTGCTGGGGACAAGATAGGACAGTCATAGCACTGGGCACTGTGCCACCTTCCCCCGGCCCACACGGTGAGCACAGCTGTACTCACTGCTCTCTCTGCAAACACCTGGGCTGGTACCAGCTCTTCTCACAACAGCAGTGGCATCACCCTTGCTCATCCCAGGCTGCCTTGTTCCAGCCTTTCACCTGTCCGCAGTGACAGAATAACACATGTAAAAGAGAGTAGATTTGGACATCATGGCTGCAGCCCAGGAATCTCCTCCCACAAAAGCCAGGCCAGGAATACAATCCTGGACCGAAGATGGTGTCTCCTTGCAGAGTCTGGCCAGCAACAATTCTGTACAGGCAAGAGAACACAAGTTACCTCCTTAAAATTGCAAATGTGGGAAGAGGAGGCCAGAAGGCTTGAGTGTTGTATATGAATGACTTTATTTAAGTATGCTGGGCACCACCAGGCAACATGGTTTGGACAGTGTGCAAGGGAACAGTCAGGCAGACCAAACGAACGCTAGATTGGAGACAGCACCGTCCTGCCCTGTCACTGCAGGTTACAAAATGAAGCACTGCTGCTGCAAGGCCAGCAGAGGGGCTGGGGGGTGGAGCACAGCCTGGGGCACACAGTAATGGAACCCAGAGGAATTTGCTGGAATTCCCCTCTGTGTGCTGCAGCAAGAACAGAACCAGTTTCCAAGCAGAAGGCTGAGCATTGATGGCTTTTTTCTGACAGGTTCTTGCTTAAAAAACAGTCTGCTCTGATGGGGGGACGGGAACAAGCAGACTGGCCTCAGCTTGGAGGCCAGTCCACCCACCTGCCTACAGCTTCTCCAAACCCATGGGTGAGCCCCAAGAATGTGGTTCCTGCAGTGGCAACTGGCTGCTGCTTACATTCATCTCAGCTGGGGCAGTGCACTGGTCTTTCCCTCACCTCTGTGGCAATCCTCCAGCTCTTACCCTGTCTCTGCACCTGAGAGTGACTCCAAGGTGATGTGTGGCAATGAACAGAAAGGAGAGAAACAGGGAGGAACTGCCACCAAACAACTCCAGCTCCATTGCTACTGCCATGTTCTGCAGAAAACTAATGGGGAAAAAAAGAGAGCACCAAATAATGCACAAGTAAAACCAGAACAGTGGCATGCCCCAACACAAGCAGGTCTGCAGGCTGCCCAGGGCTGTTAGAGCAGTACAAGCAAAGCAGCCACCAGGTGAGCAGAAAGGCACCGCAGTGTAGCGGAACACAGCCAGCAGGACAGCTTCTGCTCACAAACCTGCCACTCACACCCACCTCCCAGTGCCCTTTACTGCCCTCTCCCCTGGTGCATTCCCAGTGACCAGCAAGGCCCCACGGAGCAGGGATCGGGTGGTGCTGCAGGGCTGGCCCTTCCGCTAAGCATGGGTGCTGTGTGCAGTGCGAACATCGAGCAGCGGGCAGCTGGGCAACAGGTATTCAAAGAAGACCCAAAGCAAAATTCCCAGGTGCTGTGGTCAGTATTTGAGAGATCCTCAGACATTTCAATAAATAAAACAATTCTTACATTACAATGCACCTTCCCAATTGTTATTTTGCCCCAGAATGGATAAAGTACAAAGAGTTACGCCTGGCTGTGAATACATGCTCCCTTTGCCCTGACATGGCAGGAAGGAGGGAAACAGCCTTGACTCTTACAAAGAACACGAGAAGTCAGCACTGTAAATCTTGGCAGGTTGAGGGGGAACACGCAAGTGCTTTCACGCCCATTCCGGGGTACTTGCTTCCAGAGGAGAAAAGGTATTTAAAACAAGGTACAAGAGAATAACCGTCTAGTACAATGATAGCTGATTAGATTTGCTTTGTTCTACTCCATGCAATACGAACTAAGTCCTATCGCCAACTTCTCCAGCTGTGGTGCAGACCCCACATCAGGCTAAGAAGTTACACACTCATACGCACACGCACACCAAAACAGTGGGGGCAAATGGACTTAAACTGTTGAGAATGTGCTTTCTCTTAATAAAAAATATATTAAAAACAACTTCAAAAACTACTGATGGTGAAGACACCGCTGAAGGAGGAAGTAGCTATGGGGCCTCAGCTACATCTTTCCAGACAATCCAGGCATTGCAGTCAGGCTGACTAAAGCCTGCATGAGTAGTCTGCAGTGGTTGGCTCCTTTCTGGCTTGCCAGGCAGTTTCTATAAGCTGTTCCCTTTGTTTTTGCTTATTTGTTCTACAATGACAGATGTGACTGTGATACAGAAAATAAGGGACTGAAATGAAAAAGGAATGGGCCATTCTGGAGAAATTTAGATTGGTATTTTCTCCTTTCCATTAAAAAAAACCAAAAAAAACAAACAAACAAACAAAAAAGTTAGTAGTACTAATACAACCCTCCTGCTGCTGTCGTTTTTGCTCAGTGACATTGGGGCATGCTGGCGCACACACACACACACAGGCAGCTCTCAGACACTCGGACTCAGAAAAGCGAGTTTAAGTGAGTCTTCGGAGGAGACTGAGGACAGGTCCCAGGGCTAGAAGGTTTTTCGGTGGATGGCACGAGCTCCATCTTCTTCATATTCCTTTTTTGAAACCCACATTTTCTTAAAGGTGTCCAGAGAGGCCAGGATAGACCCACTATGGAGAGACAGGCATGTTATGGGTTACAGGAAAATGCTGGGGGCATTCTCATAGTATCTCTGCAGAGATGGGCAGTTTCTATTGTGACACTTCCCCATGACAAAGGTGCCTAGGCTCAGTTACCCACGACAGACATGCTCTCTGGACAGTCATTTCCTCTCCCACTATCCTCAAATGTGCCCGTGCTAGAGCCTGGCACCACCTGCCCCCTCCCACATGACCTGGTGACTGCTGCTTCAAGAACATGCCAAGCATTGCCCAGCTGAGCATTACAGCCCCTCTGACACACAGCACCAGTTGGGATAACAACAGGAGAGCTGTCGGGCTGTGCCTCCCCAGCCCAATCCCACAGCAAAATGTGTTGCTGTGCAGTACATACCCAATCCATGTGGAATACAATCTCTCTTGAGGAGCCGATATCTGTGAGAAAGAGAGAATCAGTCAGAACCTTCCCAAACTCCAGTCTGCTCCTCATAGCACACTGCCCACATTTCACTCCAGCTAACACTTGACAAACACTGGTGTGATCTCTTCCAACAGAAAGACACCTGGCAGTCCCCACAAAACAGCCACTCTGGTCCAGAATCCTGGACAGGGGTCATGTCAGAGGAGCCACCTTCTTAGTGATGAAACCAAACTGATTTTCATCACACCAGCAAATGCTGTTGGGCATGTGAGTGTCTCAGGAAAGGCATTTCTGATTTGAAGTAAATGGCAGCTGCAGTGTGAGCAAGGTTCTTTCAAGGTCACAGAACAACACACTTGGTAAGTGACAAACACAAAAGAGATGGCTCCTACCCTTATTTTGACATCCTTTGGAGCTAGTTTCTTCACTTCGCTCAACAGCCTGTCACCAAAGCCTACATAAGACAGAAAACGTGTAGTGTAAGCACCTCAGCAATATCCCATGTTCCATCCACTAATGATGTAGACGTGTCCCATATAGTCCTATTCAAATATCTCATTCCATATCTTACAGAGACAAGTCTGGGGAATCACAGAACAGAGACAGTGACATAACAGGATTCTGTCCCACTGAGATCTCAAACACCTGGGACCTCCTCCTTCCCTAGGTATTGCTCCTGCATCCAGCCCATTTGTATAAGGGGTTGAATGGGAAGAGCAGGATCTATCTGGAGATGTCAACCAGTGGATAACAGACTGATGGGTTCTGGCAGAGGGTATCTTTAGGTCAATGGGTACCAACTGAGTCCTGAGGGGATGGGTTGAAACCATTCTGCACACACACAGTTGACACACAGGACTAGGACCATTGAACTCTCACAGATCACAGACCTAAAGAAACCTTAGAAAATGGAAGAGTGCTTTTTGGTATCTATCTCATATATTGTGAGCTATAGCAGCAGGAATGAACACAGCCATTCAGTCCTTCCACAGGCACTGACTGGAGGAAAACAGTAAAAGCCCTCTAAGCCCAGTAAGTGATGTACGAGGGCAGGTGTCTTGCATATGCAGCAGGATATGACTAGGACTCAGAAAATTAGAAAGTAAATGCCCTGAGAGAGCAGAATTTACACATCCCTCACCCCAGAGGACAAGTTGGGTGATCTGGGTTATCTTCCCAGTTTCACATGAGCAAGAAGCAAGAGATCAAATATGTCACAGCACACTGAAAGAGGAGAGGCAGGAACCTTTGAAAAGTGTGGAGCCTCCAGACAGCACAATGTTTGAGAACAGTGTTCGCCTCAGATCCATGTCTGACTTTTGAATGGCAAAAACGAGCACTTCATGAAGTCCTTCACATTCCTCCCCTATCAGGTCTGGCCGGAACAGGAGCTCTGGGGCTCGGAAACGGGCAGGGCCAATCTGCGGGAGCAGAAGTTAGGACAGAAGGAAGAGAACAGTGTGGCTTTATTCACTACCTACATACAGGCCTGCCTTTCTTAGGTGAAGTTTCAGAGTAATGAAACTTCTTGGACATTCATGCTCCAATACCAGATCCCAAGTGAATGCCAGTTTGGACTACAGCTCCTACAAAGGGCACCATTTCCAAATTGCAGATGAAAGAGATGAAAGATGCTCAGCCCTACACAGCAGTCTGGCATAAAGGGAGAAAATCCAGCCCTGGTACTGCAGGTAAAACCTGTATTTCCTCTCTTTTGACCATTCTATAGTGGGCTCAGTCTTCTAAGGAGTATTCCTAACTCTTCAAATCAACTGTTAATGCACAGGAGACAATTATAAGCAGGACAAAAGGCACATACAAAGCCACCAATGGATTTAGTGAGCTAACGCCTACCCACACTCCATACCTGATCTGCATAAAGTTTGTTAGATCAGAGCCTGCTCTCAAACAGCTCAGAGTCCCCACTGTCGTGCTGCATCCTTACCCAGGACTTCTAGCAGAAGTTGTGAGGTTTCTAGTAAAGTTTTCTTTCTTTAAAAATTCTAGTGTCCAGTCAACAGCCTAGGATGAGTTAGGGTCTTTTAAAATTATCCTCTCCCACCTAACACTGCATGATATTTCCCATCACTGGGGAGCTTTTCTAGAAACCCTGTGCCCCACATGAGGAATTCTCCGAGGGTGGTCCTTACAAACCTCAATAGTGCTTCCATCTGGCAGGTAGTACTGAGCCTTCTCAGTCTCCAGAGTCTCATCCTTCTGGGGGTTTATTGACAGGTAGCAGGCACGCTGGAGAGGAAACAGAGTCAGGGAGATGGAGATGAGAAGGGTAAATCCAAATGCCTCTGATATAATGTTTTTCTCACTAATAATCAAAATCCATGTATCCCTTTGGGGAGACTGATTTCAACGGTATTATGTGCTGGAGAAAAGACCTTTAAGGCTAACAGCAGGTAAACTACCTTGCAATATCCCACTTGTGATCATTAGCTGCCATGGATTTTACTCCATGAAGGGCAAACAAGCACTACTGAAATATACCATCAGACCCTGAAAAACTGCAGCACAGGTAAATGCAAAACTGATTCTGAACCATTAGTCCATCTTCACCTCCATGTTAACAGCTTCTCTAATCAAAGGGATTACTGTGATTTTGACTACAACTCTCCCAGAATATGGGACAGTTGAGGTTGCAAATGACCTCTGAAGACCATCTAATCCACACAGGGTCCCCTAAAGGAGGCTGTCCAGGACCATGTCCAGATGATATTAGCAAGGATGGAGACTTCACAACCCTCTAGACAAATTGTGCCAGCACTTGGTCACCCTCACACTAAAGAAATTTTATGTTCAGATAGAACCTCCTGTGCTTCAGTTTGTGCATCTTGTCCTGTCACTGGACATGATTGAAATGGATCTGTTTTCTCTGGACCTTCTTTTCAGACATTTATACATATATCAATGGGACTCTCCACAAACATTTTTTGTGGCTCAACAGTCCAAGCTTTCCCTGCCTTTCCACATAAAAGAGTTCTTTAATCATCGTAATGGCCCTAAACTCCCTTACACAGATAATGAATTTAGTTGCCGAGCTAGGTAGGCTGGAACATCCCACCAGATTTCACAAGCCACAACTTCCCTTGAGAAGAAATCCCCTCTTAGACAAACACAGAAACAAGACAGGGCATCACCTCCTTGATGGTCTTGACGATCTCAAACTCAGAGGTTGTGTGGAAGTCATAGCCTTCCTTCCGGAGATAGAGACGCAGGAAGCGGGAGACATCCCGGCCAGCGATGTCAATCCGCATGATGGAGTGAGGCATGGCAAAGCCTTCATAGATGGGAACCGCGTGGGTGACGCCATCCCCAGAGTCCAGCACCACTCCTGTGGTCCTGCCGGTCGCGTAGCTGCCAAAGGGACAAAGGCTCTAGTCAGAACAAGCAACTCAAAGTGAGCCCAAGCAAGCAGCACATCCACGCTCAACTTGGGAAGCGGGGATTTCACACAAACAGGGTCTAAAAAAACCCTCAAAATGGAAGTTCTGTTTGCTATTACACAAATTGAGTTTCAGTTCTTGCATGAAAAGGGGGTAAGTCAGACATCAGTGAGGTCCTCCACAGGTTTTTTTGTAAAAGAATGGATTTTATTGCAACATTCCACAAACACAAATCAAAGACAAAAGACACTTACAGGCTAAGCACAGCTTGCATGGAGATGAATAGTGCTGGCACATTGAAGGTCTCAAAAAACACCTCAGCAGCACGCTCTCTGTTCTTGCGCGGGTTTAGGGGTGCTTCTGTCAGCAGCACAGGATGCTGGGAAAGAGAAGAAGGAGCTGTGCTGCAGTAACCAGGAGGCAGTAGGAGTGTGTTCCTAGAAGTTTCTGCTTATTTTTTCACTTTAGGAACCACTGGTGCAAGAGGACAGGTACAAAGGAGTAATTTCAGCTGAGCTATATTAGACTGTGAATAACCTCTATTAGGTTGGAAGACGAGCAGAGCTCTGGTCTAGTTATGAAGAAGTGTTAGGAAATGTACTCTGTGAGTAACTGTGACCCATGAAGGACAAATAGGATGACTCTCAGTGACAAAAAATCAGGCAAATATATAGACCCTAAGAAAGGGTGAGGGCACATGGTCTTAGCACAAACAGACAGAAATATTCCTACTCCACAACTTAGATTGCTCTCAGACATTTAAAAAATTTTTGGACAGATCTTTCCAGACCACAGGACTGTGGTTTTCTCCTTCCTCACCTCAAATCATGCCACTGCTGAGTGGATATGCCTGATGTGCAGGCAGAACAGGAAAAGTCAGAAACACTTGGTCTAGAGCAGAATCATTAAAGAGAGTATGAATAGCAAATGTGAAAGGCAGATTTTCAGTCAGGCCAGACCATCAGATCTGAAGAGGAATTCTGTTTGGGCACTTCTTGTGCAGTATCTCCTGAGACGTGAAAAAAACCTAATTTAGCAACAGACACATTCAGAAAGAAGGGCAAAGGAAAAGTCTCAAATCTTTCCCAGAGTTCCAAGGCTACTGGTGTTCCACATGCACTGAATGATGCCTGTGCCTTTATATAATGTGGTCTCACCTCTTCTGAGAATGTCTGGAGCTGGTCTTTAGAATACACGTACTGCCAGATGCGCTCCATGTCGTTCCAGTCCTTCACAATGCCGTGCTCCATCGGGTATCGGATCGCAAGAAGACCTCTGTGCTCCTGAGCAAACAGGAAGGACAAGAGAGCGTCAGAGCTTCCAACAATCACACTTCCGAGCACTGTGACTTACTGTCAGACTCAACTTCAGTTTTGATTCCACTAAAAGATAACTTATCTATAGCATACAGGGCAAAACCTGAGCACTCATCACAAACATCTCTCCCAGAGAAGCCAAGACTAGACAAGGCCTTTTCATACCAAGTAGGCATGTCTGTGTTTGACATTTGCAGAGTATATTCCATCCTAACACTTTTAAAGTCAACACACAGACACCTATCATATGGTATCTTTGTACTACCAGCTCAGCCATGATATAAAACATAATAGGATCTTACTAGGGAATGCAGTTTGAAGGGCTCACAAGAAATGTTACCACACAACTGACTACATGCTGACAGAGCAGGACTGTGGAGAGAAGCTTCCTGCCCACAGCAGGGAGATACACAGCAATTGACTAGGGTCCATTTCCCAGTCAAAAGCATGTAACCACATGGAGCTGGAAGGAGCCTAAAAAGAAAGGAGAGATATCAAAGGCCTTGGGAACTAGGTCTGTTGTCAGCAGATTGGCACAAAAATTTCATGAAGCTTCCCACTCCACCTTGGACGCACATGCAAGTGATAATCTGTTCTATTCTTCAGACCTACCAAATAACCCCAATAACAGACAATACCAAAGAACCACAGTCCAGCTGCCACATCTTTCCCTTACAGCAGCACACTGAGATATATGGAGATAATGCAGTGTACAGGTGTTCTTACCTCTGCCTTTGGACCAATGAAAATGTCCCCTTCTAAAGCACCAGCCATAACACGAACGTGCTTTGGTCTGCCCACACTAGAACAGAGACAAGAGAGTAAATGCTTCTACAAAGAGCTCAGATGCACCCAAGGATTGCCCAGTTTGTGTTTCTCTCTGTCATAACCAGAACTTCCTCAGTGGGTGAGTCTGGGGGCACTACCAGGTGCAGACAGACCCAGGTTAGCTCTGAGCTAATCTCAGAAATCAGAAGTGAAGGGGACAGACTGTAGACAGTTCTGAATTGGCTGGACCCAAACCAGCTGAGTCTGGCCATATTTTCACAGATTATTCAAGACTCACCTGTTTCAACAGTGCCTGGGATGAACATGGCTAGATTGGGCAATTGTCTGAGGTGCTGGATCCACATGTGCTGCCTGACCTCAGGCAGAGTTCTCAGATTAAACATTTGTGTCCCATACCCTACCATCCCATACAAAACATATTGCTCAGAACACAAAATTACTTACTAAAAACCCACCACATTGAAAATAAAAGCCAGTGACTATTCAGAATTTCTGTTCCAGCAGTCTTCATCCTGGCAAAATTCTCAGAAAACTTACAAAGAAGTCTGGCAGGAATCAAGAATCATACCAAAAAAATACAGAGGTCTTCACACTTCTTATCCCTAATTTTACTTTTTCCAGGTCCTTTTCCTCATGTGTGCAGATTAAAGGATCCTACAGCTTTGGTTGTGTGTTGAACCTGACAAAGTGATGTCATCTTTTATGATGTGTCTGTGTCCCTAAAAATTTCAAAATATTTAACAGCGGAGTTCTCATCTCCCTGATGCTTCTTTGCAGCAGGCAGCAAAAAGTAACTCATTTTTCCATTCATAAATATGGTTAATTCCTCCCCAATACATATCGAAGAATTGGTACACAGTTACTCAGAAGTTACCAAGACCAGCAGAATACTTACTAGTTAGGAAAGCAGTATTTTGGTATTTGATCGCCCGCAAAACCTGCTTTAATCACGCCTGAGCCCTGTGGAAGCAACAGACAAATATGTGAATTATCACTCATTCCATCATCTTCACAAGTTCCAGAGGAGTAGCAAAGTACATCAGCACCACCAGACCCTCTCCTTTCTACTAAGAATGAAGCTCCCCAGGGGCTGACCCTCCAGGCTGGTTGGAGATGGGAACTGCCAGCTTGGCTACTGGAGGGAGTGACTGGCACCCTCTCTGGCAGTGACACATCTCACAGTCACCATCCCACACACCCTGGTACTGCTCTGCACACACCCAAACACTGCCTGTACAGATGAGTATTTTTCTATCCAGGGCTACTGTGAGAAGTGCAGCAGGCTAAATCCACACTCCACAGGAGTCTATCAATATTAGATAACCTCTGGGGGGAGGAAATCACTCCAGAAAGCTCAGCAAGAGCAACTGAATTCTGCCAGTTTCAGGAGGCACTGGAAGAATGAAGGCTACAAGCCTCTCAGAAGGAGACTTGGAAAGGATGGAGGGAGGGCAGATAAAAGTCAGAGAAGAAAGTAGCAAAGAACTGTGGGAAACAGACTGGAAAATAAACTAGGGAAAAGATAATCAAGTGGTGGATGAACTAGCTAATGCTAAGGAGGCAGAAGTGTGGTCAGAAAAGACATTGGAAACCAACCCAGACTGTGGTCTGGAAAGAACAAAGGTGTTGGTTATGTTGCAAGGGGAAAGGCTGGGGTCAGGAAGCACAGCTGATGGGATAGAGCTTTTTCAGAAGTGACAAAGAGATGAGAGATGGCAGTCAGGATGCACAGATCCAAAGAGCCTTCTGCAACTTTCAAAGCAGCAAACACAGAGCGGGTAAAACCAGCCACAGCAAGGCCCTGGCAGGGAGTCAGTGCCAGGCATCTGGCCCCACAGCTCTCATCCCTGTCCAGAAGCATCCTGGGAACACCATCATCAACTTGGATCTGTGCTGACTCCTTCCCCTCCTCCATTTCCTCTCCCTGCATAAGGGAATGACATCTTGAAACAATGAGCAGCTTGCAGGAACACCCAAGTTTTGCTAAGAAGTGGATTTTCATAGGATCTCATGAGATAAGATGTTCCACTGGTAATCCCAGACTACGCTGGACACAAGCTCTTCTGCACAAAGAGAACAGTTTTGCTTAGCCCCACGGTGGGAATAAAGTGTGTGAGAGCTTGCACTGAAAGCTGTGAAATGCCTGTTCACTCTCAAGAGCTCTGCAATAGGAATGCCCTGTTTTTGAGGCCAAAAAGACATTTCGGCTACCCTACAGCATTTTAAAATGAGTAGCAACACAGCTCCTCCATAGCTTTCCACTTCTCACCACCTCTGCATGGGTGAGCAGCACCACTTTCACTTCGAGGCTGGGGCCAGATGAGTTGCTCAGGGCTCTGCGAGGCAAGCCCTGGCTGCAGTGGTTTCTGATGCTGCCTTCCCAGTGCCAGAGGTTACCAGAGCAGGCTCAGCAGAAAGGAATGCGGGGCGGCCCCAGCCTCTCCCGTTCACAGTCCAGCACTCTGCTGCCAAGCTCCTTCCATCAGCAGTTTCAGCCGGGATGTCAGGCTCTGCACAGAGTGTGTGCCCCTGCCACCAGAGCCGGGATACTCCTGCCTCTAAACCACCAGGGTCAGATTTGCCAGGACACATCTGCAGGAGATGAGTGTCAGGAATACTCTGCAAACCAGACGTAGCTATTTATAAAGCATATGAAAGGTAGATTGCTTGAGTCCTTGTCTCCTGATAAACACCTGCAGCCAGGCTGGCTCCAGGAACACACCCAAGCTGCCACCTGGGCAGGACTACTTCCTTTTGGCATGAGGGACTCAGCTCCAGTTGCATCCCAAGGTCTGCCCTAACTGATACCAGTGTGACGAAGTGTTTAAAAGACTTGAGACAGACTCTCTTCTGGCTATTCCCTTCAAAGTGAAATAAGGAATTACCAAAACCCACTATTTTGATTTTTCTTATTGTAGTTTATAACTCCCTGCCTGGGAAAGAATAGCATCCCATTCTGTGGCAAGTCTTGCAGAAAAATAATTGAATGAAATGCAGTAACAAAATGTAACCACATTAGAATATTACATTTAATGAATATTTTGTTCAGGATAATGACTGATCTTGTTGCTAGCACATTCTGCTGTGGAGAACTGGTTTCAGGAGAACAGTGATGCTCCTATTTTAACTTAAGGAAGTTTCAATCTCTATGTCAGGCCCAGCAAGTTACGTACTTTAAGATTTACATACCGAAGTTCAAAGTTAACCAAATGTGTTGGGAGTTCAGAACTCCAACTTGGAGTCAAAGATGAATGACTGCTTTGAATGTGCCGGTGGGATGGGGCTTCAACACAGTTGTGCTTCCAAGTGCTTGGGAATAAACCAAGAACAGCTGTTTGATATCTCCACACTACAAAGACCTGACTGCACTTTCTGACCTATGCAATTTTTCTTGAAAACATTTTACTTCTTTGAAGATATGTGTGCACTGAGTAAATCTGTTTATTATAGACCAGTTTGAGATTCCTATGCAATGAGAGGAAAATGTTTACATTTTGAAATAATTCTGAAAAGACCTGTTTTTTCATCTTTGTTTCAAATAAGCAAAACCACATGCATCTTTTGTTCTGCTACAAACTATGATTTATTAAAACTTAAAAAAATTAAAATTTATATAGTTCCACCAGTAACTATCCTGGCTGGGCTTTCATTCCTTTTTGTTTGGCAGGGGTTTATCATTAATTTTTTTTTATTTTAACCAGAGCAAAAGAATAAAAGAAGAAAAACTACATGTAAAATGTAAAGGTCAAGGAAGATAAATTAATTGAAAATTCTCGTGAGTGTCTTGAAGGAACTGAACATACCTCATCCCTGAACATACCCCATCCCTGAACATACCTCATCTACTAGCTCTGTAATCAGTTGGCTATGGATTCATTCATCTTGATGTATTTAGCACTCAAATTTGAATGGAAATCACCAATCAATCTTCCATGTAGCACTTTTTATGGAGAGTGCACACTTCATACTGTTGTAAAACTGTTTTTATTTGATACAGAATTTATAAGATCAAGAACAAACCAAAGACACAACAACCCTTGCTGACAACTCGGCTGCACAAAATACCACCACTTAGACTACAAAGCAAACAAGAGATGATTCCATGTTCCACTGAGGTCAAGGAATTTGCACTGACTTAGGCCACAGCTGGACAATTGACGTGCATTATGTTGAGCAGGGCTCCCAGACCACTCAGAGAAAGTTTGTTGGACTGCAGATGGGAATACAACTCCTAAAAATCAGACAACGAAGAGTATAAAACTGTGCTGAGGTACAGCTCCAACTTCCCACAGTACATTACAAAGCTCTTCCTGTATGAAAACATACAGCTAAGAGCAATGTGTGGTAAGAGAAAAAAACCTCCCTGTTAATTTTTTAGCTACAGAACTTCATGTCCTTTTGGAACACACTGAGACATCAGAGCAGGTCTGGGACTGGCTCCCACCAGCTCAGTATCTCAGTTCCCCCTTCCCACACACAGGCACATGTGAGACAGATAACATTCAGCCTTCAGAAGGTGCCTGCAGTTCTCTGAGGAAAAGCAGTAATGGAAGAGCAGTGGGAAGAGTGGTACCTGCTCTGTGCAGCTCCACTTCCCATCCTGCCTGAACTACAAAGAGTAGTAAAAATGCAGTGTCACCACAAGTCTCCTTGGCCCACAGCCTGCCAGCGTTCCAGGCAGATGTCACAACAACTGCTCCATTCTACTTCTTGTACAGGCAGGGGAAGGGAGGAAGCTTGTTTAACGGAGAGGCAAGAACAAGAATTAGCTTTTATAAGATCAGCTGATAAAATGAAAAAAGACATACAATCAGCTGCTGGCACATGAGCCCTCCTTCAGGTCTAAGGCAGTGGCAGCAATCATTGCACTAAATAACAAAACGATGTGCTGAAATTAAATATAGGCTGCTACTACATGAATGGCTCAACAAAGTCATCCTCACAGTGCCAGAACAACTAGAGATAACTTTAATGCTTAGCTGATCACTCAACAAAGCCACAGGATCAGTGCTGATACAGTAATTCCTAAAACAAATCAACCCAACAGATTTTTTAACATGTTCAATAAAGAAGGTAGTTTTTCTCAACATAGTCAGTTTCACTGCTTCTCTCATTTTCTGTTAGATGCTTTCCTTCAATGTCTACCCCAAATCCCTCTGCTGTAAGATTCCAGGGAAATTAACAAAACCAAAACTGAGAGTGCAAGCTGTAGAGAAGAATTTAGGATCCATAATAAAGAAAAGTCAGAATAACTGCTTTTATTTGAACAGACCTACAATCATTCACCTTATGGAGTTAAAGCAATAGGTTGAGAAGTGCCCGGCCAGGAAACTCACATCATATGGCAAAAAGATTCAGCAGAAATTAAGCTTGTGGAGGGAGAATGGAGCACAGTACTGACCATTCAAAACAACAGAATCTCAGTCACTGGCGATAGAGGTCAGAAGGGAGGAGCACGGGTGTGTGACTCAGTACATTGAAGGAGGCTCCGTCAAAGATATGCCCTCCCACCCCCTCCTGGATAGTCTTTCCTCCTGGGAGGGCAGCATGGATAGGGCAAATCAGAACTGGAACCAGAAATATCTCAAAGAGGCACGGAATCACTATCATTCATCGCTCACAGTGCTATTACACACACAGACCGAAGATTGGCTTTGTGCTAATGAGCAGCATCAGCACATTGGAGCAGCCATCTGCAACATCACACTATGCTGATGCAACCCGTGCTGGGCACGGATCCTTCAGCAGTGACATTCCAAGGCACGGGAATCCCTGTTGTGACCACTGTGCTGGATGCACTGGAGGGGCACTACAAGGGGTGAAGGCTTCTCTCTCTGTGGCTGTGAGGTGTGCCTGGCTGGAGAGCACCACGTCCTGCACGGGCCCAGGGAAATGCCGGCACCCCCAAAGCTCGCTGGGGGTCCATCCACGGCCTGCCAGGTGCACGCTGGAACCCTGGCCAAGACCCGTCCCGGAGCATGCTGGGAGTGTGGCCATGGCCTGGCCCAACACCCCCATTGTCCCCCCGGCACAAAGAGAGGTGGGGCGGGGCCGGGGGAAGCCCCGCCTGACTGACAGCGCCTGCTGCCAATGAGCGCAGGTGCTCTGGCGACAGTCCCGCCCCGCTCCGGCAGGTAGCAGCGGGCTGCCCCGCTGACTGACAGCTGTCTCAGCTAATGGGGGCGCGCCGCCCCTCCCAGCCAGAGGCAGCCCGGCGGCGGCGGGGGCTGCGCCCCCCAGCGCGGGGCAGCGGCCCCGCTGCGGGTGACTGCCAGTCGCCCCAGCCAATCGCGACTCGCCGAGGCGCAGCGGCCCCGCCCCCCGAAGACGCCGTATGGCGCCGTACGAGGGCCGGAGGCGGCGGCCGGGCCGGCTGAGGTGGGGGGGCAGCGGCGGGCGGGGTGCGGCCGCCCCGATGACAAAGGGATTGCGGGCCCTCCCCGCTCCCGGGACGCGCGGCCGCCCGCACTCACGTTGTCTATCACGACGGGCTGGTTCGCTATCACATCGTAGGACTCCATGGCGAGGACCCGCCGCAGCCGCCCGTGAGGGAGCAACAGCCCTGCCCTCGGCGGCGCATGCGCGGAGCGGCGACGCGGCGCCGCCTGGGTGATGTATTCCCGCCGCCGCGGCGCCTGCCGGGAGCTGTAGTCCGACGCTGCGCAGAGCCCAGCGGGGAGGCGCGCTGGGAGCGGGGCATGCCGGGAGCTGTAGGCCAGTGCCGGGAGTGAACCGTACTGGGAGCTGTAGGCCGGCGGAGTGCGGAAAAAGGGAATCCTGCGGACGCATCCACGGCCGAAAAACCGGTGGGTGTTGCGGTCCTAGGGATAGCTGGGTATTTCCACCAAAAACGCTGCACCGCAATTGTCTGGCTTACGCTTAATAGATTTCCCTCCGCCTAATTTTTTTCTAATAGGAAAAGAGAAAAATGTGATCGCATCAACTTCTGTAGAGGCGATCTATAACTAAAGAAAGCATTTTATTGTCCCATAATTTAATGAGTTCATCTTTACGAACCACTGGTCATAACACATCTGTTGCCTCCACGAAATACCATTTTCTCTCCAATTTTGAGGCACCAGAACCACAAAAGAGGTGTCAGTACAAAGAATGCACGTATTGAACAATGAATACACTGTCATTTTCCATTGAATAAGTATTCTAAAAGCACTTGGAATAATCGATGACTGAAACTCTGACTCTTGAAATTAATAAAAATGGACTTCCATACCAGTGAGAACACTTGAAATCTTGACTCACCTGTCTTGTCCCACAACTCTCCTATAGACATGGACTTTTCTCCTGAAATTCCTGCCTTTAGCCCCAGTAGATGTCTTATCCCAGATGTTTATCCTTAGCGACCTTACCTATTCACCTAGTCTAAAAAAGGGAGTTTTTGTACAACAGGATTGAAGGGTTTAAATTAAGGCCAGTGTTGTATCACTTCAGTGAATGCCAGGAGACACTCGTTATGGGTGTATTGAGCCAACACAGCCTTTTATACAGACTCTTAGATTCACCTTCTCAGCTGACTGTAGCTGACTCCTGGGGCAAATGTCACAATAAGTATCACGGTAACAGTACAAGTGAAATATTTTTCATTGTGGGGGGAAGTGAGAACACGTACAGCTCACCTCCTTTATCAGGGGATTGTCGCTTGACTGTCAGCTTGTCAGCTTCTTGACCATTCGTGTTCTCCTAAATGGTGTCATGAATGTTTTTAGAACAAACTCTCACCTATTTAAGTGAGAAATGCCAGCATGAGCACCACCCTCTCCTCTGAGCATTCTATAGCTCATTTTTCTCTATTTGCTGATTAACAAGCAAGACCCGACTCTAGCAAAGGTCTGTGGGACTATTGCACACACATCATCTACATGTACATACCTGACTTTGCGTGACCACAGTTGTAGTTACAACTCAGGAATGAGCCAGATCGTCAGTGTGCTTCGTGCACAAGTCGCAATCCGCAATCAGAGAACCCTCAAACTTCACCTACTCCAGCTGCCCCCAAGGGACCTACAGAAACAGAGAGCAAACGGGGAGAGTAAAGGTGCCTTGAGCATTGGAGGAGGTGTAAAGGCAGCAGTAACAAATCCCCCTCTGCTCCCAGGCCCGCCCAGGTGCGAGGGCTCCCGCTCCCCCGGGACCCGCTCCGTGTTCCCGCCACCGCCTCGCGCGGGCATCGCCCCGCCCATCGCGGGACACGCGCCGCCGCTAGGGGGCGCGCCCGCGACGTACCATGGGGTGGGGGCAGAGGCGCGGCCGCCCTGTGGGCCGCGAGCTTCCATTGGTCAGGCTGCCCTGTCACTCACGCAGCCCTTGCAGCGGGGCCCCGCCCCCTCCGCGCGAAGCCGCTCGCAGCGCCGCCATTGGCGGAGCTGGCCTGTCACTCACGCGGCCTGGCAATAGGCCCCGCCCCTCCTCCCGCGGCCACACGCAGCCGCTTGGGCCGGGCCGGGCCGGGCCAGGAGCGCCTGGCGGGAGCGGAGCGGGTTCGGCACCAAGTGGGACGGGCCGGGACCAGCCGCCTCCGGGACATGGAGGGAGTGCGGCCGGGCGGGGGGCCCCCCGCGGGAGGGCCGGGGTCCGGCTCGGCGTCTGGGTCCGGGTCCTTCCCGTCGCTGTTCCCGCCGGGGCTGCACGGTATCTACGGCGAGTGCCGACGCCTCTACCCCGACCAGCCCAACCCGCTCCAGGTCACCGCTATCCTCAAGTACTGGTGAGGCGGCCTGGATGGGGCCGGGGTCGTGCGTGGAGCTGGGGGGAGCAATGAGGCCGGCGCCTTGTGTGGGATAGGAGAGGGTTTGGGAGGAGTAGTGGGAGTGGGATAGGTTTGGGAGAAGTGCTGGGGCTGGGGACGTTGCACGGGGTGAGCTGGAGGGGCTGGGGAGGGTTGCAGCAAGGGGAGAGGGACTGGGGGTTGCGTCCTGAGTTAGGGGTGAGATGCTAGAGTTTTGGGGATATGCAGGATGTGAGGATGCATTGGGGGTGCAGTTGGTTGCCTGGGGCGTGTGTTTGGAGGGGCTCCTGGGGAGAATATGCTGTCAATAGCAGGAAGGTCTAGAGAGGTGTGCACTGAAGACAGGAGAGTGTATTGAGGTTTCTGAGGTGATTTGGAGGGTTCCTGAGTGAGGGGTGGCTGTTGAAGGCCCCGGCGGGGGCGGGCCTTACAAAAACGGAGTGCGTGTTACACAGTGGAGGTGTTCCCACAGAAGGTGAGGGTCTGGAGTTTTCCCCTGGACAGGAGGCACGAGCTCTCTCTTCTGGCCAGGAGCCTGGGGTTCCAGTGTGGTGGCACTGGCCGGAGTGATCCCGTTTTTGCAGCCTCCAGGCCGGACACATGCTGTGTGTACCCATAAAGCCCAAGGGACAGTGCCACCTTCTCTTGGCCTTACGTAGCCGTGTGTTATCACAGACTGTGAGTCTGCTGCTCAGTGTCTCTGCTGACACAATGTCTGACACCAGGAACAGCACTTGTTTATGTGGGAGAGTGGCATGAAGGAAGTTCTTGGCTGTTTAGCTATCATGATAAGTGTCTAATCCCGTGTGAAGAGAGTTCCTTTTGCTTTTTGCTATCACTTAGCTGCGCATCCCTCTATGCTGGAGCTAAGAAACATGATCAAGTCACCCCAAAATGTTTGCTTTAAGTGACATGGGTCAGTCCCCACCCCAGCACTTGAAAAAAATTAGTAAACGTTCAACTTCTTTATTTGCAGCTCATTTCAACCTGTCTTTATCTATCTAGAGTCCTTAGCAACAGCAGAATAATATCCTCCCTGTGTGCTGTTCTGACAGACAAAGCTGTTGTTGTCCACAGAATTGTTGTTTTTAAGTGATTCTAGCAAGAAGTTTGTCTGTTAGCCCTTATTGCCTAGGGGACTATTGTACTAAAATGACATAGTGGGCTGAGACAAGATGTTGCAAATCTCACCTCAGAGACCTCAAAATATAAATAATTTCTTAGTCATCTGTGCACATCAGTACTTTGGTGGTGGTCTGATCAGTCTGTTTTTACACCTATGTCTAATCTTAGATGCTCATGAAGCGTTTCCAGTCATGTTAGCTCTTCTTTTCTATCAACAGCTTAAAACATACTGACTATATTGATGTAAGATCTGTGGAGGTTGAGGGAAATTTAGGTCTATAGTGAAGAATGGCAGACCCTTGTTTGGGAAGAAACCTTGTTGCTTGAGGGATTGTTTAGGGTTTTGCTGCAACTGGAGCTCAAACACTAAAAGAGTTGTTGCTCATAAGGTTGCAAGTAAGAAGTAATGTGAAGGCCTGTTTATCCTGGCATTTTCCACTTGGTTCCTCCAACTGTTAGCTCAGCCAGCAGTGAGAGCTGAGAACTTCTGTTGTAGAGGTGAGCTTCCTACTGCTGTCCTGTGCAGGAAATGCTTGTGGGAGGTAAGGCCTCCGTGGATGCCACAAGCCCTTTCTCTCCTGTTGTTGGGTGAAACTTGGAACTTGGTTTTGTTAAGTCTGGTAGAAGGACTCCTGCCACAACTCTGCTAATCTGTCCTATTCTGCCTCGGCTACCAGCTATTAGCTGTTTTAGATTAGAAGAGGAAATTGCTGCATGAAGTTCCTGCCTTTGGAGAAATATTGTAACACTAATCAGCTTTTAATTACATGTATCAGTTTCTCTATGGTTAACAGCGATTTGGTTTTTTTGTTCAGGGAGCTGAACTTGTCTTTGGCTTGCAGATCAGAGCAGATCCTAACTGTGTACCGTTGGAGAATCTGCAGAACTCCATGCCTATTACATAAAGCAGTTTAGCTCTGTGGATTATTTAATGGAACTAATCTTTTAAAATGCTATTTGCCTATCCTGGGAGAGAGTTTGGGATTCAATCAGAACTTCTTGGAAGGATTTCTGTCTGTTTTTGTGAAGGCCATGCACCAAGATGGAGTCTGTTGATATTCAGTGTCCACTTTTATTATAAAATGCGGTAGAGTATCTCAAAATGAGAAAATTGCATAGAATTTCTGGTGAAATAATCAAATTTGTTCTTTTTTTTTTTTTTTTTTTTTTTGTGATAGGTTTTGAAATAGGCATAATTTGGGCTCGACTACTGGGTTTTTATCAGCTGTCTTAAATTTAAGTCATACTCTCAAAAACCTGTGCGATGAGCTGTGGTTTTCGGCCTTTTGGGAATCACAGACTGCTTCTCAAGGGTTGTCGAAAGGCAGCTGTGAAAAGCAGTCCTATTGTCAGCTGCTGGGAACTGACTACAAACAATACACTAACGGGGTGAATGAATTAGGAGTTTTCCAATTTCTTTCCATTTAGGTCTCTTTTCTCTCTGCCTTTTGCGTTTCTCCTTCCACAGAAACTTCAGAGCACTCTTAGCATCAGGCAAAAGAGGACTCTTGGTGTATATGCAAATACAGGGTTTCCCCTGAGGCAGCCCTTCCTGCTCCTGAATGAGCACCATGAATAGAGAATGTAACAAATTTGTACTGTACCTCTGGCTTTGAAGTCGGGCTCTTCCTAATAAAATCCTCCAACGCTTCCAGCTCTTTGTGTGAGTGCATGTACTGATATGTAGATTGTGATACAAGGTCGAACCCTGCCACGGTGGCTGTGGGCGGGAGGATGCACCACAGCATCGCTGCTGATGATAGAGCAGTGAAACCTGCCACCGAAACTGGATGAGTATCTGTGCTGACTAATCTTTGGTGAGCGTTATTGCCATGGCTGTGTTACTGTGTGCTGCAGGTAGCTGGCTTAAAGCTCCTGCTGGGTGCTTGTGCAGTTGCAGGAGTTTTAGGGTAGGTGTATGGCTTGGATAGGTGTTTTTAAAAATTTCATTAGTCACTGCTGCAGGCTTTTAGTCTACATCTCTTCCAAGTCTACTGCATTTCTCAGTGAGTAAAGATGATGTGACTGGATTGTTGAGCAACATATGAACCAGTTATTAGTGAACTCTGGACAGGATTGAGCGCGGCTCCTCCAGGCTACCGGGCACCACATTGCTGTGGCCACCTCTGCAGTGCTGCAGATCTTGTATCCAAAGTTTGGCCTTTGGAGACATACACAG
Organism: Muscicapa striata striata; assembly: GCA_030060385.1. Taxonomy (NCBI): domain Eukaryota; kingdom Metazoa; phylum Chordata; class Aves; order Passeriformes; family Muscicapidae; genus Muscicapa; species Muscicapa striata. The sequence continues at coordinate 252,272 of JAREIS010000098.1, read as the reverse complement.
GATTGCTAGCAGGAGTGATGGAGAGGTGTCTGGCTTGCCTGGTGCTGTCCTAGACAGGACTTGCTATTTGCGTCAGACCTGACAAGTATGTTTGAGTAGCCCTAGAGAAAGCATATACCCATGAATCAGTCCCTGTCCTGACAAGGGCAGTGTAGAGATTTGTCTTGTGTGTTGTCAGAGTGCCTGTGCCAGCAGTGTTCCAGCACTGATTGTTTGACTTCTAAAGTGTTATTAAACCAAGTTTGGAAGCAGGTTTTCTTCATGTAGGAGATGCTGGTTGCTTAGCAGTGATCCCTTCATTGCAAAGCCCACACAACTGCTCTGACTACTGACTAGTCTCTCACGCTGGTCAGTGTATGAACCTCCCTCACTCCAAAGTCTTCCCTGTCCAGTCATAATTGTGTGTGGCGGCTGTTGCTGTTCACTGCTGCTCCTCAAGGGTAAGTGACCATCCTGGCTGGAATTGCTTCCATCTGACTGCTTCCATCATGGATCCCTAGGGGGGCTGAGCACTGGCCAGGACATAGGTGCTATGCTCTGAACAGAACTGTCTGAATGGGTGTTTCTGGTAGAGATCTCAGCCTCCAGTGTGACCTGATGCCAGTGAAAGGGAACAGGTGACAAAAGGGTGTCAGAGGGGACTTGTTTTCTCCTAAGTGTTTCAGACTACTGCTAGACTTTGAAAACAGGTTTTCTCAGGTGTCTGCTGAAGATCAGACTCAGCTCCATCCCAGAGTCTGATATACTCTCCCCATGTTTGCTCACCATTCACCTTTTATGCCATGAAGGTGCCATTTGTCATACAAGGGGGCTGCATTGTTTTGATGTAGCCTTTGACATTGGACACCTGTGCCACTACTGGGGGTGAACTGCTCATCCCCTCTGTTCTGCCTCAGTGTCCTGGGCTGCATCCTTAACTGACCTGCTGGAGAAACTGCAACTGGTCTTAGTTACCATGATGGCCTTATATGATTTTAGAAGAAGAAGCTGTCTTAGGTAAAGTCAGTCATGTTAGACAGCTGCTCTGTTTTTTGCCAGCAGTAGTAGGAGCAAGGCAGCACAGCACACCTGTGGAGAGGTGAAGGATGTTTTAATACACCAAGCTAATGTTGTCTTTTAATAAACCAGGCTGATATGCTGTTTTCTACAGACTTGATAAGGTTGGGCAACAGGAGGAGGGCAGAGGATTTAAAATAATGTCTCACTGTTACTAGGGTTGGATCCATCTGTCCAGCCATGGAGACTGCTTATGATGATACACAAACCCTCAGGACAAGTGAAGGAAGCACAACCATGCCCTGCAACCTGCAGATGATTGTGTCAGGGTCTAAAAGGACAATAGACATGAGAGGAATTGATGTGTAGAATCATTGGTTCCAGTGCCTGGGGTCGTGTGAGTTCAGATTTTCTTGTTTGGAGCAGCTGAAGATACAGTGTGATGTAGGCACAAAGTGGTTAAACAGCTGCTCAGTTGTGCTGTAACTGTTTGTGGTAGGTGTTCTGTGGCTTACAGGGCAAATAGCAAAACAGTCCAGCGTGTTCCTTCCTTCAGCAGGGAGTTGTCCTGTCTTTGCTCAGGCAGAGGTGGCGCGAGTGGCAGGAGGATGTGCTGTGCTCTCTGCTGGCACATGGCCCCAATTCCCTGTGCCTTGTAGCAGGAAGGGGTGGCTGCAGGCTTTGGTGGTTGCTGTGTAGCATAGCCCGCCTGTGCTGCATTGACTTTTGAGTTATGCTCTTTTAAGGAAGCCATTCTAATGCTGATGCAGGGGATACAGTGGTGCTTTTTACTTGTTCTTGGTTAATGCAAGTGGTGTATTTGTAGAAGTTTTGCTGCTGGTTTTACTGAAGTTTTTCTCCTCCACTGTTTAAGCAATTTGTCTATGTTCAGAAGTATTTATTTATTACTCTCCTCAAAACTTAGTAATTTCAAGATCTGCTTGAGGAATAGCATCACTTTTTGTGAGGTATGTGCCTCTGGACTGAATTAAGAGCTTGCACTGCAGATACAGCCATTGCTCTTTTACTAGTAGAGTTTTTCAATTTTCTTTGGTTTTTTGTGGTAGCTTTAATATGATTTTCCAGGGGGTTTTATACTTTAATGTTAAAAAACATTTTTTAGCATGTTGCACACATGTACTTTGTCTTCCTGTACTCGAAGCTTTCTGGATTTAAACTAACCTTTCTCTCTCTTTTTTTTTTCCTTTTTTTTTTTTTTTTTTTTTTTTTTGAGGTAATTTGAATATTCTAGTTTTTGTTTTAAACCAGGTCTTTGTACAACCTCTTCTAGCACCTAGGGAGACTTACCATTTTTCTTCAGTAAACTAACTTATATAAGTTTTTTTCTGTTTTTAATGCAGGTTGGGAGGACCTGACCCTCTGGACTATGTTAGCATGTACAGAAACCTGGGAAACCCAGCACTGAATGTTCCTGAGCACTGGCACTACGTCAGCTTTGGGTTAAGTGACTTGTATGGAGACAACAGAGTACATGAGTAAGTGTCATTAAGTTCTGTAGCTGTGCGTTGTGTTTTGTGCTGTGTTTTGTGGGTGTGTAGGCAAAACCCTGTCCTGCTGCTCATATTATTTGAACAGCTGGTTTTCTGTTGAGAAGTCCCTAGTCTTGCTCTCAAAAAAGATTACGTATGCCTGTTTCTTGCATGTAGAAGAAATTCTGTGTTCCCCTCTGCAGGCTTTGAATGCATTGTTTCCTTTCAGTGTCGAGTGAGTTTTGGTTTAAATTTCTTTTAACTGATTGGGAAATTTTCTTTTAACTCTCTGTCTTGTTGTGTTTTTCACACTCTGTAATCTGTTATGGTCATACGCTTAAATCCTGACCCCTCCCTGTGCATGTTAAATGCCTTCCTCTGGAAAACTGCTGTAAGGGCATTTTTGCTGTTGCTGGCACAGCAGTGTTACTGTCAGCAGACTGCCACCCCTGGCTGCTGTATAAAGTGCCAATTTGTGTAACAGAAGCCTAAAACTCTAATTGTTTGGCTGTCTTTTCTCCAGTAATTAAATTATTATCTTAGGTTGTTGGTATGGATGGTTTCTAGCAGGAACTTTGGATTAGACCAAGCAGGCAACATGAGCTGACCCTATATGTGTCTTCTGTTAGCTGACCATACTCCCTAACTCCAGTTAAAGTGAGTAGCAGTAGCCGAGCCATCATGATTTTGGGGCTGTGAACATAGCCTTTTAACCAGCCAGAAAGGGCACAAAGTTTCTGCTGTTGCTGTTTACTGAAACTATCTTTGCACTGTGTTATAGTTGCAGTATAAATGTCCTTGATGAATGGTGTAGCCAAGGCTCCAGTTCACACAAGCTTTCCTCCTTTTGTTTGTCTTGGTTAAGATTCAGCCACCAGTTTTTTTTCCATCAAAGTGCTTCTCTTGTAACAGCAGCAGTTGGGCAGTTTGTTTAACTTTACTCATTCCTCAAGACAGTTTCTCCTGGTTTTTTTCTCCTTGTGTTTGTGATTACAGAACTGTTTTTCAGAAAACAAGTCTGGAGTTTATACAGGACCCTAATGTCACAGAGATCTGCCTGGTTCATTTAACCAACACCTCTGCTAACAAACCCGAGTCGTTAGTTGCAGGGGCAGAGGAAAAGTAGGGCAAGTGAAAAAATGAAGTTTAAGTCTTCCTTCCCTTCCTTCCACAAGAGATCTTAGTGTGAACATATAGGCCTTCACATGGTGCTTTTGTTTATAGATCAGCTGTGTGTTTCCCTTCTCTCTGAGTGGCTGGAGCATCATCCCCAACTCCACAGCACTGTGTCCTGAGATGCTCAGCTGTCTGCAGTCTGTCACCTTTAATTTGGCCTCATTCTTGGAGCTATAAAGCTTATTACTATTTGTCCTGTGGAGTAGGTCTGTTCTATCTTGTGCCTAAAAGTCTCTTAATATACAATTGTGCATATGGTAGAGCTGTCAAGACCTACACATCTCTTAAACACTGAACCTGAAGTTACCAGCTGGTACATGAGCAGTGTAGACTGGTTGAGAGAAGATTTTCAAAGGAGCTGAGCACTCACCAGCAGTTCTCACTCCCAGGAGCAATTGCTGTTTGCTAAAACTGCTCTCAAAATTTGATGGCTGTGGGAGATGCATGTCACCAGCCCAGCCTTAGGTGCACGTTGTAGGAGTGGTGGATTTTCCTATGCACTCAGGAGGTTAATGTTCTCTGACAGGGAATTTAATAAAGCTTTATTTAAGAAAATATGTATCTTTTTTTGTTTGAAGGGCTTTGGGATTCTGCTGTCCCAGGTAAAGTGTGCTGTGTTGGTGGGAGCATGGGGTGGCAGAGAGTTGTTTAAATCTTTGGTGTATTTCCTTTAAAACCAGTGCAGCAGTGAACTCTGCTGAATTGCCCTGGCCTCTGGAGACAGGGAAGGGTTTGTGGGTTTTTTTGGATTCCAGGCTGTCTACAAGGAGTGCAGATCTGGATTTGCTTGTGACAGTCAGCAAGGTTCCTACAACAGGGATGTGCTTCCATAGCCTTGCTATCCTTCATACTTTAAAAAGGGAAAGATAGAACACTGCTAAAGGTCTTGTTAATTGCCCAGTGTGGACAATGTGTAGCTTATATCTTGTGGATCTCTCATACAGTGCAGTCTAGAACAATTAAAATGCAGTATTAAATATGAAAAGGACCTTTTGATTTTTTTTTTGAGTGAGTTAACACTGTATTGGAGGCCCCCGTATTTTTATTTATAATGGAATAGCAAACAGATGTAGCAAATAATGTGAAAATGTTGACTTTAATTTATATTTTTAATAAGAACCTGAAAAGTCTGAAGTAGAGCTCTCCCAGTGCCTCCTTGTTGACAGATTTATTTTCAGTTAAGGCAGCAGTGTTTCCTGCTCTGCTTACGTATCAGCTGTACTCCACTTACAGAACCAATCTGCTTTTAAGAATCTGTAGAATAAGATGGAAGAAATCTAAGAATTTCAAACAAGGAAACCTTTTTCATTTAAAACCCCTCAGTGTTTCATGGTATAATGGCAACCATGACACCAGCTGTGCTGGGCTGATAGCTCTAAAAATCCTAAATCATGATGTCATGACAGTGTTAGGGAACCACAGGCCTTTCAGTGAGATTTCATGCCAAGCTGCTTGCATAGAAATAAGTCTCTTCAGTCGAGCATGTTGCACAACTTGAGTGGCAGCAGAAATCCTTCCAGGATGTTTTTGCAAATTATATTCCATTTTTAGCTTTTTCTAACTTCTTTCAAATAAAAACAAATGTGTAACTTCTCGAATCTATTCAGCAGGGTTAAAGCAGGGCCTTTTTTTCAGACTGTTCCTGCATTCTGAAGAGATTCTGCACTGCAGTGGTGAGTGGTTGCAGCCTGCTGGCAAGGAAGCATGTGGCTGGTGCAGTTGTGGGAGAGGAGATCCTGAGTCCTGCACTTTTCTCCACCCCTTGCTGGCAGCAACTGCCCATAGCAGTGCCAGCAGCAAGGAATATGTCCCTGTGTGTCTGCACAAAGCCAGGGCCTCAGCTGGCAGTTGCAGGTTTGTGCTCTGATGCCAGGCCATCAGCAAGGTCAAGGGACAGGTGCCTGATCATTCCTGAAGTTTACAAACATGATGGTGACTTCTTCCTTGGTGGAGAACAGGTGCTTGAAGAAGGTGCTGAGCATCAGCAGGTGTAGCTGGACTCAGACTCCATCAGTGGCAATGCCAGCTTCATCTACTGCTGAGTGCTGCCTTTGCAGCTGTCCTTGGGAGTCTCTGACCCATGAGGCAACAGGCAGAAACTGATGCACAGGAAGTTCCACTTGCAGGTGAGGAAGAACCTAATTACTGTGTGGGTGACCATGCACTGGAACAGAATGTCCAGAGAGGCTGTGGAGATCCTAAAGAACTGTCTGGACACAATTCTGTACCATGTGCTCTGGGATTACCTTGCATGAGCAGGAAGGTTGGACCAGATGACACACTATGATCCCTTTCAACTTTACCCATTCTGTGATTCTGTGTTACTATGATGCCATAGTGTGTGCCAGCCCCGGATGGTGCTGGCACAGGTTTGCAGGACTGTCCAGGGCCTAAAAAGGAAAATGTGTTTTTGCTTCTGTCTTCAGTCTAAAGCCAAGGTTGAATCTCCACTTAACTGTTCTGTAGTTTGAGTGCTCATCTTTTTTCTTAACACTTTAAAGAAGCGCATGGAAAGTGAAAACCATGATGTGATAGAATTCCTGAACACCTTGAATAGTCTTATTTGTATTAAAATTGCAGGGTTGTAATTCAGAGCTGAAATAGAAAGTAAGTCTTAAATTATTAATAGATTGAGATAAGGTTTTTATTTGTGGTCTTCCCACATCCCGCAAAATGACATTCCAACTGTTTTGATGTTTACTGCATCAACTTCACACTGACAAGGGTGGTGGGGTTTGGGGTTTTTTTGGTTTTGTTTTTTTTCCTGGCCCGTAGCCAGGAGCTGAAATGCAGCATCCCATTTGCATAAAACTGGAGAGATTACAGCTGCCTTCATCTCTATTACAGATGCAGGGTACCACCCGCTGAGACAACAGGTTCCAACTTGCTTTGGTCCTTTTGATTTGTGCTGCCTTCCATTTGGATCAGGAGGGAGCGGTGCATGCCGGGATAACATGTTGTCTCTGTGGGTGGTGCCTCCCTATTAAAGGTGAGGGTAAGTATGAGCCTTTCAAGATCTTCAGTCCAGCTTGTGTTCTGCTTGCTTGTATAGATCCTCTGAATGACCTTAACTTGTAAAAGGGCAAGGATGCTTGTTAGAGCTGGAAGGAAGAAAAAGGAGCGCAAAACTGGATCAGGTAACCAATGCAAGGCTTGAAGAGGGGTGGATGTTTTCTGGAAGGCTTTTTCTAAGTATAAAAGGAATTTGAAAAGAGTATTTAGAAAATAGCCTGGAAGTTGGAACGAGTGCTCTCTTTCTTTTGAGTGCATGCAGGCTTCTCCTTTGAACCTGCATGAATGTAGGATGGAGTGGTGCTGACAGCTATCACTTTAGTGGCCTCTCAGTTCTGTAGCCTTTCATAAATTTAAAAGCTCGCTGCCCTCAGCTTGCCAGCCTTTAGCCTTAAATTTTGGTATTTAATGAGTCCCTAAGTGCTTTATAAACCACATGCCTGAAGCACTGCTGAAATATTACACCAAACTCCAAGGTAACTGAATACTTTTGAAATTATGAAGACTGACTCTGCCCCTCTTTGTTTTCATGATAAAACAGAGGGCCTTTTGGAAGACAGTAAATTAGAGAGAGGTGGTGGATCCATATTTCAGCTAAGATTTGTAAAATTCAGCATGTCTGCCTTCAAAGATGAAAAATTGCTGAAGCATCTGCCACAGCTAAAGGGAGTGACATGGAAGAGGATGTCAATGAGCATCAATTTAGGAAAGAGGTACAAGAGGTAGGACTTGGAGGAGAGAGGGTCCGAAGTGGGCAACGTACTAGTTTAGCTGCACAGCACAATAAAATCTGTCTTTTAATGGATTTGTCTTGTGAGAGATGTTTTTCATACCTATGAAGATATGAGCTAGAATGAACTTTTCTTAAAATGTACTTTTAACAAGTTTCACCTGTGTGGATTCTCTGGTGTCTAGAAATACAGGTGTGCTTCTACTGAAACTTGCTTACTGGGGTTACCTGTAGATCCTTCTCTTCTGTCTGGCTGTTTGTTTTTGCATACTTTGCAGAAATGTGTCATTTTGGGGACAACTCTTCCTCTGAAAGACTGTGTTGAATTTGACCAATGAGTTCAGACATTTTAAAGAAGCATATGCACAAGTGTGATCATGTAGGGTTCAATTCTGTCTTTCCCAGGCGAAAAAGCCCCCAGTTAAACCAAGCGTCATGCCTATTTGTGTCCCTCTGAGGGTGTCCCTCCAGTGGCTGCCATGCACCAGAACCCTCTAAGGCTTGTGTTTCATTGCTGGAGGCAGACCTCCCCTGAAGCTATGGTCACCACAGGGAAATCTGATTTTCCCTCCTCCAAGGCAGAGTGCGCTTGGCTTCCAAATGTCATTTGCTGGAGGTAGTTAGTACCCTTAATGAAATGAAAGATGTGGGCCACCTACGGAGAGCAGCCCGCTTTGTGCTGCGGTCTATCTGTGTTTATGTGCAGGGGCTGTGGGACGAGACCACTCTTGAACTGGGCTAGATCTGGAATGTTTTTTTGAAGCATTGAAGGAAATTCATTTAATGTTTACAGCACCGTAGTTGAATTTATAAGAAGGACTGTTTTCAATAATATAAAAAAAAAAAAAAAAAAAAAAAGATTGGAAGAAGGTTTAGTGCTAAGCATTGAAGGCAAACACCACTTCCTGTTTGGTAGTGTGTCTGCACTCCAGTGCTGCATCCTGGTAGGATGAGCCTCTTGCTGCCATGCAGGGGAAGGGGCACGATGCTCAAACTGGATGATTCTATGGGGTTTTTTTGCCAACAGAACTTCCATGTTTATGATCTTGGCACACTGGAGAGACTTGATCGGAGACGCAGATCAGACTTCCTTACTCTGATCTCCAAGCTGGATAAGTACAGAATCATGTGGGAGAGTTTGCAGGCTCTGCTCTCCCAGCAAGTTCAGCCTGCCAGGAAGAGAAGTGACTGGGAATCAAAACTGGGTCTTCTAGTGAAAGGTTGCTTTATATGATAAAGGTCTGTTTATGATGTTTTAAAAATCAAAAATTAAAAAATAGCGTTTTTTTCTATTGAGACATGAAGGTAAAAGTATTTTTGAGCAGGGCAGCCATTCCAGCTGTGAGATCATTGACATTTTTTAATCCATTTGCTGCCTGGAATAGAGATACTAACAAAATAAACATTTGAAGAAATAGATCCCAGTGCTGTTATTCATACCTAATCCCCTTTGTTTTTTTTTGCAATGTGTTTTTAGTGTTGGGAGCATGCCTTCTTGACTAGTACTAGAATAGTGTGTGTTTCTTGATGAGACAGTGGCTACAATTGGTAACAATAAATTACCACTGATAATAAAGTTACCAAGTTTATGTGAAATTGTAGCTATTGGTGTTTCTCTCTTAGAAGTTGGAAACTCCGTGGTGATGACCTAACTCAGCTGCCTCTCTACTGTCATCTCAATTTTGAATCAAGGCCCAATAGGCAGTGACACCAGGCTAACAAAAGAGGGCTGCAAATCTTGGTGGTCTCCCATTCAGATGGTATTGCCTTCCTTGGACAAAGGGGTGAGTAGGGCTCCTGAGTGCCACTCTGCCTCTAGGGATGGTAAACAAGGAACGGATCACTGGTGGGAGGCATTTTTTGATCACTTGACAAAGCTGGGTAGATGGGATACCACCTGACAAAGGGCTGAGGTTTAAAGGAAGATTTTGCAAGAGCTCTTAAGAACAAAAAGGAAAAAAAATAGGCCAGAAAACTGTTTTTTCAGGATGTAAACAGGGTGGGCGGAGGTGAAGGGGGACTCAGCCATTCTTGGGGAGCTCCGATTTAAGCTCAGAGGATACAGACAAGGGAAAGAGGGAAGAGTGCACAGATGGCTCATTGTTTTGTCTAGCTCAGCATTCTTGCACTGCTGAAGTGAAGGGCAATTGTTTTAAAATCCTTTTTGCGAAGAGCGCTCTTTGCTTTCCAGCTATCCCTGGTCCCTGAGATGCAAACTGTAAACCAGAGGGACTGGTCTTAAATGCCCATTTGTTTTGGAGGGTCAGTCCAAGAGGCCCTGGGCAGTTGCTGGGTGGCAAAGCATTGCTTCTATAAAGGAATGGGGGGAAAGAGTACTCCTGGGAAAAATGCACTGCAGCATTTGGGGAGGAGGCAAGAACAAAAGGATGCACACGGAGGGGCTGATGCAGACCAGTGTCTGGCTTGGGGGCCTTTACCAAAGCTATGAAATGTAGCATGAAACTGGCATGTACCTTACCTGCAAGGATGTCTGATATACAGTATAGTTTTCTTATAGTGTTTCACACTTTTTTTTTTTTTTTTTTTTAAAGCAAATAATTCGTTAGTATAAAGAAATACTGCCATTTCTATACTGTTATTCTTTCTACTGCTCCAGTTGCACTGGCACAACTTCTTCCCCTCCTTCCCTGTAAATTGTTGCGGCCTTTCTGGAGCTGGGGCCTTTTTTGGCATAGTTGACAAAAATAAACCGTAAAGGCAGCAGTTGTTATGAATAAGGCTCAACAGGGGAATTTTACTCGTAGAACTACAGCAATATAATTATACTGGTAGACTAGTTACAGTAAATTTCCTCATGAAGACAAGCCTTAAGTTGACATTTCCTAGCTAAGTTGAATCCATATGTATAACCTTATTATGCAAAAATAATATGTTTCTGGGCCTTGAATTCCTTTTTTACCCAGAAGAGTAACATTAAGCAGAAAAGCAAAGAATTTAGTGTTCAAAGATAGATGGGGGATTTTTCTCTAACAAGCCGTTGTGATGAGCTGTATGCTGACCTCTGTGTTTTTTACTGGGCAGGTTATTTCTCCAAAAGTGATCAGGAACATGAGGAGAGTGTTCCTGCTTACTGCACTAAAATATAAGCAGTACTGAAATATGCTGTAAGTTGACAGATCTCTCCCAACTTTCCTCCTGTTTGAAAGTCAAGCTGAGCCATTTTGCAGTTCCCATAACTTGAGTGGTTTGGCAGAGAGGCAAAGCTATTTTGCCACTATTACAATTCTTAGGGGTAAGCCTGGAGCTACTGAAAGGATAGCAAAGGAATGGTGCTTCCTTTGTTTGATTTTTAAGAGGCAAAGATTTATTTTATCCTTTTGGACATTGTCTTACAACAAATGGAGTTTGTGTAACATTCACAAGCCCAAGAAGTTTCAAATGCTTCAAAGGAAAGATAGTCTTTCAGGAGAAGCTTAACAGTTAAAGGCAGATTTAAAAAATTGTCTGTAGTAGACTTTTTATTGCAGATGTCTTGTTTCCCTTTTGGGAGTCTTTCACCTGTGGGAAGATGGTTTGTAAGGATAGCAGAAGGCAGTTTTCCTTAATGAATTACAGCTGTCCTGATTACCATGGAGTGGAAACAGCCTTGCCTGTCCAATGAGGATGGGTGTTATAAAAGAGTGGGTTAGCTGGCTATCAGGTAGTTGGAGCTGGAGAACCAGAGTTTGCTGCAGTTTGCGATGGACTCTGCTGGCTGTGCTGTGAGGAGGAAAGGACATGTGGTCATGCAAAGAACAGACAAGGTAAGAAGCTGTGTGAGGGGCAGACAGGGTTAGGTGGCCAGGTAAAGGACAGCTGGTCATGCAGAAGGAAGAAGGAAACTTGCGGAGGGAAGGAGTCAGTGCTGTGTGAAGCTGCTGTGAGGAAAGGAGTCAGTACTGTGTGGAGTTGCTTGAGAGAAGTCCACTGAGGGAAGGCACAAAAAGTTTTTAATAAGGGACTAGTGATGGTACCAGTTGTGTCCATCTTGACAACTGCAACATTCACCAGCAGACTTGGAATTACAGCTTAAGCTCCAAGGCCCTTTCACTGCCTGTTTAATTGATTAAGCTCTCTCATGGTGCTCATCAGTGTATTTTTAAGTGCACCCTTTGCAATGAAATTAGATTATATTACTGTCAGTTTAAAGGCATTCCCCCTTGTCCTGTTGCTTCATGCTGTTGTTAAAAGCCTTTCTCCAGCCCTTTGGGTACTGGAAGGTGCTCTAATATCTCCCTGGAGCCTTTTCTTGTCTAGGCTGATCAGGCCCAACTCTCTTGGCCTGTCCCAAGTCCTCTGAGCATCATCATGGCCATCCTCAGGACTTGCTGCAACAGATCCATGTTATTTTTAGAATGGGAGTCCTAGAGCTGAATGCAGCAGTCCAGGTGGGATTTCACAAGAACAGAATAGAAGAACAGAACCACTTCTCTCAACCTGCTGGCCACACCTCTGGTGCTGCAGCCCAGGACACAGTTGTTTTCCTGGGCTGCAGGCACACCTTGCTGGTTCACACTGAGTATTTTGCCAGCCAGCAATATGGGGGTGCCTCCAGCGTGCTTGCAAGCTGTAGGAGTTCAGGCTCCTAAAAGCTCCCAAATACCTTTTATGCCTCGAGTTCATTTATTGCATAGCTGAGAACTTAATTGTGTGAGAGTCCTAAAAATATGCTGAAGGATATGTTAAAGTTGCTTCTTGCATGATTTTTCTTAATATATGTTCTTTAGCCAGCAGGAAAGTAATGGGAGACACCAGTGTTTATATTCTAGGTAATATATTGGAGTCCTAATCCTTGCCTGAGACTTTCATGTAACGCTGAAAAATACTAACTGTAGTTGTCAGTGGCTTTGAGGGTTTTTTTTCATATTCTTTCCACCCTCCCGTACTGCTTTTGAAAGGCGCTTTTGTTATGCGAATAGGTTCCTCCCAGCAGCTGCAGAACTTTCCACAGTAGGAGCTCGAAAGGAGCCAGCAGGCACTGCAAGGAAAGTTGGTGTCCTTTTCCCGGCTGCTCACCAAGCACAGCAATACTGCCCTTGCCAGCCACGCTGGCTCAAAGTAGCCCTTTGCTAATGCTCTCTTGCCTGGTGAGGTTACATCTGAGCCCTTAGGTGAAGTTGTGGAGATCTGTTCCCTGTCTATCAGAGTTAAGGATTCAGTTCCAATATGAAGTGAGATCCATGTGCAGATGAAAGTTTGTCTTCCCTAGTGCACTGTCGTGCAGTGACTGTGTGCTTTGTTGGCAGAATTGCCTCCAGCTCAGGCCAAATGAGAGCACTGTTCTTCTGGGCCTTGTAGAAATGAAGGACGAGTAGTTCTAAAGTGCAGCATAAACAGGCAGCTTAAGTAAAATGTTACAGATCTTGGTAAGTTTTTCTTTCTCATTAGTGCCTTCACTCTTGTTCTGTGAATGCAATAGTAAATCCTTATTGTACTTACAGACTTCCTTTCCAGATACTTTCAGTGGGCATTAAGATGATGCAAGTCTGCTGCAACTTCCCAGGTTTTTGCAGTGTTTGCACTTTCTTTACTAAGAAGTACAGCCTCACTTGTGGTGCTTGTTGTGGTGGTTCAGAACCTGCTCTCAACACCTCACCTGGGCTGGGACTGATTCTGCTTGCCATGAAGTGGGAAGCCAGAGTAGCTATGTGGAGAAATCTGTGAGCCCTTGAACTGAAACACATGGTCAGTAGTCTAGTTACTTGATTTATCAACTACACGTTGATTTATTTATTTTTAATAAGTTGTTTTGGAAATCTTGAAGACAAAATTTTTGGTCTTGTCACTTTAGTTACAGCTGTAACGAGAGTAAACCATCACCTACTGGTATAGCTACATCCATGCACCATAAAATAGTGAAAATAAAATGTAAACTGCCCTCTTGTGAACATCTTTTGCTGGAGTAGGGGGTGACATAGCCCATGCCACCTCCTGTTTCATATTTAGTTTAGTCATTTCCCGTGTTCTGCATTTGTCCATGCTGTGCAGAATGTGGAGTTAATTTCCCAGCTTTTGTGACCTTGATAGATAGTGTATATAAGCATTTCCTATATGATGAGTGTGTCACATTACTCTTTGAAGCAGGGAAATATCATTATTTACATCTGAGAATCAAATTCCTAAGTAACTTGTGGAGGTGGATGAGAAGTTTGTAGCAGACAGGAGGTTGAAACTTTGGCTACCTGGATGCTGTTTTAGCACTTTCAGAGTATTGTGAAGTTTTCTGACGTGGTGTTAATGATGAGGCAGATCGATCCCTTTGGCACTAATGGGGCCTTTGCAGCTTTTTGCCCTTCATCTGCAAGCACTATCCCTACAGGTGTGACTGTATGTTGGCATTCTCCAGAATGAGACAATAATGCTCCCAAGCCTCTAGTGCTCAAAGGGATTATCAACTTTGCTAAGTATGATCCTGTCCTTCTTCCAGATGCTACCACTTTCATGGACAGCAGAACCTCAAAGGAGCAACCCCTATTAACTTGCAGCCCAGCACATTAAAGTGACCAGAAAACTGACGGTGGTTTACTTTAACATACTAGACTGGAGATAGTACAGTTCAGGAGCTGTTTCCCACGTGGTTGGGCAGGAGCTGAGGGTGGGAACCACTTCTGTCAAACGAGTTTCACCCTAGTATTTGTGAATAATCAGCTGTGGGTCCTGCAAGCACAGTTCTGGATACAGAGTATCAGTCGCAGAAGTTCATGAAGAAGGCCATGATGCTTTGTAGGATCCCTTGGGTTGGAAGGGACCTCCAAAAGTTTCCAGTTGATGCTTTCTCAGAGGGCTGACTTCCCTGGATCACATCCCTGGATCTTATTCCAGAGTTTGATCACTGTCTAGTGACTCTATATGAAACAATTGTGTCTGCAGAATTACAAATAAGGTTGGCTCAACTCTGTAGGTTTAGAGGAAAAAGCAATTTATCTGTTGTATCAACATTTGTTATTTACAGAGATAGTTTTGTAAAAACAAACTCTAAACCGTGTGTCTCCAGGGACAAGATTGTAACTGGCTGAGTTCTGAAAAAGCTGAATAGTAAAATCTGTGAAATCAGTGTTGTGTATGTGTGAGTGAAACTGTACCTTGTGTCTTCTTCCACCTCTGCCCTGTAACAGCTCTTCCTTCATTGAATGGTAGCTCAGTGGAACATAGTTCTGTTTTCATACTGGCCAGCACAAATCAATTCACAAAGTTTTACTCGGATCTATTTCTGTGTAAGCTTTCTAAGTGAATCCTACATGAGTATTTCAGAAAACTGAGAAACGCCTCCAAATAACTGCAGAGTGAGTGCCTCTGCATCTGTTTGGATTTAGATGTTGGAGTAAATCTCTAAAAACAATTTAACTTTTCTAGAAGAGTTTTCCGTTTGGTTGATGGCTTACACATTTGATATGATGCTAAGAGCAAGCTCTTAGCAGCAGCTGCCATCTCTGAGCACTGTCACTTTCCAACTGTGATTTTACATGAACAGAAATCTTTGAGCACGTGTTCATTTTATGTTTAATGTTACATTTGCCCTGCTTATGCATAAGTTTTTTCTTAGATCAAGCTACAAAGGAGACCAGTAAGATTGTGTGTGCAAGTTAAGGGTGGCAGGAGCTCATGGAATTTCCTGCGGAGTGCTCTCAAGAGATAACCATCTGACATCCAGATAACCACCCTCTGCTTCTCTCAAGTGTTTTTATGTGAATGAATACTTTTTTAAGTGTCAGGAAACAATCCAGGAGAATATGTGAGTAAGCAGGTAGGTTTAGGCTGAAATAACTCTTCTGGAAACTTTTTAAGCCTTTTATGTAAAGGGGTTGCTGTGCCTGTTTTCTTATGGAATTGTTTCACAGGAACCTCCCAGCATGCAGTCAGGGCTCTCAGATGAGAGTTTTATACTGTTTGACAGCTGCATTAAAAACAACCACTTCCTGTTAGGCAAGATGATGGAAGCACTAGGTAGGGTCCCCTTTTTTCATTTTTTTTTCTTTCCCTTAAGCTCTGGAATCTGAGGGTCATTTGCTTATGGAGGGTAGAAACTGTGGAATGCATCTGGAGCTTGAATTCAGAAGACTGGCTGTGCATAATCTTGTTAAAGGCACATCAGCTCTTGCCTGATGTCCTTCTCAGGAGATGGACACTCTCAAGTGTTCAGCTCAATGGCTGCTGAAGGCTCCTCCTTTGGTTTTGTACAGGAGACCACCTTTTGTGTTGTTTATTAGTGGGCAGTAAAAGGGAAGTGATTCACTGTCTCAGGTGATTCAAGTGATTCTCAGGGAGTGATTCTCAGTGATTCTCAGTGTGAAGTCACTGGGTACCTTGATGCTCTTTGTGACACTAGTCCTCTGTGTTGCTAATAGTAGTCTCTTTGCTACATAATGGAAAAATCTGGGACCGGTATTAGCCCTGCAGCCTTAAAACACTATTGAGGGTTGAACTCCAAAGTGCTTTGGTCTCCTCAGGCAGAGTGGTGGATACTGCCTGTCACCTTGGTTTGACCATCTCAAAATTTGAAAAGATCCTGAGAAACTGATTTGGAGTACTGAAAGCTATGGATTGGCAATTTACTGTGTTGGGAATGTTTTTGGTGGATGGGATGAGGATTGTGGGTACAACTAAAATTGGTACTGATGCAAATAACAGCAGCTCTTCCTGATGTCAGGTTTAGAAGTGTGGTGATACTGTATTTCTGTAGCCTTCAAAGTGGTGTCAGAGTAGCTCACCAGGAGCAGAACAGGTAACTGTCCTTGTAGAAGACATGGAAAAATGCAATAAAGGAATTGAAGTAAAGGGCGTTTTAAGTGGTTTTGCAAAAGTAGTGGTGAAGCAGCTGAAAACTGAGTCTGAGACAAGTAATTCCAGAGTGTTGTGACCTTGCTTCCCAGAGGAGACTTGGTTTATGTCTCTGAAGCTGTTGGGAGTGCAGCTGTGACTTCTGAAAGTGCAGTCCTAACTATCCCCAAACAGCCTGAAAGGGCTTTCTTGTTGTTCTCAGGCTGAAATAATCATAGTGATTTCCCTATGTAAACTCCCTTTTTCAGGGATTGGTTCACCTAATATATTTATATGCGCATACTCTTAAACTCTCAAAAAAATAAACACCTAGTACACTCTGCTCCTTGTACAGAGCTGTGCAGTTTTCAAAAGCAGAATTGCAGAAATACTGCCATTTGCACTGCAGTGAAGCACACCTTCCCTTCGTCCTTGTAAAAGTGAGAATGAAAATGCTTTGGCAAATAGCTTTGATTTAAACTGAAAAGCCTCTGGTTTTCAGAGCTGCTTTTAAAGCAAAGGCTACTTTGGCTTTTGATCCTCTTAAGCTGGGTTATTTGATGTGAAAAACACCCTGGGTACTCTGCTGCAGAGGGGAGCAGCTTTTCAGTTCTCTGTGTGTGGCTTCAGGAGAGGGCCTGGCAGAGCGTGGGGTGATGGGGGACTCAGGGCAGCCTGGTTGCACAGCTCTGTAAATAAAGGGGCCTCTATTTCTTTGTATTCTTTTGCTGGAACTAAATATCATGATCAGTGAAACTCTTACCTCATTAAAGGAACAAGCCAGGCTCCTCCAGAATATGTGCAGTGCTGCAGTGTGGTTTGTTCTGCTGAACTGATTTGCTGAACAGATAAAGGGAGTTTTAACTGAAGAATGGCATGTAATGTATGACCTTGGCTTTTGAAAGGTTTATTTTTGTTCTTTTGACAAAATAAGGTTTTAATATTAAATATGGGGTTGGATTTGACTTGGCAGATACCAGAGCCTTCTATTACTGCAGTAGTCAAAATACAGAACTATCTGATGTGTGCCAATGAACATGCAGCAAGCCAAGAATTTCTCCATCAGTGTTTATTTTTCTGAAAACTTGCCCTGTTGCTTTGCAGTTGGGTTGGCTGAAAAGGTGATGTGCCCTTGTGTTGGAGGGAGCAAAGCAATGATGGGCACAATATTGTCCATGCTATCCCTTTATACTTGGCATCTTTAGTTTTGAGGCAAATCCCTTCATAGTGTTTAGAAGAAACTTTCACTCAAAACTCCAGGGCTCACCAGAACCAAGGCATAAAGCAAACTATGTGAAATATTTAGCTCTGTTAGTATAGAAACTTAATGCTGTACTGCAGCTTTCAGTTTGTGTAGCCAGGACCATGAAGGGATACAAAATACTAATTCTGAGGCTTTCTTCCTGCACATGTTCCATCTCAGATCATCATCTTACTGTAAAGCTGTGGTGCTTTTGGACTGCTGCACTGCAAGAGTTTGGCTGAAGAAATGACCTGTAAAGCATTTCAGTGCTGAGATGCTGAACTAAACTCCCAAGTCCTTCTTCTAAATGGGCTGTAATTTGAATTGGTTACCTTCAGATTTAAACCACTACCACCATCCCAAAAACAAAAAAACACAACACAAACAAAAAACACCCACCAAAACCCAAAAGCTAACAAACTCAAACAAAAAAAGCCAGTATGAATGCCCAACCAACCTAGCTCTCAGAAATCTCACCTCCCTAGCTCTCAGAGAAACCAGCCCCAAATAGTGCCAGAATCTTGTTTCTGTAGATCAAAGGCTGTAATCAAAGTGTGTTGCCTCTACATCTGGCACAGGAGTTGTGTCAGGCTGACCTGCTGGGAATGCTTTCCACTGGAAAGGGAGCAGGTTGGTGCAGGTACAGGTAGCAGAGAATGTGGCTTCCATGAGCTTTAGCAAGATTTCTTCCATCTGTGTGTTGTTACCCTTCCACCCAGTTTTTTTGGGGGTTTTTTTGGTTTTTTTTTTGTTTTTTTTTTTTTTTTTTTTTTTTTTTTTTTTTTTTTGTGGAAATGAGGCTTGTTCGGTCTTTCTCTTCTGGAAGTATTGTTAAAGTTTTTTAGCTTGTTCATTGACTAGCTGGATGAAGGTGGTTGATTTTCTAGAAGTTTTCTGGAAGTTTGGGGAAAATTTGGAACTTTCAGGAAGAAGCACAAGTTTGAACACCTGCAAGCCTGCAAAGTGTGGTGGGTTTTTTGTCCAGCTTCTTGACATCCTCCTAAGAGAATGCTTAAGCAGTGGATACATAACTTTAAAAGGAGGACGCTGCCATGAGAACCTGGTGTTTCCACAGGAAATAGAGAGCAATCTCTCTGTCCTTGTGAGAGATAAGCCATTTGCTCTGTCTTCCATTGACACATATATCTGGAGATCTTGAGCTTCTGACTGGGAAAAATAATTTTCCATGCTACTTGCTTCTCCACTAGCAGACTGGTATGTCCTTATAACAAGTTTTGAAGCTGGGGCCAGTGTGAGCACTTGTAGTAAAAAGGATATCCATAAGAAAAACTGAGCTGCATAACTTGGCTACTGGATACATCTCTGTGATTTTTCCTAGACCAAGGGTCAGAAGCATACTGGAAGTTTGTAGGTCTGTGTAGCTCCTGAAGCTCATGACTGCCTCCATTCTTAGGTACATCCCTAAAAACCTCATCTAGGAGCTCTAATCCTGGGTTATGGTCCATTGTTCAATGAGAGAAATTTCATGGCAGTTGTTGAAACGACATTGAACTTACTTTCAAATACAAGACTTTTATTATTAATAAAAGCAAAACCTTTGGCAAAAATACTAACAAAATTACTATGCTAATTACACTCTGAATATTAATATTTCTTTCTATTAAAGACCTGTCTAAATTAAGCATAAAATATTTCCAAAGTAATCACGAGTATTCAAAGCCACGTGTGTCACAATTTCCTCAAAACCAGATTACCAAGCTAAAATTGCACAGATCAAATACTTTTACTTTATAGACTGTTACCTCTGAACAGCTGCATAGTACAGGTGAACTGCGTATTTTTAAATTTTCCCTGTATTTTCACCAACTTGTGACCATTAGTTGTTCAAAAACATTTTAAGTCTAATCTTTAAATACAAATCTCTCACATGCAAATAAAATTCTTCTAAGATTGAACTGTTAATTTGAGACTATAAGCATTGTATGCTGCATTTTCTAAGTGTTCTTTGAAAGATATATCTTGAATCTTTGTTGTTTTTTTTTTTTTTTTAAATCTTAAAAGGGAAGTAGCTTAATGCATGTTTCCTTAGCCTTTTTTTAAATTATTATTTATTTAGTAGTTCTGTAGTTCTCTGTTTAAGAGTCACACTACCATATGAACAATCCATTTAAATAATGTTGCCTGTCAGCTTTACTGCTTTGTAACTACTTTGTGTTGTTGACCGGCAATGTTCTCCTAAATACAAGTGTTGCTTTAGGTTTGATGGATACTTACCTAAAGACTTCTGTTACTCAGTAACTTTCATATGGATCAGTGTAAAGCATGTGTGGTCTTTAAACAGTTATTTTTGGGAAGTAGAGAGCCGAGAGGTTAAAAAAAAAAAGCCCACTAAACTCTTCCTCATTGCATATTAGAAGTAAAGCTGTGTTGTTTCAGAACATGCCTTGAAAGAAGGAAATTCAATAGGGAGCCATCTAACTTTCCAAAAAATTTAACTGAGAAAGATCAGCTCAAAGGCTTTTTGTTAACTTTGATCTTTCTTAAAACTGTCCCATTCGTAATGTGTTTGAGTTTTCGATTTATGCTTTTTCCTGGAATCAGTTCTTGAAAACTATCCACTTTGAAGCATTTTTGTTCCTCCCTTTAAGAAATATTTCATTTTTCCTTTATTATCTGATATGCGAAACTAGTAAAACGCCATAAGGATGCTGATTGTCCGAGGTACAACTTTGCATTTGTGAGGCTGTCACTGTCCTATACTAGTCAGTTAGGTAGATCTGCACGTGTGGTTACAGAACACAGCATTCCCTGCACATCCAGATTCCTCTCCCTGGATGGCTGGTTCTGTGAGGAGAATGCTCAACCTTTTTTCATGGTCCTTGTCTTAAATCCTGCTCTGGTTACAAGAAGTGAGTCATGACTTTTTACTTTTCATTCCCTCCAGGTTTACAGGAACGGAGGGACCGAGTGGTTTTGGGTTTGAGCTGACATTCCGGCTGAAGAGAGAGACGGGGGAGTCGGCACCACCCACCTGGCCTGCAGAGCTGATGCAAGGCTTGGCCAGATACGTCTTCCAGTCAGGTACCACAGGATTAAATGCACAGCCTTGCTTTTTCCTGCACTAGTTCTGAAGGGCCACATCTGTTACAGGGTGTGACACTTGTCTCATCAGCACCTAGTCAGGTCTTTGCGGGAGCCCAAAATAGAGTGCTCCTTCCTCCAGCCCAGCCTGCAGGGACAAAACCAATTGTTGTTCAGGTACTGCAAATCTGAGTATTGAAAAGCTGAAGTTACACAACAGTCAGTAACTATAGGAAGTGTGCCCAGTGACTCTTTCCTGCATGGTTGGGTTTGCAGAACTGCAGAATCACAGAATGAGCTAGATTGGAAAAGACCTTTGAGGTCATCAAGTCCAATCTATGACCTAACACCTCATCAACTAAACAGTGGCACTGAGTGTCATGTTCAGTATCTTCTCTCAGCAAGAAAAACACATTTGCTTATGGCTGAGGAATAGCCATCTGATAAGGTCTCACTTCTCAGCAGAAGTGCCATAACTTCCAAAAACATTGCAGCTCTTTTACAGGCAAATCCATTCCAGTGGTCCCTGCAGCTGAGCAATAGCAATGTGTATGAACATTGAGTTGTTGGGATGTGGAAATGTAGAAATTGTAATAAATACTAAGGCTGGGAGGGCCAAGGTGTTAACAATTGTGAATCATTTCTGGCATTTCTCCATCTGCAGTAAACTGGGAACCAGGGTGCCTACAAACCATCCTCTTGCACTGTTCTTAGTTTCATTTATATCGGTAAATTGAATGTTACTTGTAGTGTCAGCACATGAAAACCTGTGGAATGGCTGATGGCTAATGTACTTTCCAGCGTCACAAGATCTGAATGAAAATATTTAAAGAACACTTTTTAACCTAATTTGAGGTCCTTTACAGGTAAAGTACCTTCTAAATCAATGATTATTGAATTGGTAGCTTTTGGTGCCTACTGTGCTAGTTCATAAAGTGCTCAGTAACTTCTGATTCTGCTGACATTTTTCAGTCAGCTGGTTGACTCTCAAAGGGAAAAGGTCTGGGTAAGAACAGGATTGCTCTGCTAACCTCTATAACACATCTGAGGAACTGGCAATCTTGTGGGTATTTTTCTAAATATTGGTGGACATAGTTCAGTGCCAGCCCGGATTTTTGCTTGTCTTTTTGTAACCTTTGCTTTGTAGCTGTCTTCCCCAGTTGCCATCCAAAATTTTTCTCACCTTTCTATCTTGATTTTTGTAACTGTTAAGCATCTAAATCTATGTGACTGTCATTGGTTTTATGTTGTTTGAGATTCCCATCCTGCCTAAATTGTATTGCACAGCAGCTTTTTGGTACTGACTATGAGGTGATGAATTCATACTCACATTTTCTGTGCAATGATTGTGGGGTCTGAAGAAAACATCTGAATCTTAAGTCTCCCTCTTAGATATAAGGTAATATAGGTGTTATTTGTTAACTTATGCTAAATATCCTACGTCACATTTGGAACATTTTAAATTTCCTGGTCCAGGTTAGTTCTCATAGCAGTTGCTTGTTGGTCACTGTCTTTTCATGGGTCTGCAGAGTGAAACGGAATTTTGAAGAGTACTTTAGGGTGAGCATCTTGGTGACTAAACTGGCAGTCAGAGCAAAGACTTCCCTTGTTTGGTTTCTGCAATAATGCAGTCCCATTTTTACCTCAAAGCCCAAGAACTGCTCTTAGAATGAAATGAGTGGTTGTGCCCACGCTTATCAATCTGGCATGACCCACCCTCCGGCATTATCTTCTGCTTATCCGTGCTGGTTTTTACTTTATATCCACCATGACTCTTGAAAGGCACACTCAAACTCATGCTGATGGATTCTAGCCTCTGGGTGTTTAGTCTTCAATTTGCCATATGAAAAACAACAGCATATTAATCATAACTTGACTTTTCTTTGACTATGAAATTGGATGTGAGCCAATACCATGCTCCTCATACAGTGGGTGAAACACGTGCTGGGTTACCTTAGGAAAAACATTAGCAGCAGATAGAGGGAAGTTACTACCTCTTTGGCATAGCACTGGGTACAAAGTGGCACAAAATACTTTATCATGTTTTGGGCCTTTAAAAGATACTGAAAAGCTGGAGACTGTTCAAGGTGGTCAGGGTTACAGGGCATGTAAACCATGAGGAGAGCTGGAGGAGCAGGGCTAGTTTAGCCTAGGAAGAGAATGTTGCAGGGTGATCTAGTTGGAGGCTACAGATGTTGGGAGGGTAGTTACAAGATTGTGAGGTCAAGCCCTAGATAGTACATCAAAGGGCTACATCTCTGAATTGCAGTATGGGAGGCCCTGGAAAAGCTTCAAGAAAAACTTGCTCACAAAGAGAGTAGCTGTGTTGGGTTGACTTAAAACCAGGACAGTAGCAAAGGACAGGGAATGGTTTATATGAGAGGCATTGGAATTCTGTTCCTGGAAAGGTTCAGGACTTAGCTCGACAAAGCTAAGTTGGCCCTGATCTAGCATTGGTGGTGGCTCCACTTCAAATAGGGAGGCTGAACAAAAGAATCTGTAAATGCCCCTTAAAATATTACAGAAGTGTTGGATTTTGGGTGTTTTTTTCCATACTGCTTCATGATCTTCAGCAAGCAGCTGTCTTGTGACTGACTGTTACCAACCATTCCTTGCCTTGTATAAAAGGCATCTGCATGCTGTTGCAACAAGTGAACAAGCTCTAGTTTTATTTTAGTACAAATTTGATTATCACATGTCTCTTTTAGAAAAGAATTTTCTCATGCTAAAATCATCTGGTTAATAATAGACATCACATCCATCCTGACAAGATGATGCATTTAAAAGTAAGACTTGTAATGGGGCCTACTTTAACATGTTTCTTCTTGATCTTTCAGGGTAATGCCAGTTGACCACAGCTAGATGCAGTAATTTTCTAATTTAGCCAAAGATCTCTCACTCTATTGCTCTGCAGAGTCCTCAGTACTTCTGCTATATCTGATGTGTCCTGCTTTGTTTTGTTGTACTCCCTTGAGCTGTCTTCTCTCAGGATGGCAGTGTCCAGAGCAGTTCCTGTGTTCCCCCTTATGTCACTCCTGAGTAATCAGGCACCCAGTTCTCAGCAGTATTACTTTCTTTTCTGGCTAGTAGAGTTTCCCTCAGTTTGACATTCTCACTCTGCAGAGCCAAGTGAGCTTCTGCCATTATTTTTTCTCATTTTTCTACAGGATTTCACTGTTCAGATATTGAAACTTTTGAACTGAAGTATTTGAAGGTTGGTTCCTCTGAAGCCCATTGGGTATGAAGCAGGCTGTGGCATGACAGCATTGTTTTGCATGATGAAAGGTTTCTTTTTGCTCAAGTTCTTTCTGACTGTAGTGCTTAGAGCATTTGTCAAATGAAACTCTGATAAGTGATGTTTAGCGCTGGTGTGTCTACCTTAACGTTGTCCTCTTCAGTTTGTATTTTTTAAATAATCTATGGTGCCTCTTTAATACTCTGAAGTAGCCTTAAAAACATTTGATGTACCGAAACAACTTAAGTAAAACTTATGAATCCATCCAGAACAAGAAGCAAGAAAAAGAATAAAATTGTCAGAAACTTTTTTGGATAGGCTCCAAGCACTTTCACATGTCAGAAATTGTTTACTCTGAAAGCTGTACTAAGAGCTAAATTCTTATCTCTTGATAAAAGCCAACTTTTTTAGTTCTCCCAGAGGTGTGCTCTTGAGTCCAGTTAAAGCTGGGGGAGAGTAAGTGTAGTTATACTTCTGCTGATCTGGAGCATTTTCAGGTGGTCAAGACAGAGTTGAATATTCACCTAGCAGCTACTGCTGTCCTAAATATTATTCCTGTGTATTGCAATTGCAAAGCATGTCTCATTGCAAATTATGCATTTTTTAACAAACTCTTCTAGGCAAATGAATGTTGCATTCCTTTGTTTCTCTCTCTCTTCTGCACTGTGGCAGTGCTTTAGAAAAGCAGTCTTCTGCATTGAATTTCAGACCTCTTTCAGCCTTGGCTTCTCTGTTCACTGTAACAAGCGCTTGGTGCTTTTGATTAAAGGGCAGTACTTACCCTCCTTCAATAAAACCAAGCTTTCAAGTCTCAAAAAGTTTTATTTGTGGCTTTATCTGTTCTTAATTTTATCACTGTTTGACCGTGACCACAAATTCCAACTCTGTTAGTTTTTAAACATCCCCAAATCTTCAAACCTTGAAAATGAAACTTTGTACAATTTTGTGACCTTAGCTTGTCATGGTTCACGGGTGTACTGCAAATATCTCATGGTAGAACAAATTTATACTTCAATTCAAATTAAAAGGAAGAAACACTCTTCCTACTGAAAGCTTATCCAGAGCTTACTACAATTGTTAACTCTTTATGTACTACAGTGTTAAGACCCTTGATCACTATAGGGGGACTATGGTTTGTGTTTTCCCAAAATTAAAATCTGCGTATTTTTTTCTCTTTAGGGTAAATTTATCTTGTTTTCAAGGGTCTGTCTGATATGTGTCAGGAAGGCAATAAATTGACATAGCATGAAAACAAGTATGTGTATGAGCTCTTGCTGCTTCCATATTTTAGCCTGAAAGAAAACGGCTGCAGCTGTCAGGCACAGGTTTTGAGAAATTGTCGTGAAAACTCATCATGCATAGAGCCTAAAGATAATGGTGTAGCATATCATGGTTATATTGTCTACAATGCATGAGTTGTAGTGGGGAAAGAGCCTGAAATATTAAGAGGATGTCCATGAATTAGAAGTTTGCAGGTTGGCTGAGCTTGGTGACATTTACCTGAGAATGTATCAGCATGAGCAGGCTGAGCCCCTGCTGGTTTAGGGGAGACAGGTAGCATCATAGGAGACTGGAAAACTGGTAGATGCTGTTCTTCACATCCCCTTAAAAAACCCGTATCAAAACCAAAACAAACTCCCAAAACAAAACAAAAACCCCCAAGAAAACAACAACAACCGAAAAAGTTTCTAATTGGTCAATCAGATTTCAGGTCTTAAGAAGCTGCTAAGAGAAACAAACCATCTAAAAGGCATTCACAGAATAATGGATGTTCCAACATAGGTTTATCAACAATAAATCCAAAGAAAGTAAGTTACAGGTACCAGTGCTGTGTGTGAATGAGCTGAAGAAATAAGATCTTGGTAAAAGATAAAGAAGAGGGCTGCAATACTGGTTGGATATTTAGACTCTGAGTAATTGTCAATGTCTTGTCATCAACCACAAAAGATGGGTAGAGCTGGGAAGTACTGGTGTACAGTAAGGGCAGGGAGGCACAACAGATGCTAGGTCCTCTCCTGACACAGGAGTAGTCCAGTGCTATCAGATGGGGGAAGCAGCAGTTCTGAAAAGAGAAGAAAGCTATTTGGCATTCCTATTACCAATGAGCTATACCTGTACCAACATGCTCCTCATGCTGAGAGATAGAAGTGAAATTATTCTGATGTATAAATAGAAGTGTTCTGTGTATTGCATATGATTGGATCCTACACTGCAAGGGAGAGGGAGAACATTGTATTTCATTTTAGGCAAAAAGCTTCAAGTCAGATGCATCCCAGTTGGAGGGAGACTAGAGGAAAGCACTAAGAATGATCCAGAGGTCCAGAAAATACAGCCTGTGAAGGAATAATCAAAAGAGTTACATTTGTTTAGTCTAGGGAGGAGAAAATGGAGGCGTGAGAACAGTCTTCAAATAAGCAAAAGGTTGCTGTAAGGAATAAAGTAATAAATATGTTTTTCATGTGCCTACTGGGGATAGGAAAGAGTAAAAATTCTGTAATTTAACTGCTAAAATTTCTGTAAAATAGGCTTAGGGTTTGTCATTAGAAGAACTTCTGAAGGGCAAGTGCAGTGACACATTTGGATAGTGGTAGATTCCCTATTGCTGCATATCTTTGAGAACAAGTCAAACTGTTCTTTCATGGATATTTGTCAGGCAGAGTTGATCCTTCCTTTAGGCAAGGGCAGAGTGGGAGCCTTCTCAGTCTCATTTACTGTTATAAATATGTCTTAAATGACTAAGTATTCTTCTCAAGTCTTCTAAATGTAATTTTTTTTATTCCATAAATACGTAATTTATCTTTTCTCATAGTCTTCTGATGACTAGTGCACTGAAAGATATTTAAATGCGAGTTCGATGTCTCAACTAATTGAAAAGTTGAATTTTAGTGTTTGACCTTTGACTAGCCAGTAGTAGGAAGCTGTCTGCATCCTGGGTACTGTAAAACAGTAATAACAAAATGTGCAGGCAAAGAAAGGAAGGATACAAGGTGCAATTTTTCAGTAGCAATTTAATGTAGATTTCAGCTGAATACTTCAGAAGCAACTTCTATTAATTATTCCTTAGCTTATTACTTCTGAAAAGTGGATTGGACAGAACCAATTCCAGTAGGTACATGAGAAATTATACATGTTGATAATATGTCAAAACTGCAACCAAACTGACTATAGCTGGTTTGGTTTGTGGGTTTTTTCCCCACAAATACCTCTGCACTGTCATGGTGAAGGATCCCCTTTTCAGAGCAAAAGATATGGAATATATCTGTTATTTCTGTGAAACCTGTAGGAACTTACTATCTGTGAGCTTCTGTCCTCTGTCATGATTCAAGTCCATGGGCCAGTTTCTGAAAGTCTCCCCTGGAAAGGAGGATGATTCTGTTGCATGAAAGTCACCAAGGCAGCACAGCTACACAAGCTTTTGACAGCCAGGCTGAAAAGCAAACCCAAAACAAGGTACATGTAACCTTCCTTAGTAATTTCTGACATGTCATGCTTTCTTCAGGTAGAAATTATTTTATGACAGCTTGACTCTAGTTTAAAGAAGGACACACAATTCCTGCCATGTGCATGGTATCCCAGTACATCAGTTTGGGGCCATTATGCCATCTCTCTAAGCCACAGTTTCACCTTTGTTTAAACAAGAGTGGTTATGGAAGTTGTAAAGGCTGCAGGTGTAGATGCACTGTTGTTATTCAGCAATTTTTGTCTGAGTCATGGAGGTTTTTTGTGTTTGACAGGCACTATAACTCTTACAGTGAAAGTGGGCCTCAGTGAGATTTAGGGGATCTGCTGGGGATCACATTGAATGCAGACCTGCAGGCATTGGCCAGCAGATGCCTTGGCACCTGCCATCACCAACAGGCCTTGTCTTCACATCTTCTGGGGTCCAGAAAGCTTCAGTGTAGCAGTCTCAGTGACTCTTTGCTTGCCAGCATGTTTTCAAACATTCTTGCTGCAGGCCAATTTCTGTGTTTAAAAAGGAAAAAACCAAAACAAGCAACCAAACTCTAAACCTAAAACAAACTCTTTGCTTCCTTGAATACAAATGAAGCTTCTCTGGCTTGTTTGTAAAGTTGTTTATTTCTTCCCAGGAGGATGACTAAAGCCAAATAAAATCTGCCAGTAATTCATACACATTTTTCCCTGACTGTGCCCTTATCTTTTTTTTTTTTTCCAACCCCAGGCCAATTTATTATTCCCTTCTAGTTGCTATGGCTCTGTAAAATATATATATTATTTCTATCATCTGTTTATAATATTGACCTGTTTCCAGTGTAGAGCTGGCCCTGTCTCCTCTCTAGTATTCCAGGATTTTAGATTAAAATTGTATGGAGATTAACTGCATTTTTTTTTAGCTCTACAAAAAAGTATAAATCAACAGCAATTTCAATTCAACAGAACCTGTTATGCAGTGAACTCTGCTGCGTGAATGCTGAAATTGTAACACAGTAAATTGCTGTAGGTGAACAGGACTCAACCAAGTATGTAGGGGCTGCGTGCCTTTATGCTGCAAAGGGGTATGGAAACATTAAGTCACTGGTTCCAATTTAACCCAAGTTTGTCATGGCCAAAAGCTCTCATCATCTGATAGTTATTCAGTGGTCCATGAGAAATTGGTTGGGTTTTAGCCTAATTCCTCTTAGATGTTTCCCATAAAACAAGCTGTTCTGTGAGCAGCAGCTCAGACCGAGCCTGGCCCTTTGTGTTTTTGTGCACTGTGTCCTGCTCTGCTGCAATAAATCCCCTTCTCCCATACTGCTGCCTTTGAGCTCACCTCCCCAATACTTCCCATCCCTCCCCCCATCTCCTAAGCCAGCCTTGTCACATCCCCTAGCTTCCAGCTGGGACGTACGTGCTGTGAGTGGTACCAAATGATGTGCTGGCTGATAAAACAAACCGGTTGCTGGTGTGCAGAGTGGTTGGCTGACGAGTTGGGCACTACAGGCAGCTGTCAAGCTCGTGCTTTGGTCCCTAACCTGTAGCTGGCTTCCTCTGGAGCTGGATGGCTGCGCTGAAGTTGTTGGCAACAGAAATGCCAGATGTAACTCTTGTAAATCCTCTTGAAAGGCATTGCAGCAAAGCGCTGGCTGCAGATAGACATGGCCCTTTTTGCTCCCTCTTGTAGATCTGGGTTCCCTTGGTTAAATTAATGCAGGTCCCCTCTGCAGGCTTGCGAAGCTTAATATTATTTGTCAGTTTGTATGACTGCTGGGACCTCCAGAGTCGATGCTTTTGTCATTGCTTGTGAGGTAGGGATACACTCTTTTGTGGGTGGGTGCTGAGGCACAGGCTTGCTTGTCCTTGGACAGCCGCTTTGCAGTGGCCTTGGCCATGGCTGAGGTTTCTCTGGCTGTGAGCTAGCACACAGCTGGTGGCCTGTCCTTCCTCTCTGAGTCCTCTCGTGATCAGAGTTGTTTCAGGTGTGGGTGGTAAACTGGGAGAGGGCGTAGAAAAGGGACACTTTCTGGCCTTTGTGACTTGCTAGACATTGGGCAAGACTGGAGAATCTCTTTCCCACACATTTAATTCAGCTGCAGCCTAGAAAAGCCCTCGCAACCCTTTGGCCAGGTTTGAAAAGTGCAGGATGATTTCCCAGGAACATGAGAGAAAGGGACCAGCACCACTGCTGAGTGACATTGCTTTTGCTTTATTAGCATGGGTGATGTGAAGCAGGGCTGGGCATGAGACTCCTCCCAGTCAGAAGTGCAGCAGTAGGAAAGCACGACTGGAAACCCAGGAGTTTCCAAGGACACCTGTAACTCTCATTTTACTTGGACAATAATAAGTCTATGTTTTATGCTGACTATATAACTAGGTATATAGTATAAATTAAAGGATTTTCTTCTCTACCTTCTTAATCTGCCACAGTTTGGGCTTTTTTCCTCTCCTGCAGTTTGTCAGGATTCATGGTTATTTCCTGTATCTCACTATGGAAGCCACTGTTGCCTTTACAACTTCTAGTTCTTGGCTGGGGACAGGTCTCTGACCTTCTCCAGCCCCAAAGCATAGGTTCACACTAAGGCATGGAGAGACTTTGCCAGGAGCAAAGGCACAGAAAGCCTTTGTTGCTTATAAAAGACTTTGTTGAAATAGAAGGAAAGCTGTCTTCCCCTAGACTGCTTTACTGATTACACAGTATTTCCAGGCAGTAAGTGAGGGATCTCAGTGCTGCCTGAAAGAGAAGGCTTGTTTGTAGCTGCTACTGCAATTTAGATAAAGTAGGTTTAGGCCCAGTTTGAGTTGGCGAGATTTCAACTGATGCTGTCCCTTTTAATTCTGTCAACTCATGTCCTGTTCTTGCCTGGGAACTGAACTTGGTTTGTTGTTTTTCAGCTGTTCAGTACAGTTCATTCAGTTGGTTTATTTAAAAAAGAAAAAAAAAAATAAAGGCAGCTGGGAAATTTGTCTTCTCTCTGTGTTTTACATCAGTCCATGTGCCCTGATGCTGCTCCCAGAGGGTTAGGGATGGACAGAGCACCAAGACTTGTAACTTTGATCCATGGTTATTCTTAGAAATGCTCAAGTTGTTTTAGTCTTCGTTTTGCAGGTGGGCTGCTATTGGGAGAGGGAGGGAAGAAGCTGGCACAGAGACCTGGAGGAAGCTGTGACACATCTCTGTGCAGGGCTGGCACAGGGACAGCCAGCAGGCCCCATGCCCAGGGACCCTGGATGCTGGCCCCTAGCAGGTGTTTATCCACAGTGGCTGCAGTTCAAGATCAGGACTCGTCTGGCTGATGTTTTCTGCCCAAAGTGGAGGGGAGCTGAGATCTCTGCAGGAAGCCATTTCTTCCAACCTGCCCAGAGCCTCCCCACTGTAGGAGAGTGAGGAGGAGCCTGCAGGTTAGAGATCAGCAAGCTCTGTGAGGAAGAATATCTCTAAACCCTGGGAGAAAGGGACTGGGGAGAAGCTGCACATGATCAGCCTGGCCTTGGATAAAGGCTCTGTCCCCTGAACTGAAGGAGGAATGCAGGACAAAGGAAGCAGCACAGGGAAGGCAGAAAACTCCCCCTCCTGCTGGTGTGAGGTCCTTTGGCCTCTCATACATGGGGTCTTTGTCCCACCCAGCCTTCCCTGGGAAACGGAAGCAGCCGCTTTAGCAGTTAAAAGCTTCTGCAGAGAACAGTATTGCCTCCTCCTATGGAGGAGCTGAAAGCAACAGCACAGAGGGATTGTTCTGCTGTTGCAAGAGCATCCTCTCTCATTGCCCGTGTGCAATTGTTTGGGATGCACAGAGGAGAGTTGAAGCTTACACATACTGAGTAGCCTTCTGAAAAGGACTCTGTTTTCCCTTGACGGCTGCCAAGCCCATGTTAGATGAAACTGCAGAGTAGAGTAACTGCAGAGCTGGAAGTTGGGTTCACTGTTACATATCCACCTTCTTATACATTCTATTGAAGATCTGTGCAGCAAGTGGTGCTCAAACTGTGCTTTCTGACTAACCCACTCTGCCTGCAAGAGTGGCAGTGTGCAGAGCTCATTACAGACCATCTTCTGACAGCCTCAGAGCTAAAGATCCTTTGCAGCAGCCTGCTCAGCCAGGAGGCAGCAAATGGGCACAGCAGGGGAAGTGTTTTGTTCTTGGTGGGAAAGAGAAACTGGGAGAGTATATTCAGAGGCTGTGGGCAGCCCAGAACCTCAGGGAAGTGGACTCTTGTGCTTTTTGATTTAAAATTAGGGGCTTAAAGGAGTCTTCTCAGAACACTTGGGGTGGTGTTTCAAAAGATGCTCCATAAACAGACTGTCCATTTTGCATTTAAACCATAAATAAAACTCTTGGAATAAGCGTGTTTCTCTTGCAGTACTGTAATGGGTTGATGGAGCTCAATGTGTAACTATTTTATGCAAGTATGTGTGAATGCAGAGTTTTTCTGTTTCCTGCCCTTTGACCTCCAGCTTTGCCAAAGTAAAACAAAAGTTTGGCCTGTGCAAGCTTTAAATTCCTGAAAATTTAAGGGAAAATAAATCAACCACTGAGAGAAATGACAGAATGCTCTCGAAGACCTCTGCCCTCTTGTCCATTACAAGTCCCAGAACTAATGCCTGGGTAATTAGAACCTTTTTCTGAAAAGGCTATGATGTGGTAATTTTGTGGATGTTTTCTCAGTCATTTCCCCTTTGCTGCCATTTCTTAAATAATTTTGCTAAAAGTGATACCCTTGTGCAGATTAACAGTCTCTGTCAGATGTCTGTGCTGTGAAGGCTATTAAAAGAAGCTGCTTGCATGTTCTTTAGTTTCTTCAGAGGCAGATACTGCCTTTGCTTCCCCTTCACACTCCTTGAAAGCTCTTCAACAGAAATGTCTTATAGATGCATATCTAGGGGAAGATCAAAAGAGACTGTACAGGCTTATGGTGCTCATGGGTCCATCTAAGTATCCACCCTTCTTAGTGGCTTGCACACGTGCAAGTATGTAGGAGGTCCAACAACAAAGAAAGAAGTTTTTCTCACCTGCTGCAGTTCTATCCCCTCACTGAGGACATTTAAAGGTTGCCAGATGCTGTGGGTATCAGTCTTTGTTCTAGTTGCAGCTGGCTGGGAAACATTCAGGTAACTGTAAAACATTCTGGCTTTTCTGTGCCAGAACACAAGATAAGGCATTAGACTGGTCATATAGGGCCATGTGATCTGTAAATAAATTGTTATTAAATACCTGTTTTGAGCTGAGACCTTATCTGACAGGAGATCCTGCTGTATAATATCCTTTCTGGCTCCTAGGCTTCCACCCCATCCTGAGGCTATTCGCTTTTTGAAACTGTTGATGTAACTACCACCCTTTAAAGGGGTGCTGCAAAATGTGTCTCCTTCAGGTGAAGGATGCAGAAAGCTGGTTGCCCAGTTGCACTGCTGAGGTGGAAGAATCTCTTGCCTGACCTGGAACTCAGAATTCACCAAGTGCATCACTCCTGCTCCCTTATGGTTGCTGGAACAGGAGGATGGAGAAAGTAAAAGGAAAACTGAGGGAGGTGAAAGCACCCCAACCCTGCAGCACCCAAGGGCAATGAGTCTGAGAGATGGGGTGTAGAGGAGCAAGAGCTTGGAGCAGCAAATTTCTGTGGGACTGAGAAGGTGCAACTGACATCTGTGTTCATTTTCTGCCATACTCGACAATGCCAGCTAAGTCCTTTCATGCTGCCATGCCTTCTTCCAGCTTCCCCTTTCTGGAGGAGGGAGCCATGCAGATAAATCTGTAGATGGGTAAGAACTGTGTTGTTGCAAAAGCAAGGTGAGAGATGCAACCTGCCCTGGACAGTGCTTATACAAAAGGGACGCCAAACACAATGAATTTGCCAGCTTCTGGTTCTGCTGACTGTAAGGGCTGCAGAAGCCTGAGGGGAACAGAGCTGAAGAGCTGAATGAAGTTGTGGGGAGGAGAGAAAGTGTAGGAGGAGGTGGCTGGTGGAGCAGGCTATACAGAGTCAGGAAGAGGACAAGGGGCCCACCACTTGCAGAGGGTGGGAGTGTGCCCTGGGCACTGGCGTCACTTGCTGGGAGCCTGCGTGAGAAATTCCCAGAGTTTGCAGTCATGGAAATTGTACACACACGTAGCATGGGGCAGGGAGAAGGAGCAAGCCGGATATGCAGATCTGTAAGGGATGGAAAGAAATCTTGGAAAACAGACGGAGAAGAGGAGGCTTAGAACCAAATTGGCTATTGTACAGCAGCATTTAATTTTTTTTTTTTTTTTTGCTATAATACTGCACTCTGAAATGTTTCAGAAGGCATCTGGGTGCCGGGGATCTACTTTGTGCTAAGAAAAGCAGTATTTGCAACTCCATCAGTGGAAGCTGCAGTACAGTGAGATACATTTTCCATCATCCCACTGCCAGTAGTGGTGATGACCCTAAGCACAACACAGATAAGTGAGGAATCACCTTGCCCTGCTGATGATGTACCCTGGGAAAGTGTGGGAGGCTCTTCACTAGGCTTTCAGTTCGACAAATTAAATTATCAAGTAAGTTTATATGTGTTTGCATAAATTGATTGGGCTCTTTTGAGAGGGTTCCTAATTTTACAGACTTAACACCCTGAAGCTGTGTAGTAATCAATTTTGTAGTTTCAACCTGCAGAGTAATTTTAAAAAATAATCCGCATCACGCTTCTCTGCTTTCTGAAACTGTCTTCAAACCTCAGAGGTCAAGCAGTTCTTACAGTACTGATAATCTGTTTTTTTCCCCTGCTATTTTTTTAAAGAACTTTTTGCCTAGGCCCCTTGTTTCTAAAAGCCCAATTTGAATCCCTGCAGTAGAGCTATTGTTTAATTGTATTCCTGGGATTTAATTCTTCCTAAGGGATCTTCTCTATGCTGCATGTCTGTAGCAGGCAGCAGCATTGTGTGAATTTGCACCTCTTTGGCGTTCCAGGGCTGGGGCAGTTCCTGTTTCCAAGGCAGGAAGATAAAGGGCAGCAAAATTGAAGTGGAAAAGAAAACAGGGAGGAAAAGCATTTTTTTAAACATAGTGCAAATATATCACAGCTTGGATTCTGCTAATTCATTGTATTTTCTAAAAACATGTTCATCTTGACTTGAAAACGGAATTATAAACTAACTGCCAGTGGGCCCCACAGATTATATCCCAATTGTTTGTTTTTTTTTCCTTTTCCTTTACATGTGTGCAGTTCTTTGTAGGTTAGGAAACTAAGCTTGAGACTGAATTTAGCATTATTTATCTTAGTTTAATGTGGCTGGCAAATGAGTCTGAATAAAGTATTTTTCTTATACCTTTTTTTTTTTTATTTCATCCATATAACGAGTTGCAATAATAGTATTACTTTGAGATACTTAGGCACAACTTTCATCTTTAGCTTTTGTATCAATTTATTGTAGCTGACATCTTTGCATGCATGCTTATATTTATTATTGAGCTAGTTAAAAATATATTAAATAGGTCTGGTAAAAAATATAGCTATTACATTTCAGCATTGGACTCTGTGTTTGCCCTTAGTTTCTCTCAATTAATTCTAGCTGTTTGGTCTGCAAAATGGTACTGAAAAACAGCATCAAATCTTATTTGTGACAGATTGCCAGATTACATTTTTTTTAACAAAGCCAGACTGAATATTAAAAATGTGTTGGAGAAAATGCATTTATATAATAAATTATACAGACCATGCATGGGGTAATGGCAATGCAATAAATTATGTTGTTTCTGTAAGTATTGGATAAGCTGCATTCAATTTAAATGTCTGGCTGCATCACTGTCATGCTGGTCAGGAACTCACTGGGGGCCTTTTTAACATTCCTGCACCCATAAGTCATGGAGTTAAAATCCTTCTTTGCCCTCAAATACACAATTTCTCTGAGTTATGCAGGCTGACATCTGTGACTCGCTGCCTGCAGTTTAGCTGAGATCTTTGAGTGAAAATGTAGGCTAGAGCAGGCAATTTTCACACTGCTGAGTGCTGTGGATAGTGTAGGTCTGGCTCATGTGAGGGATGTGGTCATCTTGTTTGTGTGCCAGCAGCCCAGTGCAAATGCAAGTTTACTGGGATTTTGGGGTTTTTGTTTTGGATGGATTTTTCTTTTATTTTTAGACCAAGGTAGCAGAGAATTGCCAAGCATTGTACAAGCATAGCTAAGCAAGCATCACTGCTCTGAGGGGGTGATCCAAGTAGCCCTGCTTTTGCTGGGACAGGCAGGACTGTTTCTTTCAGCATCACCTTGCACATGTCCCCAAATAAAGTGGCCATGTAATGGTGGCCTGGCTTTCCCCACAAGCAGGAGGAACAGAAACGTGCTCTTGAAGGATACGAGTCTAGAGTGGCTGTTTTCCTAACACCAAGCACATGTAGTAGTGTACTTAGGGCTTCCCCCACTCTGTGCTGTATCAGCTTATAACCTGTAACATACTGTCCAGGTGGATTTATCTGGCTGATTACTCAGTACAGTTTAACCCCTCTGTTGCTGATTTTAGCTGGCATCAGGAAGGAGGAGGTGTCTTAGCAGAGGTACAGAGGAATGGTCAGGTTGCGAATCTGTTCTTCTAATTTTAAAATTTATCTCAAGAATTATGTTGTGGGACCATGTCATAAGGGGCAGCTTTCTGGCCTCTGGATGAACCAGGGTGGTGCAATTTGAACTGCCTTGGAGCCAGACAGGCTGGAGACAGGAGCCTGCATGGACAGGAGAAAGGCTTAAAGTTGCCTTGCTGTCTTCTTGCTGGTGGAACAGCATTAGCTCTTTGTTTTCCTCCTTAAGTTGCCAATGCACATGCAAGAGAAGATACTAGACTCCCAGATTCCCAAAGAGTGTTCGTCATCTGCTCTGGGTGCAGGGTAGCCAGGTCACTGGAGATGTTCCCTGACTCACTTTTGGCCTGGGGCTGCTTTTAGGATGGAGCTCTCTCTTAGCTCCTGGTACTCCTCTAAGTTTACTTTCCTTTTCAATTTACTCCCTGTGGCAATTAAGGGAGTAAGGACTCCTAGGAGGATCTCATATATGGAAAGCTGGCAGGTTTATGAAAGAAATTGAAAATACAGTGGGAAGTAATCTGTGTTTCCCTCTAGAGCTAGGTGACACCACTTGAGCGTAGATTGCATGCACTATACTGTTCATAAAACATCCTGAAGGCCAAGAGTAATACTTGGTTTTATTTCTTTAGCCATCAGCTATATTTAGTCAAATTAAAGGAGGGAGGGAGAATGAACTCCCAAGAAAATACATGAGCAAAGTTAGACAAAGAAAATTTAGTAGTCTACAGTGGAATGGTTCCCTCTGAGTTATTTCCCCAGTTCTCATTACAGAGCAGTTGGGTAGTAAAGTTAGGAGAGATTGTGCAGCTGAATTATGACTGTTGCTGCATGAAGGAACCTCACCTGCTTTATGTGAGCTGTAAAAGAAAATTGATAATGACATTTTAAAGACTTCAAAATATGGGTGGCTTAACAGAGTAGTCTGGTATAGCTGCTGCTTTTGCATAATAGAATAGTACAAGAGCTAGTCTGTGGCAGATTTAGAGACTTTTCATTTTTGTAGAGCTAGAGAGAGGCTTCAGATTTGCTATTATAAATTATGAGCTAAAATAGTAAGTTTGAATTTAAATGTTTTAATGATTTCCTTGTTGCGTTCTTATGAAATAAATACCTTCCTACGAAGCAGTTGGATTTCATGGAATTGGCAATCCTCACCAGAAAGAAACAGACATCGGGTTTTTTTGTTAAAACATAAATTTGCAGGAAAAGAACCAGTTTCAAAATTGTGAGGGTGAGTCACCTTGCTGTGTTAGGTTTAAGGCTTGCTAGTTAGTGCCCCTTCCAAGCAGGAAGGGTGCAAGAGTCCCAGAGGGTACAGTGAACAAGCCTATGTATTTACAACACATCCCCTGCTCCCATGGTAACTGCTGGAGGATATGAATTTATCCTGGGGCAGATTGGGCACCTTAGCTCATCCTGTCATGGAGGGAACATGTAACCACTTCAGGTTTACCATGAGGCAGAAGTATTCAGCAGCAGTCAGCTTGTGTGCAGTAAATCAGAGCCTTAGTTTACTCCTGAGGATTTACTGATTTATCCATAGGCTAAAATAATTTGGATTAACTTTTTAAATATTTTCTTTTAGTTCCTTTCTTTTAATTTCACCTGTTAATGGCTAAATCATTTCTGTGCTTTCCCACCTGTCCTATGGATTTGACAATTACCTGGTCATGTCCTGGAACTTTTTCTGATGCCTGTTGGTTTTGTTGTGGTCATCTAAGGAAATGAGGCTTATCCAGTTGTAGTGTTCTTGTCCTGTTTTGAAAATGTGAGTGTGAAAGGTAGGAAGGGAGGATACTCTCAGTTTCCAGCATGAGGCAATAGAAAGTGATTATCTAGTCCTTTGTTTCTGTAATTTCTTAGTTTTTGTGACTACAAGTCATGTAATTTAGGCTGTTCTCAGTGCTGCAATGGTCTCTGTACAAGAGCTGATCTTACATCCCATATGGGTGACAATGCAGCAAGTGGAAAACTGGGTTTTAGGGTGTTATTCCAAATTTCTTGAACTCCCACAGGTTTTAATTTGGCTTCCTGTTATTTGCAGAGGCTTTTTGGTGCGATTTAATTGAGTAGTCAGTGTGAATTTTGTGGTGTTTGTGTGTGTGCAAGGGAGAGGGAGATTTTCTAAGTATTCAGTGTTCACATGGACATAAACAGGTGGGTTTCCAGCAGAGACATTTGCATTTGAAAACCTGCTCTAAACGGGCTGGGCTTTCCCAGGAGAAGCAGCACCAACAGTGAAACGCAGCGATCGATCAGCATAGAATTGTGTGAGCATTTGATGGGCAAAATGTTGTGGTATAAAGACAGGGCCCAAGAATAAGCTCTTTGTGGCTTTGTTTCATTCCTGAAAACTGTGACTGAGAGGCTTTTATCATTTAAAAAAAAATTAATCAGCCACATTTTGTCTAACTTGGAAAATATCACAAGATATCCCTTGCAATGTTCTAAGTGCTGTTTCTTTAATCAGATTTTGATATAAAAAAATAATTTTCATTTGTCTGCTTATGTTTTCTCAACTCTAAAAGTAAAGTAATATTTGAACCAGTCCTTCCAGTCACAGAGTTGGAAGCGTGTAATTTAGTGTATGTAATGATAAACTCTTTGAAGCAGCTTGCATTCACTATGTTTTCTTTCTTTCCTAATTTTAACTAAGGAAAGCATTTCTTTACTTATCACAGCACTTCTGTTACATGCCTCATTTTTCAGGCTAAATTCCTTATGGTATTTAGATTTTATTTTAATCCTTAATCGAATGAGCTGTCCATGAAATTCATCTGAAGAAACATACATAATAAATGTTCAAACCCACACCAATGGGGACACCCAGTGGAGACACTCTGAGTTGCCCAACATTACAGCCAGGAGTGGGCCAGCAGCTCCTCATCAGGGAGAGGACTGCAAGCGTTTTTAAGCACAGCAATTCTGAACGCCCGTTAGTTTACCTGCCTGCTGCTGAGGGCTCCCTTGAAGCAGGACTCCTGCCCTTGCATGAGTCCGTGTTTGCTGTCAGGGTGGTCCTGATGCACGATTATTGCAATGGGGTGTGCAAGCACCCAATTCCTTGGTGGTGGTGTTTAATGTTGCAAATGGAATAAGTTGCAATTACTGGCAATTCAAAAAGCTTTTCTCTTGCTATTGCAGACATGCCATGTTCATCTATTAGCCCTATAGATATTTAAGAGGTGACCTGTTGCGATATGTCTGGAAGGTGATGTGGGAAGGTTAGGTGAAGATCCAGGACCGTGGGGAGGGCATCTCTCTGAATTGGATCCTGCTCCTGTAGCATGGGAGATGCTCCAGTCTCGACAGACAGCAACTCAACCAACCACTGTTTTCCAGTCTGCACTGGAATTCCTAGTCCTCTTCCAGTGGGCAAGGTCTCCTTTCCTGCTGAGCTCCAAGTGTGGCCTTGGGAGAGACTACAGTGAAGACAGCAACCCAGACTGCCTTCATGGATGAGCTTGGACAAGGAGAGGGGCACAGGACCTGCCACTGACTTTGGCAGCAGGCAGGCAGTGCTCAATTTCATCCCTGGGGCACTACACCTATCTCAGAAGGCAGAATGTGGATTCTAGGTTGTTTATTTGTATGTTCAATAAAGCTCTGCTTGGACAAGCACAAGACCCAAGACAAAAGCAGTCAGCTAGGCAGCATTACCACACGTGCTCCAGGAACTGCATGCAAATGGAGCGTACTTTAATTGTTGTGAATGTGGTCATGGCTGGTTGTTTTACTTCTCATTCACTCAGAAGGCAAGCATTAGCCTTTCCTGTGGTGGGGCAGCATCAGACAGATGGGTTCTGGTGTGCCTTCTGGCATGCACTAGCTGTGGAACATGAGATTATCTGGGGTTTTGTCTTTCTAAGCAGGAGGGGAGGAAAGGAAAGGAATGCCTGCCTTGTTTTGATGCAGTCTATTCTGACATAGAATGAAATTTATAGCCTACTGGTTTTCTCATTTTTTGGGAAAAAAAACATATTAATTATAGTTCTGCACCAAAGCTACCCAGACAACTGGGAGAGACAGTGATTTTGACTTACACTATTACAAGCTGGACAGCAGAATTTTTATTAGATATAGCAGGGTAGTATTCGTATTTAATTCAAATTTCTGAATATTTTCTCTGTGGCAAATTAAGAGTGTGAATTGCTATGGAAATGGGCATCCAGTATGGCCTGCTGACTTTCTGTGCCCTCTCACAAAAAGAGACTAATAGTAAATGAGAGACAGGTGAATTTTATTTGCTGGTATTCCTGTGTTGGGCTTAATATCAGAGTAGGACAGTGGTTTTTTGCCACAGGACTCAAGAGTGGCAAATTTTTAAATCAGTGCTTGGATTCAGATCACTCAGTGAGACTCCATTCTTGTTTCAGGTGGTTCAGAGGCTCAGCAGAGCTGGCCAGGGGCAGGCACTGTGAATAGTCGCCAGTGACTGTCCCAGTCCAGGCTGGAGGTCCCTACCTGGCAGAAGTCAACAACAGAAGGAATGTTCTAGCAGACTTCACAGACTAAATATTTCCTGTGTCTTGCTCTTGCAGAAAACACCTTTTGCAGCGGTGACCATGTGTCGTGGCACAGCCCTTTGGACAACAGTGAATCTCGAATCCAGCACATGTTACTGACAGAAGACCCCCAGATGCAGCCAGTGCAGACTCCTTTTGGGGTTGTTACTTTCCTACAGGTACGCCCAGCCACGATGGCTCCCACTGCCACCTCCTGGGCATGGGGAGCAGCTAATGTTGTATTGAGCTGTGTAACTCAGATATTTATTATCCTGTCTTCAGTTTCAAACATGAACAGTGAAAAAAAAAATGTTGAGAGAAACAATTTTAAAAGCTAATGTAAAAATAAATTTAAATTAATTCTGTGGTAATATCGGTAAGTGATCCACTGGTGTGAATGCCAGGAAGAGTTTGGAGCAGGACTAGGAGCTGTTTTAACAGTACTTAATGGCAAAAATGTAACTTGCAGCACGGACACAGAGATTCTTTAGGGGTTGAGGTTTCCTGTATTGATCTACTGTTTAAGAAAGGCTCGGGTTTGCTTTGCAAAAAAAAATATTTTAAAAATTCCTTGTGATTTAACTCTGCTGTTCAGCATGGGGAGCTTCTGTGGCCAAACAGGTTTGCTTACTTTCCCAAAGTCCTTCTGAGCGATGCTTCTCAGATATGGGCTGCTTTGGATATTTTTAAATTGCATATTGGGTTAATATGTAATAATAGTGGGAGAGTGGCACAGTTTATGCCAACTACTGATTTCTTCATGCTCCCTGCAAAAGCTTCCTCCTGTGGGAAAATGCAAGTGTCTGTCTTACAATTTAAGCTTCTAGTTGCTCCTGTTTGTCTTTGGCTGTAGTTGCAACATGTAAAAGGTTGTCTGTTACCACAAACCTGCACAAGACAACTGCTATGCAAGGCTTTTCTGAGGTGCCCAAATGTCTGTTTTATCAACAAAAACAATGTGGGTATGAGATTAATTGGTGCAAGGTGAGTTGTGGGACCTGGAAGGAGAGAGAGAGTCAAGCTAAAGCAGGATAATCCCTGGCTGACTCTCCAGCTAGTAGTGTTAGTCCTCATCTCTTCTTTAGTGCCCAGCTGTCCTGAATCAAAGAACAGTCAGCTTGCTGCATCTTGAGGCCCTTGGCCTCTCATCTTCCACAACACATACAGTTGACTTCGTTTTCCCCTTTGTTTGATGCTTGTTGTTATGGATTTATTTTGACCCATGAGGATAGATGATTACAAAAAGCAAAGAATGAACACAAAATAATTTCCTGTTTAGAGTCTTGCTGTTTGTGTGTAATTAGTGAGTGAAAGCCCAGGGAGGGGTTTCCTGAAGCAGGGGTGATTCAGGCTGTTGGTGGAGGAAGCCTGGAAGATGGGTGGAGATGAAGTGCACCTCCAAGGGCTGGGTCCTAAGAAAGTGAACTCTGCAAGGGGCAGGAGAGGTAGGGTGTGCAGAGCTAGGTTTAACATGAGGGTTTTCCTCACAGATCTCTATCAGTGCAGATATGTGCCTACAGCAGAAAACCCATCCTTCATTTCTGCTTGCTGCTCTTAGAACTTAGTTTTCAGTTTTCTTCTTTCCTGATAAAACATCACCTGAACAGATTTTGACCAAAAATTCAGTGTTGTTGGAATAGACTTAAGAGTGTTTAGGAAGAAAGTAGAAGGCCATGGCTAAAAATATTTTTCATCTCAGAGTGAATGATTTTGCTTAAAGGTACAAGCCAGTGGTTGATACAGCAGGAAGAAACTGCCTTCTACTATCAGCTGAAGGGTGTTTCACCCCTTCATTTGAAGCAGCTGATCTCAGCTGCTGTTAAAGAGACATCTGGTATTGCTCAGTGTGGCAGCTCCTATCCTGAAAAGCAAACACATCCTGCTTCATACAGGAAGGCAGAAGTCTGCTGTTGCCTGCAGTGACAAGTGGATTATGTGGTGTGTAAGCAGCTTTACTTTATGGTGCTGGGTATGATATAACCAGTCAGAAAACAGAGTTGGTCAAGGATTTTATGAGCACCAAAGCAATCCCATGTGGCAGCAAATCCCTTGCCTGGTTGTGATTGCTTGTGCAGTATTGCCTTTGCCCCTAGCAATCAGTTGACAGATCAGTGTTTGTATGTGCTCAGACTCTAACCTGTCTTGCTCTGTCCTGTCTGTGGGGACTTGATTGAAAAGTCAAGCAAACCTAGTATATAAACCCTGATTTGTCACCAGACACTCTTCATTGTTAAATTCACACACTCTATACAAGATCAAATGTTACATGACCAGGGTGCTTCACATGGCAAATGTAGACAGAGAGAACAAGGTCCTGTGGGATCCCACTGTTGTCTCAGTCTCCATTTGTCCAGGCATATCTAGTTAGATTAAAGACATGGTGCTTCTCTGTATCTGCACTGTTTGATCCAGTACCACATGGCACATTTACTCCACAGTTCTTCCATGGTTCCCACCCAGTTTAGTATCTTTGTTATTTATTACAGATTGTTGGGGTTTGCACAGAGGAACTGCATGCAGCTCAGCAGTGGAATGGTCAGGGGATCTTGGAACTGCTTCGGACTGTCCCAGTGTAAGTCGTCATATAGCCCATAAGGGGAGCAATTCCATAGAGAACAATTCAGTTGTTTATTTTTATTAACAATCTTTAACTTGCTGATGGAACTTATTTAATCTGTGCTGTAGCAAGAGATGGGAATTCATAGTAAATCTGTTCTCACGCATAGACACTTAGATGGCAAATTAATGCATGTGGAAGTCCACATGTTCAGGGTGAAAGAGAATGAGGTCTTGAAAGCTTAATTTCCTTCCTTTTATGCCTGCGGGGTTTTCTCATTGGTTCTTCCTGGGATAACTGTTACTGGTGACCTCGCTGTTTAGTTCAAAGAAAGGAAGGAGAGGGTCTGGCTTACAAAGCTGTCTGAAAGTGAGAAATTCACTCTCAAATTTGGCCCACTGCTGGTGGGCCAGTTTGCAGCAGGAAGAGGATTCATGAAAGTGAAGTTCATTGTTTTGCCATGGGAAAAATAACAAAGATAATTCTGGGTTAAGGAAGAGATGGATTTAAAATGGTAAATGATATGTTGATGCTTTGTTTGCTGCCAGGGTGCAGCTAAATCTTTTTGGCTTGCAGGTATTTTGTTTAAATATTTTAAAATTCAGTGGAAGTTATTGCCATGTGATTGTAACTCAAAAGATTTACTTTTTAAAGTCAAATAGTTCTGAATATTTGTTTCTGGGCACAATAGTACACTCTCTAGTGTCACAATAGACTTGAATTGATGGATTATTTGGAAGAGCTGGACTTCTTTAAC
The DNA here is from genome assembly GCA_030060385.1 of Muscicapa striata striata. Taxonomy (NCBI): domain Eukaryota; kingdom Metazoa; phylum Chordata; class Aves; order Passeriformes; family Muscicapidae; genus Muscicapa; species Muscicapa striata. Next base: position 208,804 of record JAREIS010000098.1, on the reverse strand, counting down.
TTGAACTTCTCCCTTTTGGGCACAAGTGCAGATAATTCATGCAAATGCCCTTGAGTAGAGTGAATTTGTCCAGCTGCAAGCTTTTTTTCTGGGTCCCTGAGACAATAAATGCTGCCTGCAGCTCTCTTAGCTCCTCTAAGTCAATACAGATACAGAACCTCTCTCCTCAGTCTGTTCTCATGTTGGTTTTTGGCTTTTGTGCTGTGGTATAAGCACCTTTCCAAGGAAAAAAATGAGACCCAAATGTGCATGATTTGAAGGCAAATCTGCAAACTACTAAACCATTGATGTGGAACCAGGGTAAGTCTCTTGCACCCCAGTGAGAAACTGTGGCAGGTCACACCCCTGCAGTTAATAATTCACAACTTCCAAAGTGATGTGAAAAAATGAGTGGCTATCCATGCATCTGAAAACCTGTGAAATATTAACTTTTTTTGCTCCCACTCATAAGTGCTTTAGGAGACTAACACAAACTAGACCAGAGGAGGGGGCTTTTGACTGCAATAACAAAGTATCTCATGAAAAAGATGAATTTTTATGGCAGTTCCAAAAGATTTTAGTTTTTACTTCAAATGAAAAACATTATCTGAGGCTGACTTCTGCAGTGCACTGCACTGTGACCCAAAGCAAAGTCTCTGAGTATTTCATCTTCACAGTAATCTGTTTTCTATCACCTTTGTTGGGAAACACCTTGAGCCTTCCAGCTTTTATTGCTAATGATAACAAAGATTTCCCTGAACCATCTGAGTACTTTGCCACTAAGTACCAATTGAGCAAAATGTCTGTTGTGATAGTATTTATCAGAGCAGTAAGTTCTTTGTGGTACTGAACATGACTGCCAATCTTGGCAAAAAGTGCAGTCCCACTGCAGGGGCCCTGCTCTATTCTTAGATATGTAATAAAAGAATAATTCTTGACTCCATGCCTTGCCCATCTTTCTTTAACTCAGGCTACACTGGACTTCTCAGTCCCAGTTCATATCCTGTAAGATTAAAACCTGTCTCAATCTTGTATGAGTAAGGGGGCCTGCACAGGGGATAACAGCCTGTGTCACTCCTGACTGCTCTGCATGTCTGGGTGGTGCTAGACACTGAGCAGATTAACAGCTAGGTTATGGAGGCGTTTTATTATTTATTTATTTGGAAAATGTAAAGAGAAAATGAATGCTGTTGGATGTCTACACCGCATAGAAGGGTTTCTATTTTAAACCCTAATCTTGTGCTTCCTTACAGTACAGGTCCACTCTGAGGACCCTGCTGGGGAGCTCTAATTAAAAGGGTTGTTTGGTTCATTGCCTGTCTTTCTTTGTAGAGCTGGAGGCCCCTGGTTAATAACAGATATGCGAAGAGGAGAAACCATATTCGAGATTGACCCACATCTGCAAGTATGTCTTTAGTTTATAAAATGTCATATCTCTTGTAATAGCCAAGGAGAATTGGTTTACTGTTATACAACAGTTCTAGTATTTTCTGTAAAGGTGCTTGGATCTTCTCAATGTTTGTAATAATCCTGGAAAAGTCTTAGAAACTCTTTGCCCTCTTAGAGGTGGTTCAAGAGGGACATGTCCAGCCCCAAGTGAATGGCAGCTCTAGGAAGAAAGATAGAGAAGGGAGACCAGGAAAATGGAATCTCTTATATGAGAAAAATTGATAAGATTTTGACTGGATATTTTAGAAAGGAGGAAGAAAGAAGATTAAAGGCATAGAATAATACATGATTTAGGAATGGTACACCAGGACATTCCTTCCTCCTTTTATATGCAAGTATAAGGAGATATGACATGCAGAAAATGCAAAAACTGACTAAGTACTATTTTTCTGCAGCAAATGTGGTAGTGTAGCTCATTCCTGTAGGATATCACTTGTGGCCAAGTAGTTAGTGTGGACTGAGAAATGATGGAAACCCAAAAGTACTGCATGCAGTTATTAATAATCCATGCAGGAAGATATATTAAACCTTTTTCTTCAGATTTCGGTTTAATTTATGAAATTTAAAGATAAGAATAGAACCTCTATGGAGAGGTTACTGTACTATGGGCTTTTCCTGATCCATGCATTTGGGAGACAGTTCTGCAATCTCTTCAACAGAGCTGGAGTACATGGTACTGGAGTGCATGGGTCCCCAACAAATCCAGTATGGTGCTGGCCGTGTTTCAGTGAATCACTGAGTATTTGCCTTTAACAGAGAACTTATGGCTCAGCCTGGTGGGGCACGTGCAAATGTGCATGTTTTGTACAAGCATTTGCTTATGGTCTGCATGTCTGTATCTGATTATGCTCAATTGCCTCACAGCATCTTTTACTTTGAAAGCTTAAGAACAAAACCAAATTCTACTTTTACTGGTTTTAAGGATTTGTTCCTCTAAAATAACCCCAGTCTGAGAAACACAAAAAAATGTTCCATAAATGTCCCACAATGTGGGAGCTAATAAAACTGGAAGTCCCATAAAGTTTTTAGACTTTCCAGAACCTTGCCCTTTCCCCTCCTGGAGAGGTGTTTCTGTTGTCTGCACACTGGTGATTCCTAATGATAACAGGGTTTTCTTCAATTTACTGTAAATGAAAAATAGCTCAGCTTACTGGAATCTGAGTCAGCCAAGGCAAGTTAAGGCAAATAAAAGAGTACCTCTGCCTCACCAGTGTGTCCTGCTGCTGAGAGCTGCTATGTCTGTGGTCCTTCCGGACTTCCTCACATTGAACACATTCCTGTTTCTGTTCTCTCTTGCCCTTGCAGAAGTGTGTATGGGCAGGTGTGTGTGTGCACAACTCCCTCCTGCTCAGCTGCCACAGCCCCCAGGGATTCACAGAGCAAAATCCGCCTGAGTCCCACAAAGAGCCTCTGCTGAGTGCAGGGAGTAAGGCTGTGCCAGGCTGGCTTCAGCCCTGTCATGTGCCTCCTGCTCTAATTTGTGGGGAAAGGATAAAGTGTCGTTTTCTTGGTGTTGGTAGAGGGTGTGTGAGACCAGAAAGGCAGCAGTGGGAGGGAGGTGGAGAGGAGGGAGGGAACAGGCAGAGAAACTGGACAACTTTCCTGGGAGCCAGCAAGCATGTTGTCTGTCTGGGAAGCAGGCAGAGCTTGTTTGGAGGCTGCATTGTCTCTTGTGGGAATTGGTTGAGGCCTAAACCCAGCCCTGGCAGCAGCAGCTGTACTTTCTGTTCGAAGTTGCTGAGAATGGATCCCAACTAAGATGTCATCCCAGGATGTCGGCAATTAACGCTGTGGCAACGTTGGCTGTTTTCTGTTCAGCCAGGCTTCCCTGTAGGCCATTCAGATTTCCCTGGCAGCACTGTCAAACAATTCCTGTTGGACCCCAGCTCTGTGCTGATTCTCAGTGCTTTGCTTCTGTTTAGCAGATATCTCAGAAGAGAATAAAGCTGATTTGAATTTCCTGAGTTGTGGTTGCTGCTCTGCAGGTCACACTGCAGTGCTCTGGCTCGTTTAAAAAGGGATCAATGACTTAAAGCCTCAGAGCATCCCCCCCACATGCTGAGAGGAAAATGGGACAGAAATATCCTTTCTTTGAGGAAGGAAAGAGCTGAACCTCCTTTGCCCTGGGCTCCTCCAACCTCCTGTTCAAGCTGCCCTTTCAAGAGAGGAAGAGCAGCCCCCTCAGTCCAGGCAAATCTTTGCTGGCTAAAGGTGGGGTAAAATTGTGCATTACTAGAGCTATGAGTCTACACTGGTTGGGGTTTTTTAGACTTTTCCCCCTTTAACATCAATACTTGCAAACATTATGAAACAGGCATGCAAATTAGGCTGTCTTAAGTCAGCTCGTTTCCATCAGCTCCCCATGATCTCCAAGGGATGCCAACAGAGCAGCCCTTCTTCCCCTGAGGAAGTGCTCTGCAAGCCAGCTGAGCTGCAGATGAGAGTCCTTTCCCCCTCCCTGAGGCTCTGCACTCTGTCCACAGGGTCTGGCTGGGAGTGAGGCCCTGGCTGCAGGGATGGGGGAGCAGATCCCACCAGAGCCTCACAGCCCTCTGGCCTCTCCTTCTCCCTGCTCAAGAGCAGGTTTGATGGCTCCCCAATGATTCCCCAATGACTGGGATAAAAAATAACTTTGCTGACAAGTTACACCTCCCCACGCCAGCTCATTTGGGTCCTCACAGAGCACCGTGGAGGGTTCCCAAAGGAGCCATGTGCTAAATCTCACTTAGAGCATTGTCTGCATATGTAGGAACGGATGTAGTTTTATTTCTTTTCCCACAACTTCTATTTCTGGGTGACACAACTAATTTTATGCTTAGGATAAAACAAAAGAAAATCACAGATTTATTATTTCTCAGATTTTCCTATTACGTTTTCAAGAAGCCAGTTTCCCCTGACGCTGGAGGAAGATCCTAACAAGAGGGACAAAGACAGAAGAAAAGCAGTCGCTTGAATGCTTAAGTCTAAGTCAAGACTACTCTGGTCTTGCACTCAGCCACAGGCTCCTACTTCAACTTTTGGGCCAAAGAGCAGGTTTTGGGAGGCGATCCAGATGGAAAAAAAAGAGTTGGCTCAAGGGAAGGGGTAGGAACACATGGAGGAGGGTGGGACTGCAGTCATTGCAAATTACATCAACTTAAACCGCTGTGCAACCACACCCTGAATGCTTGTGCTTATCTTTGAGCTGCTCAAATCCTCTCTTGAATGGTTGCAAGAACAGGCTATGCCCTTCCCAAGGTGCAGCATGCACAGCTGGGCAAGGGGAGGGATGTATATGGGTTTAGTCTGGAAACTGTTTCTTGGGGACAGATTTTGCAAAGAGCAAAATGTTCACACAATCTCTCATTTTCAGTGGCAGTGTCAAACCAGAGGGTACTTACATGGAGTGGAGAGATCCTCTCCTGTTGTGTATGACACCACTCTGCTCTCTCCTCTAATCTTTGAAGTTTCTTGGGACTGCCTGCATTTTGAGGTGACCCAGAGATATGCAGAGAGATGCAGATCTTGCTGGTGCCACTGAGCAGTACCAGAGGCAACACCCCTTCAGAAAAGGAGGGGAAACGAGCCTGGCTGGTTCGATGCCAGGGCAGAGATGCCAGCCCTTCCTCAGTGTACACAGCCCCGAGTTTGTTCAGCTCAACATTACCCCCTTGTGGGTCACAGGTGGAAATTCAGACTGATGCCCATGTCCAAGAAGATGGAACTTCCTGTAGAAGTTTTGGCTGTAGCTTAGTGCAGTCTTGCTGGCAACAGATGCATGTGTCCTTGAGAAAATGCCTGGTGCCTGAGAGCATCCAGCTGCTTATGATTGGTGTGTGACACCTTCTGAGACCCAAACACGGTTACATGCTTGGAAAGTCCAGCTTGCAAGGGAGGGAGTTTGTTTATTTGCCAATAGAGAAAGCTATGCAAAAGCTTTGACATTGAGAACAGACCTGTGTCTCCTTGCACGTCTAAACTTGCATGTTTGTTCTTTATGGGACATGCAGCATATTGGGAAGCAGAGATTCTCTGGGAAGTTTGCAAATCGAGAACCCATGTGAATGATGAGTCTCTCTGTGAACTGTTTTCATTATGGGACTCTTTGGTAAGGTTGGAAAGAGAACTTTAGTTATTCAGGGGTTTGTTATCATTAAGATAACATATAAGAGATTGACTGCCAAGCTGTGCTTTGTGTCTTAAATATTTCAAGTTGATGTAAATCAGTGCTAATGCTGAAAGAAGCAATCCTGCACACCTCAGGCCATTGATTTCCACCTTTCTCTCTCCCTGCTTTGTGCCTTCCAGGGCCATGTAGTGAAGCAGTGGGAACAGGGTGGGATTTCAGACACACTTGCTATGGAAAAAGTTTGTTTAATTCAGAGTGGCTTCCTGATTTGGCTCCATGTGCAGTTGCTGTTTGCTGACACAGCATTGCACAGGGTCCAGAGAGTGGAAATTGTCCACAAAAGGAGATCTGCAGGAGCTGCTGAAGATTGGGCTGCACAATGGTCGGTTCCAACTCAGGCTCAAGCCACGCTCAAAAAAAGTCTTGGTGTTTTGAATCTTTTCAAGCAGGAGAGAGTTGACAAAGGGATTGAGACAGATGGCTCAAACCTGAGTGGAGTGAGTGCCAAATGTGCCTGGGATGACCTGAGCCGGCCACCAGAGGATGATGAAGACAGCAGAAGTATTTGCATTGGGACCCAGCCTCGGCGGCTGTCTGGGAAAGGTAAGAGCTCCTGGGCCAAGTCCCTGTCATGGCCTTTCAGCTTCTCTTCTGGTGGGCCTGGGCAGTGCACTGAGTCATGCTACATCTTCGAGTTCATAACAAACTCCACAGCCACTGGGAGATTGGTATGTCTCAGGGCAGCAAAATGGATTTTGGCCTCTTTGAAAAAGGCAGGAGAAAGGAAAAGAGCTCTTGTCTTTATTTTGTCTAAATGTTTCTTTCAGTTTTTAGGCAAATTGTAATATGAATCTGCAAAGTTAAACTGAGCACCTGCTGAAACCAGGACTGTAAATACTGCAAGGTGAAGCAATTTCATTTTCCCAGACTGTGTTTCCTTATTAACATTATCCCTTCTTGGGAGGCAAGTTGGACTGACGCTGCACATTGCTGCAGCTGAACTCAAGGAATTCGTGCAAATACAGAACTCTGGAAAGAAGAATTAAAAAAACATGGAGTTCCTCTTTGCAGAGAGATGCCTTCTCAGGGTAGAGATGCCATAGCCATTACACAACCTTGAAATTATGCATATTACCTTTCAAATGGATGAAGCAACATAAAATTTGAGGGCTTGAGATTTCCTGGATTTAACAATGGTTTCTACAGGAATGGCATTTTACTTGTTCTTAAATCCATGGTAAAAATTAGTGAAATGCATAAAGCATTTTTTCTGGCTTCTGTGCAGATATTTTGAACTGCAGTGGATCTAAAAATGCTGTTTTGCCTCAGCCTTGAAATGAAAAGCCCAAGAGAGGTATACATGATGAAATTTGTGTACCCTTCAAAAGATTTTGAAATAATTTGGGGTTCTTTTCCTCTACCTAATTCTCACATTTCACAAACAGAGATGAGGAAACTTCTAAGAAAGGGAGGAAAGCTTCCTATTGAAAGTATTTGGCCAGTAGACATTTCAGAAAAAGGCAGAAGTAAAAAAATTGCATCTGAACTGCATAATTTGCAGCTTATTTTCAGATGTGAGCTTGAGGCTAAAGGTTGCCCTGCATAAAAATCCCTCCCTTTGTGAATCTTGTTGTAAATTAATCAACAGATTTCCAAAGCCAATTGCAAAAAACTTGGAAACCTTCATACGTTAGTTTAGGAAAGGAACAAAATCCTGTCATGCCTAATGGGAAAAATGATTTCCAGTACAAAGGCTTGGAAGAGTCATGAGGTTCTATGAGAGTTACAGAACCAACAAACACCTCATTTATGCAAATATGACAAAACTACTCAGAATTTCTTCATCAGGACGACTCCGTACCAAAGATTCCAGCTCTCCTTGCCTAGCATAACAAGAAAGCCCAAACAAGGGAATTCAAACTGACATTATAAAGTAAAATAATTCCTAAAGAAGTTGAAGAAGTGCAGTTAAGTGTTATCCCATAACATTTCTCCACTTCTTTCTGAAGGGGAAGAGTTTAGATGAAACATACCTGATATCTTCTTGTGTGTCTTCTTTCTGGGGATTCTAAACCACATTGAAAAAATTCTCTTTGCAGATACAGAGCAAATCAGGGAGACTTTGCGGAGAGGGCTTGAGATTAACAGCAAACCTGTCCTACCTCCAATCAATGCACAAAGACAGAATGGGTTGAACCTCGACCGAGCACCGTGAGTTTCACCCTGCACATTCACATGGTGGCAGAAGGAGGCTAAAGAGCTCAGCATGAAAAACAAAGTTAAAGCTGGATGGGAAAAGATTTGGCAAGGGGAGAGGAAAGCTGGCAGTGAGTACTTGCAAAGTGCAAGGATAGAGAAGAGTTGTTCAGGTTGAATAAGTGGGCTAGTACTCAGGAGGGCATTTTTTTAGAGAGGTTTTGGACAAACCATGCTAATGCAGAGTGACTCTGTTCTGTAGAACCTGCTGTTCATGGTCTTTGGTGTTTGAATTCAGACTGGACTGATCCCTATAAAAAGTACTGTGCTGAAAAGTACTATGGTATCAGTAGAGATACGTGGCATAGTTGACTGCTGTTATTTTTTTCCTGAGTATTTTGTTTTCAAGCTCATAACTACAAACCTTTTGGTTAAAATGTTGATGTTTTTTCTTTTTGAGCGACTTTGATCTTGCTTTGCTAAAACAGGTGGGTTCTATCAGTAATTATATTCCAATAACACCTGGGTCTCTAATAGGAACAGTTTAACAGGTGATTTAAGTGGGGCTAGGGTGGCCCATATCTCTTGTAACTTTGGCTTAAGTGAATCTATAGGAAATTACCTGTGGTTTCAGGCTATCTGTAGTATATGCACTTCTGTCTTTCTGCATTTCTCCCCTTCCGTCTTAAACTTCAGGTGCTAGTTCAGTGTCTTCCCACCAATTTTAATGTTTTCATCTAAATTATACAGAAAGACATGCATCTTTGCTGCGGTCTTTTTTCTTGGCATTTTCTTCTGATGAACATCTGTGCCTTCTGCTTTCAAGAGTAAAGATCATCATGAAATCAGCACTTCCCTATAGTGCCAGGCTGGAACAGCACCCTGGTCTGTTCAAATTCCTGATTCATTTTTTATTCAAACATTTCATGAGAAAAATATTTCTTGTTGTCCTTTCTTGTTCTATTTTGTGGGTGACTTCTGATTTGCCTAATATATGAATGTTTATGAGTTGCCTAATCTTACTTTTGCCATGTAGTATTTACATGGAGTCAAATTCTGCTCTGACTCAGGTTTTGAGTAGTATTTCTCTGCCTGTAGGTTGGTCATATTGGACCATTGGTTGGTCCCACTGGCCCCACTGAGGAAAATATGATTTTATACCCTGTGATTTGCACAAATCACATCCAGCCTTGTAGAGCTCAAAAGTACTAGGCAGGATTTCTCACAGATGTTGGGCTCTTGCATGCATCTGCAATGTCCAGTGTAAGCTCAAGTGGTTGGAGGTGACCACAAACATTTTGGGTGCACATCAGGTCAAGGAGGCAGATGATGGGTAAGCCTTAATGCTGAGAGGCAGCTGTTACTTAGATAAGAGAGCTTTACGTTATTCAGGGTGAGATAAACAGAGATACGTTTGAGACAGAGTGGTGAAAGGTTAGCAGAGGTCTAAGATGAAGCACACAAATATTTACCTGGGTTTTTAACTGTTTTGAGACAGAGGAAGGCAGGTCAAATTCAGAGGCTCACATCTGTGACAGTGCTCTTTGTTGCAAATCTCTCTTACCTGCAACAGCTGCACACCCACCCTGCCTGAAGCCTCAGTTGTGGGAAGGGCTGGCTCCCAATGTTTGCCTCCTAGGAGGTCAATGCATTTCTCTGAGGTCTATGGTTATCACTGGAAACTGATAGGGAGCCTGTTTCTCCATAAGCACTTCAGTTAAGAAAAAACAGCTATCAGCTGTGTTACTTTGGTGATACTATTGGAGGGACAGGGGAAATGTCAGTTTAAAACAGCAGTGTGTCCTAATACTTTCTTCTTCCATCTTACTAGCTGCTTTGAGAGGAGTTTGGGAAGGCTCTCCTCCTCTTCATGTAGCAGATACAACAGGACTTGTTCAATGCATTGACCATACCAAAAGGGGAGGTTTGTGCTGGAAAGCAGTGTTTACTTACAGCCTCTGACTAGCTAGTACTTAAGTCAGACCTGCTGATAACCCTTACTGTGGCTAAAACTGATCAGTCAACACTTTTTCCAGAACAGTGTGGTATAGATTGAGCAGAAGAGGAAGATCTTATGTCTCTGCCTTCCTCAGTACACTGTCTCAGCATGTCTCATGCATTTGAGCAAAATCGCTCAGTGTGCAGTAAGTACAAGAGCATGATATGGAGGCTGTCATCTCCAGCTGCTGCAGAGGAATGTAACTTAGGAGCTCACTTTTGCATGCAGAAATGTATCTACATCCATGGTCCCACCATGTACCTGCAGGGGTAAAGGCTGAGACACAAAAGGCACAAACCCAGTGCAGATATAACTCTTTCATAGGACTTCTGAGCACCTGAGATAAAGGACAATTCTGTACATAGATCTAGACCTTCTGATGCAATCCTTGCTTGCATTGCTTGGGCCTGATAGGGCTGAGACTCAGGTCTGTCCTTCACTGCAAATCTTGTATAATCAAAGGCAAATCATTTAGCTATTAAGCTTCAGTTCTGAATCTATAAAATGGGACTAACAACAATGTCATCTTCTTGAGGCACCACAAGGATGAATATGTTAATGATTATGGGGTGCTGGCTGATGGGAAGCAGGCTTATGTGTAATCATATCCTGCACTGTACACACCAGATCATAAAATATCAAACCTGTGGTACTTTGCAAGGGTCCTGTGAATAGCTGGTACATTAGAAGTTCTTTAGGAACTCGACAGAAACACTCTCTTGAGGCATGGCAAATTGTTTCAAATCTGCATTCCACAGGGAGCACTGCAGAACCCCAGGCTGTCAAATTTCCACCCAACTGACAGTAGGATGTTAAAGTCTGACACAGACTCCAAGGACTTTGTGCAGAAGAGGAATGTGCTGTTTATTTATCATGGATTTGCAACCACCAACTGCTTTCCTAGTAGCTTTCTTCCCTTTCTTTTATCCTAACCCTACCACCCACACACAAAAATCTATCAAGGTTTAAAGCAGACAACCTGTTCTGCATTCAGCATCACAAATAGTATCAGAAACACTCAAACTTTTGAATATTTATTTGTATAAAATGTAGAGGATCCAGATTCTGTACAGATTTCCCAGTCTTTGTATAGTTACAGTTTTCAGTGCTTATGCTAAAAACTCACATTATTTGGTTACAGATAGGGCTTGATTCAGTGTTTTGGCTCCAGCAAAGCACATACTTACATGTTAAGCATGCATATTACCAGTTGTTCACTGTCCCAGAGTCCTGAAAAAAAGTTCCTTTGAGAAAAAGCTGTTTTCTGTCAAAACCCTGCTGGGCAGCTGTAGTACTTTGATTCATTAGTGTTATTACCGTAGACTGTGTAGCCCTTTTTCTCCTAAGGATATGAATAAAAGCACACTTAAAGCTTAAAACTGCATTGGACATCTGTTTCTCAAAATGACTGTTGGCTCAGTTCACAAGCAGCCATTAAATCAGTTTGTACGTATTAACAAAAGAACATGTGAATTAATCTTTGGAAACATGACTAATCATTTTGAACATAGGTAACTGAATACTCTCAATTACCTCTTGGAAAAATAAGAAGTGTATGAATACCAGTGTGTGTTTTTAGTGGTGCATTATTTGTTTCTTAGGACCCATCAGCTTAGTAGGTGCTGCTGAGATACACAGAAAGGCAAGGGCTCCCAGTCTCCTGAATCGTGCACATTGACTCTTGTTGGATACAGAGAACTGTTACCCGTAGGGGATGTTTAAATGTCAGACTAAACACTGCTGCTGTCAAGCCCTCAGTGGGCTGGAAGCTCCAGATGTCAAAGTTCAGTGACACTTGTGAGGTCTTGCTTCGATCACTATTTAATTTCTTGATGTAATAATTTCTGGGGCCGAGTCTTTGGTTGTCTCTGGTAATTAGCTCTGTGCTCTCTGTGCAGTAGGTGAGTAGTATCTCTGTGTTACAGATTAGGACAGCAGAGCTAATTTGCCACAGTTGCAGTGAGAGCCAGCATTGGGATAGGGGAATTCTTGACCTTTTCCACCCCTCAAGGGCCCCCTTGATCATGCAGCATTGCTGAAATTGATGTTTTTCTGCCTCTTGGCTGACTCAGACTGTTCTTCTGTGAGTTGAGGCATGGAGTAGAAACCTAGGGCTTGCGCACTGCATTACTGCTTGTGTTCAAGCTAAAATTATCTGTAATTATTGCATTTCATTGTGCCAGAATTCAGGTATTGCCCACGCACACCCCAGTGTCTGAACATGAGGTTTGAGTGATAGAAAAGGGTCTCTCAAGTCTGTATTACTTTGATAAGGCTTTTCCATCATGTCTTTGCTGTTTATAACTCTCCCCCTTCTCAAAAAGGATTAAGTGGTGTGGTTCGCATGCCTGACTCTTGTATTTCTGTCTGGGATTTCCCAGGTAATTATGTTGGTCCCTTATGTATCGTGGTCATTTGTCCAGGGACCCATAGAGACCTCAAGTCCCATCTGCATTCAATTTCTAGGCAGAAAGACAGGTTGAATCTAGGGAAACCTGAACATATGGTAGCCCTGTAGCCATGTGCTCATTCCATCCAGCCCTGAACAGTTTCCAGCTGTGCAGGGAAATGAAGGCAGGTTCCTGGCAAACAGAGTAGGGAACAACCCTCCGGCAGGTGGGGCTGGCAGGACTGTCCTGGCAGTGACCTGCTGGAGCTCTGCACTCTGAGCATCTCAGGTGGTTGCCCTTCCCTCGTGGGAAGAGGGAGGAGTTGTGTCACTGCAGAATTCCTCCTGGGATAGCCTCAGACTGTCACATGCCTGATTTGAAGCACGAGTAATAGTGGCACTGCTTCCAGGGCTGGAGTCCACTGCTCCTGTAGTTTCTCTGACTTGGTAAATAGGGCACACGGATATCTCCTGTCAGGGAGCAGCACTGGGTTAATGCACATTAACAAGCTCCATCTCAGCAGCATTTCTGAGATGCTGAGATGCAAGCTCTGATGATAAAACCAAAATGTAGGATTTTCTTGGAGGCAAGTCTGCACTTTGCTTCTCCCAGTTGCACTGGGTTTTCATTCTGCTTTGCTTGGGCGGAGGGGAGCTGTTGTCTTTGTAGCTGGTTTCCTGTCTTCAGTTCTTGGAGGCAAACTTTGCATAAAGAGGAGCATTTCAGCATTCTCTGAAGCTGTCTGGTTCTGGCTAGGCTTTCTGATTCTGCAACCACTAAGCAGTAAGTTTCCAATCCAGTCCTGCTTATTTAGGCATGCTCTCTCATTGGGTCGCCATTCAGTGGTGTCCTGGTTGAGTCAGGAATGCTGAATGGAGGGAGGCAATATACTTTAGGGAGTGTCTCTCAGCATGAGGCTGAGTGCTGGGTGACAGGATTGCAAACTAGAAAAGTAAATGTCTGGAAAACCAGTGTCAGTAGAAGTGCAAAGCAGTCACCATGCTAATAATTTGCACTCCCGCATAGCTTTCTCCATCTAAGAATCCAAAAGTGCTTTGCAAACATTGACTTAATCCTTGCAACGTCCCTACATGGAAAAATGTCTCGGTTTTACAGACAGGGAACCTGAAGCATAAAAGACTTGTTTGACTTCACTCATGAGACTGCAGGGTGCCAGTGGCACAGCCTAAATCTCTCAATTCCCCTTCAGGTGCAGGTCTTGAAACAGTCTGGCCCCTGCAAGCTCTGACAGTGGCTATTATGCGGCTTTCCGAAGGGTTATGTGAGTGGCAAGAAGATTGTTGCTACTGGCATTGTCCTAGCAGCCCTTCCCTGCCAGGAAATGCACACAGAACATCGTCACCATCCTGTTTAACTAGGCTGAGGAGCACCCAAGTCTGAGCACTCGAGGTAGCCTTGTCTCAGTGTGAACACACAGGAGCTGTGTAACCGTGTCCTCCCCAGTTCTGCACTTGCCTCTGTGCGTTCCTGACGGGTGCTGTAACTCTGTGTGCCAAGGTGCTTAGGGCTCTTTCCCACAGCTGCTGGTTTGCCCTTCAGGGAAACTGTGGGAAAGAGACTGGAAGATTGTTGGCACTTAAGTGATCTTTGACCATATCTTCATGAGGGAGTGAGGAGGTTTGAAATAGCCACGGTTGGAAAGGGAAGAAGGGGGAGTGGTAGGGGGGGTGGGAGGGGAGGAAAGGAAAAGTGGCCCGACCTTTCTCTGCCAGCTGTGCAAGCCTGCACTGATGGTTTGCATTTGCTAACTCACAGTACTGAATTTTATATGGAGGGAGCAAGGAGCAATGACAGAAACTAACTTCAGTGAGGCAGTGGACACCCACTCCTGGAAAGAGCCCCTGCCATGGCCAGATTCCAACAGCATGCCCTTTGTGATTTTGATACCTGGGAGGGTAGCTTGGAAATGCAGCAAAATTATGCTCTGTATCAGCAACAGAGCTTGGAGGGGAACTGAGACTTCCTTCCTTGACAGATCCATGAGATCAAGCACTCTGATCATAGAGCAAAGCGCAAATGCAAGAATAAATATACCTTTCTTAATCCGATCAACCTGATTATTCTTGAAACCCATAAAATAACTGCCAGTGGTTGCTTGAGAAGGAGTTGCTATAAACATGACTTGTAAGGAGGGGACATCCAAACTTTGTGCAACCCTGTGATTGCATTGGCGATTTTCCAGGATCCCCAAGGGCTGCTGCTAATTGGCATCAAATTAGGCAGGTTGCAGACACCCTCATCTTTAATACAAAGAGAGAGCCCCCGGGAGGCTACAGGTTCCAGCGTGTGGCCTTCTCACATCAAGAAGGAGCACAGCACACTGGGACGAGTCTCCTCGGGCCCTTCCCCCTTGTTGACAGATCTGAGGAAGCTTCAGGCCACGCTGGACACCTTTACAATGACTTAACCACCCTCTCTTTCTCAGAAAAAGAGAAAAAAAATCAAATATGGCTTTGGTTAAGTTCATGTTAATCAGCATTCATGAGACTTAACAAAAAAACAACAAACATAATTTCCTCCCTCTCTCCTCCACCCAGAAGCAGTCTACTGGTAGAAACTGAAGCTGGAAAAAATAGTTGAAAGTCAGCTAAAGTCACCTTGGTAACTGCAGCAATACACTTGCCCAGAACAGGAGACATCAAACCCAACTACAAACAGCTTTAAAGAAACAAAAAGAATGTAATCATCTAAAGAATTAATCTGACAACTGCCCACGTTTACACCTCCCACAAGTTCCCAATCAGAGGGAAATGCGCTTTAATCTCCTCCAACTCCCCTCCAGTTTCACAAAACACTAGATGTGCAGTCTTTAAACTGGGGCATTTCCGGCATGCTGCTTCCATTTAAATCTGCTGCCTTTCCTAATGCAGCAGCCCTGGCTTTTGCAGTTGTTTTTTCTGGACACTGAGAAACATGAATTTTTTTGTGGGGGTTGGACAAAGTATTAAATCTGGAATAGACAAAGTTTGCAACATTTTTCATGATAGTCAGCTAGATCTTAGTCATAACAAGTAAAACTCCACTGACTCTTGTTGCTGATTTATTTGGTGGTGGGGTGGAGGAAGCAAAGACTTACTGAAGACTTACTGGTAACTGACAGTCATAAAACCAGGGATGTTAGTGTTAGAAAGCAAAGTTTTTCTACTTTTTTTTTTTTTTCTGAGTCTGAAAACTACAAGCTGTGGATGGCAATGTGTGTTAGGACATGAGCTTTTTATTAATAACAACCTAGAGGTCCTGCTGACCCTTCATCTGGGCTATCACCCTTAGGAAGGGGCAGCACAAGGATTTCCAATCTCAAAGAGAGAGTTTTAATGGGTATTTCTTAGTCCCTGTCATGCAACATTTTTCCAAGTCTGAAAGTGATGGCACTGTGGCCTCCTGATGTGTTATGTGCAGTCCACAATACACAATACACAAGAAAGATCTACCTTAGACAGAAGGTTATTTGGTTTCTGCTATTGGAGTTTCACCCTTAATTTTAAATTCCTGAAATTGCATGAGCTTCTCTGAAGGGAATCAAGAGACAGAGAGTATGAGTATTTTAGAAAAAAATTGTCAAAAGGATTAATCCTCTCATGTCATTCAAAGTATTAACTACCATTTTGCTTCACTTTTTTGACATGAGGGCTGGTTACTTATTAATGTGAAGTCATAATTATTGACAGCCGTAAAGTCATGACAGTTCCGTTTGATAGTTATACATTAGTCAACATCTTCTCTTGAGCATGTAATGACAAACAGCATTTGCTGGTTTTAATAAGACTCAGAAAGCTTTGCCCCTTGCCTCCAGAATATTGTCGTCATTTCTATTATTGCATTAACAACCGGAGGCTGTTTCCCCTCCGGACTGCAGCCCCATTGTGCTCTCAGCTGTACTGGCTAGCATGGTGGAAACCTAAAAACCCACCCTCAGCTCAGAGGGATTTGGAGCCCAGGCGTGCAGGGAGCTGTCCTGCAGCTCTCTGTCCTGCTGAAGCACACACCTCACACCATGGATTGCCAGTGAGGCTGTTCTGGGATGCCCTTATGCCTGGAATGCTTAGGCAGTCCAGGTGAGCAGCGCACAGTCTCTTGTCTGTAGCAGTAAAATTGCTGTAAAACTCCTGATCCACAGTGCCTAAACTCTGGAACTGCATTTAGGAGTGCAAGTTTATGGCTTGCTTGAAAATCATGCGTTGCTAATGGCTGACCCTTTTGGTAGGGGCTGATAAATGAATGATTGGAAGCTGTAGACCACAGGCTGACTTTCCCACAGCTCACTGTGTATATAAGATCTGATAAGGAAGTTGAGACAAAGCTTAGCTTAAGGTCAACTGATCATTAATCAACTGTAACTGCACCTCTCAGGTAATCAGCCTGAAAAATGCTGGCCTGCTCCACTCTTTGAAGACCCCACCTAGAAGGAGCTATAAAATGTTTGCTGAAGTAGATTAAATACAACTTTAAGTGCCACACATAGACTACAAAGCATGTTGTGTTTTTGCTTCAGGGTTAACCCACTAAACTGACACTCTGCTGACTGCCAGTCCATCAGCCCACCCTTTGCATAAGCTGTATCCTGACCTACCATGTCCCTCCTGGATCCATTACTACTTTTGTATGTTGCTAAAGAAGATAATGTTTTACAGTTTTTATCTCACAGAGAGCTGAGCTGCTCTGGTATCTTTTTTCTGCATCTCTGACCTGGCCATGCAGTGTATTTGCAGGTTGGACCAAGAGATATCAGAGTTTAGCTGGTTCAGAGTGGGCAGCTCAGCAGCATGGGTGAAGGGCTCACCTGGAACTAGGTGACCTGGCAGAAGCAACAGGCTGATCTGCACTGGAATTCACACTGAACTGCACTGCTATGTGTGTGGTTGATGGGAGTAATTTTGGGACAGCCCTCAAAGGTAAAATCAACTAAAGGTGTCACCTAGGTCAGCTCATGAGAGTGAAGCTGATTCTTTACAATGATTTCCAGATGTACATTAAAGACAGTTAAGCTTGGATAGAGGAAGGATCCAGGCTTGTTTTAACAGTGTTCTCAAATGGAGCCACAGCTTGATAGCCTTGTTTAACTTTGGGTTCTTGTGGCACAATGGAGGTATATTGCAATGTGGAATCTCTGTGCCCTCCTGCTTTCCCTGTCCCTCTCTGGCATTTCTGTACTGTAGAAACTATCTTAACAAAGTCTTTCCTCTATTGAATTCTTGTGGAATGCCAGGTGACAAAAATATAAATCACTTATCAGACACTTCTCATCAGTCCATGTCATTCTTTAAAGTCATAACCCATCCTGTCCTTTATTCTTCATTCCAGACTGTCAAGTAAGGGATCATGCTGGTGCTCTTTGAACATATAAAGTGTTTATGGTCAAGTATCTTGAGATAGATCATTTTATTATCTAGAGGATTTGGTCTGGCAAAGTTCCTAATCATGTAACATAACTGTGTTGTAGCTCCAGAATATGCTGATCTTGCAGAAATGAAGGAGTGAGAAAGCAAAGCTACCATTGTCCTAAAGCAGCCCAAATTAAAAGGGAAAAGAATCTGTGAATCTCCTACTTGTCACATGGAGAGTTTGTTCTTTGACTGTTGCACTTGATGCTGGTGGAACCAGGAGATTCTCAAAGCCTTTTGGTTGAACTGTGCAAAAAAAGGCCTAAGGACTTTACTAAGGACTGACAAGTCTTTCCTGCAGGCCACTGCCTGAAAAATCCTGAAGATAAAGCAAAAGCAGGAGGGAGGATACACCTGATAATTCTTCCAAACCGTTTTATAGTGTTTGGAGTTTTGGAGACTTTAGTTTTGCTGCAGCTCTTTCCAGATTTTTTTTTTTTTTTTTTTACACTGGGAAGGGATATGGCATGTATATGCATCAATTCAGATCCTAGGTCAAACCAAGGTGAAGAGCTGCATGCTGGGACTAGTAGTCTGAAGGAGGCTGTATGTCTGCAGGAGTGGTGAAAACTCAGATGTATCTCTGTCTTCATAACATTTTTTTCCTGTATCCTTCAAAAATTGCATTCAAAATAGCACATGGTACTTGGAATCCTGAATCAGTGCATTTTGCCTGTTCTCTCAGAAGCCGTAAGGACAGTTTGGAAAGCGAGAGCTCAGCAGCCATCATCCCTCATGAGCTGATCCGCACGAGACAGCTGGAGAGCGTGCACCTGAAATTTAACCAGGAGTCCGGAGCGCTCATCCCCCTCTGTCTAAGGTGAGTGAAGCCATCCTCCTCCACAGCCTGTGTTAACATGCTGCTTTGCCTTGTGGCATTGTTTCACCATACAGACATGCATGCAATAGGTCTGTAAAGGCCAGAGCTTAGATATTTTTGCCAAAACACATTAGAAACAGATGATTCTTTGCATGATTCTGTGCTCATCATGTTAAGATTGTTTCTCATTCTTTTTATGTCTTCCAGTGTCTTTCGAGTGCTGAAGCAGGACAGGGTTAGTATAGGGGTTTTTTTATTAGTCTAATGCTGTCAACCTTGTGATAAAAAAGGGATGTCTTAACATACTCTGTCAAAGAAATCCCGTAAGTTATTCATTCTGACTTACGGACTCAGATAAGTGGTTGTGCAAAACCTGTTTGCAATCAGTTTATGCGTACAAGAGTGGGTTTTAGACAAATTATGTCACATGACTGAAGGAGCAACACATTGTGTGCATACTCTACACATTGTCTTTTGAAGGTTCAGTCTGTGCATATCACTGCCTTCTAGTTTTCCATAATTTCATCCAGCATTATTTTTAAAAATCCCTGTGCAAATGTTCTAGTCCTTAAGATAAAGATGACCTGTCGTGTCAAGACACATGATTGTAGGTGATTGAGTTACTTTAGCTTAATGAGTTACATGTTGGTAGTATCAGAGTTATCAGCAGCAGGTGCACACTTGCCTGGGCCTGTTGAGAAACCAATGGGAAAGTTAACACAAACAAGTTTTATTTTACATCACAAATGTATGAACAGTCTGTCCTGATCAGTTACCTCAGCTCATCTGACCAGCAGTAACTCATCAAGCAACTGTGACTCTGGTAGGCACTAAATATATTACCTGAAGTTTTCCCTCTTGCATGTTAGAAGCCATGCATGGGTGTCACAGATGCTCTGAGCCGAAAAACCAGAGCCATGATTTTCTCTTGCATTGAATGAAAAAAGGGAAGATGGTTGTGAATGTCTGTTTTCTAGGTATTTGCTTAAGTAGTACAGGTGACATTTGTCAAGCACCAGAGCAATTGATTACTAGGTATTGTCATAGCAATGAGCCTTCTTAGAAATGCATCTTCACATTTCCTCATGATGTGGAGTCTGAATTCTCTTCTGTAGTTTCCATCTTGCTGGAAAACTGGCTGTCCCCTGCCTTTACATACAACAGCACCTCATCGTGGGGATAAGCAAGAAGTGGGATTTAGATGTACTCTAGCCCTGAGATTAAGGGGAGAGATCGAGGGTAGCTCCTGCCCCAGAAAGAGGCTTATCACCTACTTTTTGGAGCAAATAATTCTTATATTTCTGAAAAATAAATATTTGCTGCCTTCAAAATATTTTCCCATGCTGATGGCAGAAACAATAGTGATGTGTCTCCATTGTGTTGAATGCTGTGCATGCCCTCTCAACTCCTGCACATGTGTTTAATTCCCCAGGGGAAGGCTCTTACATGGACGGCACTTTACATATAAAAGTATTACAGGAGATACAGCAATCACATTTGTATCAACGGGAGTAGAAGGAGCCTTTGCCACAGAGGAGCACCCCTATGCAGCCCATGGACCTTGGTTACAAGTGAGAAAGCCTGCCTCCTGTTTTTCCCCTTTCCTCCTTTACTGTGACCTAAAAATTATCTTGCTAAGGGCTTATGTTGTTTAAAAGTGTAACAAACCTATATTTTCTGCTGCAACATCTCTTATAGCTCTTGCACAATATTTTCAATAATTATGGCCTCAAAAGATAATGGTGAAATGTTGCTATTTATATTAGTGGAACTCAAAATTATAATTGACTGGAAAATTCAGAAATCATCTGTGAGTACAAGTAGTATCCATTTCCTGAAGTCGGTGAGCACTTTACAGGCTGTATTTATTCTTGATTTCTTCCAGAAAGGAATTTGGGGAGGCAGAGTGGAATGACCTAAACAAGAATGGAGCCAGGTCAGAAGAGCTAGAAAGCTGTGGGACTGTCATCCTGCAAAGCCAAGATCTCAGTTTGACATCATCCCTAACAGGAGAGCAGCACAGACAGCAATGCCTTTCAGTTTTAGCTCTTTTCTATTGATTCTTTGACAAAAGCTTGTGGTTGCTTGAAGCACCCACACATTTTTGCACCCACATGTTTTCGGTGTCACAGATTTTCCCTGGAAAATCCCCATCTGCTTGGAGTTGAGGGTCAGCCCTAGAGCACTGATGCACTAATGATCCGACAGTGTAGCACTGTTCTACCCTTGAATTCCTTTATAGATATAAGCATATTGTGAAAAAAAAAATCTTGAGGGAATATGTTAATGCAGAAAAGCCCATTTCTGAGGGACTATGTGTGCAATATGTCTCTGCCTTCACTGTAACTGTGGCATCCCTGCCTCTCCTTCTGTTTTGAAGACAGGGGTTTTTTCAGCATTGCAATGTTGCAGTTAGCCTTCCAAGGACTTGTTTTCAAGGCATTCTGCAGCCTGCATTCATATGTCTGGAGGACATCATACCTTGGAATCTGCATGACTTATAAAGGAGCTGATCTCAGCCAGAACCATCTCATGTAGGGATTTTCAAAGAGCCTGCATGCTTTGATTGTTCTGACTGGAAAGTGCAATGCTCCTGTAATGATTAACAGCAAAGAGTCAGGTTTAAGGGTGGGTCATTTGCTGTTGGTTCCTGTGCTTGCCGACACATGATACACAGGATCTTGTGACTGTATTAACTCCAAACATGAGTGTTTGTTTGCATTTACATCACATCTCGATATATATTGATGTGTAGAGTAGTCAGGTAACTTCTAAACTGTGAAGAATGGCAATAATTATGTCACCATTTGGACATGTTAACCCTTATGAACCTGGCTGTTTTCATGCCTCTCCTTTAGGTGCTAAAAAATGTGTAAGGTTTTTGGAATAGGTGGGATGGAAAGATGAAGAATTGCTGGCTCAGATGGTAGGGAGAAGCAAGTTACCTTGCTTGTCTCCTGCCAATATATTAGATCTTCTTGTCTGACATAACCAGCTCTGCTACTGGCCCCTGACCTGTCCTGTGTTGAGTACAATGGAGGACAGGCTGAAGAGGGGAGGAAGGAAGGCTAAAAGCAGCCTGGGACAGCAGGAGTAGCACCCGGTTGTGAGATGTGGGAGTGTCTGAGACTCTTGGCTTAGTGTCCAATGGAAGGCTTGATCCGTGCTCAGCCCTTCCTTGTGGTGTTGGGAGCAGGGGAGGGGGAGGTTCATGTGGCTTTGCTTCAGAAGTAAAAGAAGTTGTGGTGCAGAAAATTTCCAAGGCAGCGAGCTGTGTTTGGTTTAGTCCATTGCAGCCTGGGCTGGCTGAGTTGGCAAGCCCTGCTAAGCTTTCACAGCAAGGCCCAGAGAGGATTTTCCTCCTCCTTTGTTTGGGACCCCAGGCACAGCAAGGAGCTCCAAGGAGAATTTGTGGCTGAAAGCACATTACTGCAATGCAGGGGCATGTTGCAAAGAGAAGTAAATGGAGGAACTGTGGAGGAGACATGGTAGGCTTTTTCTCCTGTGGACTTTTTCCTTATCTTAGGGTAGAAATAAGAGCCTAAAAAATCCCAGCCTCAACTCTGCAGCAGCCAGAGACTGGCTTCTCTGGAGTCTAAGCTTTGGTGGAGTGAGAGCCCACACCTGCAGACTAAACACAGTACCTCCTGTTTACATCTTGTGGGCTGGAGTGGAGCATGTCCAAGGTGGGACAGGCTGGAGAGCTGCTGTCTATCAGCCCCCGCTGCCCAGGCTGAGCAATGAGCTGAGAGTCACTGGGCTCTGGTGGAGGGTTAGCAGATGACAGGAGTTTGGCAGGTCCCAGCACCATTCCAACCAGACAGGTGTCCACATCTCCAGCACAGCTGGCACTCAGCGGGAACCGTTTCAGCAGTCTCAGCAGAAAAAGTGAGGAGTCATTAGACCAGAGAGATTGCACGCCCCATTTCTATCGTTCCAGGTCACGTTTGAGGCATGTTAGTAGGGGAAGCCTGTCCTGCTGCTGCCCATACTCTGGGGATGATTAGATTATTTCATTCTCCAGAGCTGTCAAATTGGCACCTTTCCCAAGTACTTGGAATTTTCTTTTTCATTTAAGTAACATTTAATTAGTTCTAAGAAGCTAAATTCTATTAAAGGTCTAAGCATGTTAGGCTGGTTTATTTCTGAACTCCTTCCACTGTGTCATGTATTGTTAAATAGGGAAATTGCTTTAACTCAGAAATGTACAAACATATTCAAGAAGTCCTCCTTGTTAACACTAGACTCCTGTTTATATGCTAGTTACTGTGGCAAAGTCTCTGATGTGTAACACTTGAATTAACATTACACATGATCAAAGGCTTCCGCGGTTCTTTCTTCCACTCCTCCTTCCCCCAATGCTGTGACTGCAGAGCCCCTACATTGCCTTCTAAGCACCTCTCCTCTGCTTTCCAAGGGGTAGATGTTCCAGATGCACAGAGAAAGGCTGTGCAGGAGGTGTCTGGCCCTGAGTTGGAGGGTTAAGGATGCTGATCATGCAGACAGACTCCAACATAAACTGCCCCACAGTGACATTCATATTTGTGATGGAGCGACCAAGGTTCTTGGTCCAATGTCTGAGCTGTGCCAAGTGTGCAATTCATCACAGATTGACCTTGTTTGTCTCTAAAACATTCCCAAAGCAAGGTGAGGTTGTGCGTGTGTTTTCTCTCCCTCCCTTACTTTTGTTCCGACAGATGATAGAGACACTCTGTTGAAATGTGTTACTGATCAAGCCTGTCCCAATAAAGTTGCCTGAGCCTTTAATACATATTAATATTATCCTGGGGTAGTTTGTGTCAAAGCCTGTCAGCATGCATCATCCTTTGGGAATTACCATCATTAAGTCTCCAGTGATGGGAGTCAGGACATGCTTCTGCAAAGCTCCTCTGCTTTTATGTGGAGCTCTCTGCCTGTCTAGCACAAAGCAGGCTGTTCTCCCCTCCTGCCTTGTTCACCTGGACTGCTTACTCTCCCCAGAGGGGAGAAGGAGGTTTGTTTAACTCTACCTTTAGATAATTCCTGCTCCTGCTGCTTTAGGCAGTCATTGTTCTAGGCAAGAAGATGACATTTAAGTCTTTGATCATGTGCAACGTACATGTTACACATCAGATACTGCTGCAGACTCTGACATACAAGCCAATACAGTGCAGTAAAAACAAACCTATAGTTAAGGAGTCCTCATTAACTGTAAAATCTAGCATACATAATGTAAGAAATATCTCTGCACTTTAGCCTTGCCCCTGTTACACATGTGTATTTCAATGCAATATCTAATTGAAGAATCATACATATTTTTAACAGAGTGTGCTTGCCTCATTCATTGCACAGAGATTCAGTGTGTTTGGGGCATGAATCAGCCTGGAGTAAAGTAGATTCTTGCCTATAGGACTTCCACTTTGTTTATTTGTTAAAATTGGAAAGTGTGTAATAAGTGAGGCAGGTAATTACAGAAAAATCACAGTAGTCTTACAGTAAAGCCTGTTAAATTTTGCTCTGGAGAATTGGGTCCTGTTCCTGCCTCCACTACTCTTTTCTTTCTCAGTGCTATTCCAGAGTCTTAAGCTAAAATGTTCTCACCTGGCAAGTGACTTTGTGTTCCTCATTTTCTGGATGCCCAGCTCAAGACCTGAAGGCTGATCTGTGTTCCCAGCAACAAGAGGAGGTCAGGAGGAATTCCCTTGTGCATAGCTCTGTGCTCCAATAGGACTAAGTGGACTGGAAAGCAGGGATGTGCAAGTTTTGAGATGGGCACTGACAAGAAGTAGACATTCAGGTTCAACTTTTTCTTCATTCATTTTCCTATGTCTGTTCAAAAGAACACTCTTCCAGTCATCCTGTGAAGAATGTAACGAATTCAGTGCTTGCCAGGCATTCCAGCTCCACAGATGAACACCAGAAACAATTTCAGGAAGAGATAAAAATTTGTTCTTGCAGGTCAGAAGAGAGAAAGGATTTCTTTGGGGCAGAGGTTCAGCCTGGGAGCTGTGTTCAAAGAGCCATGTTCAGCTTCTTGCTCTTGCAGGTTTTCTCTGTGACTTTGAAATCTCTACTTCCTTGAGCCTCCATCCTCCATCTGTTGTATGGAGGGGAGCACTTCCCTGCCTTGCAGAAATATGAGGCCAAGCACATCAGAGGTTGACAGAGTGGTGGACAGTAGATTAGGTACTTCCATTGTTATCCATGCTGGCAGTAGTTGGATGGAGCATACTAAATAAAGGGGAAGAGAGTAGGAGAGAATGGGGAAGCAAGTTGAATGATAATGAAAATAAATTATTACTAACGCTGCATTCAGTGAGCAGAACCATCCTGAGGACTTAGCAGGGCAAAGGTCTTGCTGGAGAAAAACTGCAGGTGATCCTGTGATTACAGATTAGTTTCATGAGGCAGACACATGCTGGGGCCAAATTAGCATGGCATAGTTTCTATGCAGCAATTTCCAAAGTTTTGTATGCCCAATGTCACTCATCTCTGAATGCAGAGGGTATTTTTTCCAGGTAATTTACTTAGGTTTGGGACTAATCCTGTTAGGCAGGTGGAGGCTATGGATCATTGGCACTTGGCACCCCCTGATTCTCAGTACAATGTGAGTGTCTCTGTGTGAGCTGAAGAGCTCACAGCAGTGATGGGGTGTTATCCTCTGGCACCAGGCACTGCTGGGGGGCCCTCTTTGCTCACCTCCCATGCCAGTAAGTTCCCAATGTCCATCTGACAGCATGTGGGTGTTAAGGCTGTGGAAATGTGGTTCTCCAGTCTCCTTGCCCTTTGTTGTCCCCAGCTTTGGCATCTGATCTGCCCTTCATCCTGTTTTTCTGTGTCTCTGTCTTCCCCTCATCCTGGCCCGTCTCTGCTTTCCTCTCCTCCCCTTCATTCAAGTCATAAAATTCCTTCTCCTCCTCCTCCACATGGTCTGACTTCCAGCAGAAACACTGAGAGGGCTGGAGAGTTTCCCTGCCATTAGTCCTGATGTGTCTGGTGACATAGCAATTCCTCACCTCTCAGAGGAACAGTCAGAGGAAAAATCACTCCTTAGCTACCTCTGCCCTGTTTTGGGGCAGAGCTGACTTGGGCTGGGACGTGGTCAGTGAAGAAGGACTTTATTTCTCATAAAGGCTATGGGCAAACAGTACTTTCAGAGACTTCTGACTTAGCAAAGCATTTTCATGATCAGGAGAAAGACTTTCCCTTGTCCTCCAGAGCACTTGTTTGCTAATCTTCATCACCCTCTTTGTAAGGAGTGGTTCTCATGCCAACAAAATTATCATATGAATTTGCTAGTACTGTCAAAATACACTTTTTCCAAAATACCTCTCTCAATTCCTTTTTCCCTAAAAAACCTTTAGAAAAAAAAAAATCAAAAACAAGGCATCCAGCATGGAAAAATAAGTTGAGGCTTAGGACAGCAAGGTCAAACCTTTCATAGAAAATGTTAAATATGCCTGTAGGCAGGATAGGTACATGGAAGCTGTGGGAAGCATCCAGCATGCAGGAACTATCAACATGTGCTATCTATGCTGGCAGTCACAGCAGAGGGGGGATTACTGTGAGCAGGGTCATGGGGGACGATCCATTCTTTTGGTTTGGCAACCTAGTGAAAAATCTGGGAAAGATGATCAGACTGAGCCCAATCTTTAAATATTTTCAGTTTTTCTTGCTGAAACAAAAGCCTTAAAGAGACCAAAAGCTGAAATAAAATCCTTTTATGTTGAATGAAACCAGAAATAAGAAATAAGAAAGTTTTCTTCAATAAAAACAGGGAAAAAATCTGGTTTTGCAGAATAGGGCTGGAGGTGTTAGAAGTTTGCCTTCTCTAATCAATATTTAAGGAATATAATGCTCGCATAGGATATGAGAAACTCATACTTTATTCATACTTTATTTCTTTTCTTTAATTTAAACCTCTATTTCTACTTCTTTGCTTTATGGGCACCACAACTATAGGGTATTTTGGTTCTTCCTCAGCTCTTCCAATTGGAGTTCTTCCACATCATATAAAACACTGAATTAGTCACAGAGACAGAGTGCACAAGAGAATGACTTTGTTCCGGTAGAGTCAGGACATTCCCCTGGAAATGAGCACATCTGGTTCTTCTCTCTGCTAGACCACATGTTAAATCATTTATGCACATTGGCATAATGGCAGCAACAGAGGTTCAAAGCAACATTTGAAAGAGCTACTCTGATGCTCAAGATGCCCACTTGTAAGTGGTAGCTATGGGTCGTGTCCTCTCTTGAAGACATAGGGTTGATTTTTGGTCTCCCCACATTTTAATAGATGTGTTATTCCTTGCATGGTGAGTTTAAGGACAACACCCACAAGCTGGTTTGAGTTGTGTACAACTATAGCCTGCTCTTCTCCAAAGCAGTTTTATGTATCTATTAATGAAATTATTTTTCTGAATCTTTTAAGTGGCTTCCCTCAAATTCTTGAGCAGGTCTTAGAAATCTAAGCTAGCACTTTTCCAATAAGTTTATTGTGTAGCCCAAGCACTCCCCAAAATCTTACTGCATTATCCTGTTGTGTTTTCCCTCACAGCTGAATGAGACACTGGGAGACAGTCTAGGGTAGAAATGCACCGTTAGAACATGATGATCCTCCCGATGTCAGCTCTCCTGCAGCATGTTCTCTAGTACTTTGTCCAGGCTAGTTTTGGATGAGTCAAGTTCTTTCATCCTTAATCTGTCTATTCTGCCACCTAATGCCCCTCCCTTGCCACTCAAACTACATTTTGGCTACTTTGTGTAGGTTGTCTTCCACCCACTTAGTGCATTCCTTGAAGTGCCTGTTCTGCCTTTGCTTTTTCTCTTTGAAAGTATTGGATTTGCCTGTTGTCTTGGCTCCCTTGCCAGCCCTTTCCTCAGCTGAGCTAGATTTTATGTATTGAATCAAAGAAGCCTTGTCTGCATGATAGATCTCATCAGTCTGGGCTCTGAGGAGCTCAGGTCCTTGGGATCAGCCTTGTCACTGAGAATATCATGAAAAGATTCTACAAGGTCAAAATCTTTCAGTGTCATCCTATACTTCCTCTTCTGGGATTGTAACATCATGGTGTGAAGCAATAGGGTCCCTGAGGCATCTCTGAGTGGATGACTCTCTTTTACAAGGGGGATTGTGAATCTCCTGGAAGAGCAGCAGTGGAATTTCCCATCAGAGGTGTTTATTGCAATACTGGTACCTTTGAGGCTGTAGTGAGAGCTGTGATGGATTCAGGCAGTAAGGTGGCCTTTTCAAACAGTGTCAGGGCTGGCCTGACATAGAACGATGATTTGGCAGGACCTCTGCCCTGAACCACTTGCAGCATGAGCAAAGCAGTGCAAAGAAGGCCAGGTCAACAAGAGAGCAGAGAGGTGGGCTGGGGGGGGTGCCTGTGGCACAACATATGGTTCATCAGGGGATTTTATTGGTGGAAATTTCAGTGGGAAAGGATGACACACTTTAACTTAACCTTTTTGTTGTGCTGACAACGAGAATTGAGCTGAAACATTTTCAGGGCAAAGGACTCCTAAAAGTTGCTGGGTATTTGCTGATGTAACAGATTATTTGTCTTGGGATACAGCTGTTCCACCTGTTCCAGGCATAGCACCCAATGGCTGAACAGTTTCTTGCATGAGTTGGTGTGGTTTACATAGGGGTTTATTGCAATGTGTCCTCACCTTCTCTGGCCGGACATACAGGCCTGCTCTGTACTAAGTCCAGAACTAATAAAACATGGTTTCCTTTCTTCGACAAACTTCTAGAAAAGCAACTTGCAGTGTTCAATGCAAACAGAGCACTAGGGCAAAGTGTGTGATTGTTTGGTTTTTTCCTAGGAAGGCAAGAAAATGAAGTATTATCAGTGAAAACCTCTGCTTCAGTGTAGCTGGGCCATTTGCTTGTGCCTTGCCCTGGGCAAAGCATGTTTCTTTTAAGTTGGGCAGAGGTGCAGCTTGGTTCCTAGCTCAGCCTCTGAGAGTCCTCCTTGATCAAAGTCTTGCCAGCTGTGGCAGGCATTCACAACATTGGTGTGACCTCTGTCCCCCTTTCCCGAGCTGAAAATTTCAATCCCTCCTGGCAGTGTTGAAGCCTGTAGTGAGAGATGGGGTGTTAACTGTGGGGTGGTACCTGTTAGCTGACTTTATAGTCTTTAATGTTTTACTAAGCACCAGCTGCTTTCAAAGTCAGCCGAACTCATTTGGAGCCCCATGATCTTGTGTACACTTTTAGATTTCAGCCCTTTTCATATGCCTGCAGCCTGAATACCTGTAACAAGTCATGATACAGATTTCTCAGCCAGATGTGGGTATGAAAGCTTCAACACAGAAAGCTTCAACATAAGCTCCTTCAGGTGACCCGTAGGTGAGCCCTGTGGATAAGAAGTAGATTTCAGCAAACTCAGGTGAGACTTGCCACGAGAGGGAGACAGCATGTGTTCCCTGAGCACATCCACCTGAATGAGACAATCTAGCCTGGTGTTCTGAACATGTCTGGACACTTGCAGCTGTTAGTGAAGTGGTGAGAACCCAAACTTTGTACCTCAGTTGTGCAGTAAGTACCTGTGATAGAAAACAGGGACTTATCTTCTGGCTAGTCATCATCTTCCCTACATCTGTGCATGATGTAGTACTCAGTACTCAGTGCCACAAAACACAGAGCAAATGGAATCCAGATCTGCTGGCAGTGGTTTAGCACGTGTCCAGGCCTCTCTAGGTCAGGTCTGGGAGATCCTGGTGCGAGCAGGACTGTGCAGCACCCATTGAGTTGTTTCAGATACCCACAGCTGTCTGGCAGGGCCATTCACTGTTCATACTGCAAACAGCCATTGCACAGGCTGAGCTGCACCCTGTGACCAGCTTCAGCAGGCTGGGTGTTTGCACAGGGCTGTGAAAACACAGTGCTGCGAGTACTGGGCTGCTGCAGCAGCCAGGACACCTGCTCAGACTGCTCCTTTGCTTCCTCAGCACCAGCCGAGAGATTTCATGGGAGAAGAGGCTTTTTCAGTGCACATGGGATGGCTTCGTTTGCCCTCTAGATTGTTTCAGCTTTTCCCATGGCTGCAGCACAACAGTGGGGCTCTGTTTTCCTTTGGGAAGGCAATAAGCTGCTTCATCATTGTGATCTCTGTGTAGTGTCCTGTTGATAAGATCAGTCAACAGCATCAGAGGAAAACTCAGATTCAGTTTGGAAGTATAAAGTGAGTGAGGCCTATTTGTTTAATTTGAGCTTCTAAGGTTTAAATCCCAGAGGAAATTAAATTAGGTGCCTAGAGCAATGGCAGTCTGTCATGTTTATTTGCTGGGAATGTCACCTTTAATATCATGCACATACAACGTGTGTGTGTGTTAATGTAATGGGGTATCATACTGTGCGGGAGCAGGCATGCTACAAGAATTGGAAATGTGAGATATTTTGAGTGAGGGGCGCTGAGATCGGATTTGATTTATTTTCAGCCTTCTCTGTAAGACTCACCAGCACAAAGGTGGTTTAGCTGATTGCAGATGGGGATGGCAGCCTGATCTATGTATGAGCACAGGCGTTAGTGCTCTTGGGCCATTTTGATTGGGCTACTTCTTACAGGAGAAATCTTGTCTGGATGCGAATCCAGGATGACAATACTTCTTGCTTCCAAGCCCTGTTAAGCAGTTGGTGTCCTGCTGGCACATGCCTTCTCCCTGCATGCATAGTAGAGCCTCAAGAGTGCCAGTTTCCTGTGTTGTGGGACGTGGCTGCTTGTACATTTGGTTACACCTGCACTTTGGAATCTCCTGGTCTCCCCAGCAGTGTGGGGTAGTAGGATTTGGGGTGGGTTTTTTTCTGACTTGGACTGTTAAGGACAAGCTCTGAGACACACACTGTGTATGTGAATGTCACTGCAGCAGTTTGTCATTGCAGTCTGTGACACTACCCTCCACCAAAGTTAACTGTCCATGCAGGGCTCACAGAAGGCACTGCAATCTTTCCTCACATGCTGCACAGAGCAGGCTGCTCTTGCTTTGAGCCCCCAAATGCAGCTGAGCTGAGCTGTGGTCTCCCGTCTCGCTCCACTTGTCAGACTTTTCAGGGAGCCAGTTCAGCTCAGTACCTCAGTGAAATTTGTGTTTTTTTCAGCTGGATTACCAAAATTCACTGAGAGAGCGCAATGAGCTGTAGATGAGCTCAGCCATCTTAAGGCATTGCACCCCAGTTTCAGTGCTAGGCACAGTGTTCCACGTAGGTTTGTCCCTAGCCAAGATCTGACCTATCTCCTCCTTCATTCTCTCCACTCTTTTCTGTTTACCCCTGCATTCCCTCTCTTGTTTTCCTACAACCTCAGAGCAGCTGGCTGCCTTGCACACGTGGCTCCCATTTCTCCTGCCTGTGGCACCTTGGGAGCGCCCAGGGGTCTTCCTGCTGTGCTTGTCTTCTAGTCTCCCTGCCAAAGCTGCAGCTCCTCATTCCTGCTCTCTCACCCATCCCAACCTCTGGCATTTTTGCTCATCCGTGGATGGCTGAATATTCATTTCCTCCTGGCCTGATTGCTGTGAATACCAATTCCTCCTCCTTTTTCCGGCTGTTCTGTAGATTTTGATGTCTGCCAAATTGTTTTCATTCCCTCGCCCCACTGCAGACTGCACCTCCGCAGAAAGCGATCTGCACAGTGCAGAACCCTGGCTCCCCACCCAGCCCTTCCTCCTGAGCTGAGTGATCAGGTTGCCCTCCTGCCTCCAACAGGGACAGACTTCTCCCTCCTCCTGCAAACAGTCAGCAAATGAGTGTCTCCAGTTCAACAGGCAGAAGAGTTGCAGGCCCCTGCAAGGAGACTGCAGCAGTTTGCAGTGGCACTGCGTGTTTCAGTGCAATGTTCCTCAGCTTGCCAGTCTGCAGATTGGTGCCAGGTTGCAGAGTCCTGTCCAAAGCAGCAAGCTGCTGGCTCCAAGCTGAAGCAGAGTTTTTTCAGGCTCAAGGTATGATCAGAAAAGCCTGGTAAAGGTGCCTGCATGCCTGCATTCATGCTGAGCAGCTTGGTCATAAACTCTGGCCTGGAGCCTGCTGCAGGTTGAAGCTAAGTGAAGAGGGGAATGTAGTGGAGAGGAGAGGTTGTGGTTCCATCATCCCCCAGGAAATCTACGTGTAGTGGCAGCAGTGTGGCAATGTTGAGGAGAGAGGACTGCAGACACCTTGGATTTGGATTTGGATTTGGTAGTTTTTGAATCTCTTGTCTTGCCCAACAAAAGAAGAAAGGGAGACCAGAGTCTTCCCTTTCTGTACAAGAGTCCTGCTTATATGTTGGCAAAATGGAGCCCAGAGGCTTCCACTTGCCCTTGGAATCTTAGCAGTCACTCACTCTCCACTGGTGTTGCTGGCTCTAAGCAGCCAGTGGGCATGGGAGGTGGGCTTCCTGCAGGACAGTGGGACAACCTGGCTGCCCCTCTTCCAGATGAGAGGTGGAGAGCAGTGCAACTGGCCACTTAGCTCCACCACTGTTAGGTGCTAGAACAGTCCCTTCTCTGGAGCACAGGGCTCATGGCTGGGAAGAATGGGGAGAGGAAGGATGAGAAAGGAAGCATGGGAATGGTGGGCTATTCTGCATGGAAACTAATGCCAGAGAGGAGGAAAGGGTGGACCAGAGGAAGGAAAGGAGGAGCAGGGGGAAAGAAACAAACCTGTAGGCTAAAATGGAAATAATAATCCACTGGATGCTGCTGCAACCTAACTCCCAGGAATGCTGCTCCAAGGCCCCCTCACTGCGTGGGGATGTTTGCCTGGTCCTGCACTGCTGTCTCTGCTCCTGTGCCAAGCCAGCTGTCCTGCCTGGAGCTCTGGCCTTTGCGGCTGTTGTGAAGAGGGCAGGATGTGTTTGCTTTTGCCTATCACGTATTTTTTTAAAGAGGGTGGAAGTTCCTCTGCTTGAATTCCTGGGGCTTATTTCCCCCGTGGTGTCTCTGGTTTCTGTGACTTGGGGGACTCCATGGAGCTGGGGTCGTGGTCCTCATCCAGGACATTAGATTTGACAGCAGCTGTTTTTTTGGACTGCTTCATACTTGCCAGCCTGGCTCTGAGATAAGCCAAAAGCTTTCCCAGCACAGGCACACAGGATGCGCATGTGCTATCACAACATGGGGGGGGCCTCATGTGGGCACCTCTGGGAGCACATCCCATACCCAGCATCTGGTTCATGTGAACAATGTGCTGTTCTAGGGTCAGGCCCTTCCCCATGCCCAGAGCACCAGCTCTGTATGGGTCTCTGGCTCTTCCTATGCTGCTATTTCCTGATTAAACTGCGAGCTTGACTTCAGTGGATCAGATGAAAGCGTCTGTCTCCCACTGTCTCTCCAACAGTTGTTATCTTGACCCTTTTTCCTCCTTCCCCCCTCTTTCTGTCTAAAGCTGAGCCTCTAATTTTAGACTGAGGGAGATAATTGAGGGTCAAAAAAGATTGCTGTATAATTTCAACCTTTTTTTCAGTGGTTGGGGTGGAAGACAAAGTTAGGAGCTCCTTGCCCTCAAACCTTTGTATTGCGGTAAAGAAGGACATAGGGGAAGGAGTGAGTTGGTACAGTCTGCTCTGTGCAGAAGTCCTGCTGTTCCTTGCAATTAGCTAAAAGTAAGAGTCTAAAGGTGTAAAATACTGTATTTGCTTTGCAGATCCTATTGACCGAAGAGTTCGTAGAGAGAATGCTGGAAGATTTAGAAGATCTGAATTCTCCAGAGGAAGTAAGGCTGCGTCATTCCTGTATCTTCCATGTACTGTCCCAGAGAGCTCAGCCCATCCTGCAGCTTGTCTTTGATCCTCCCCTCAGCCTGCAGGCTGCAGCCCTGCCCCATCCATAGACTTGAGGCTATGCTAAGCCTTCACATCTGCTGTGAGGCACTGAGAGAAGGGATTGCAAGAAATACAAGACAGGGATAGGTATTAAGGCAGACTCTGCATTTTGATTTCCATCAGCATCTTTTCCAGCACAGTATCTGAGCACCCCAAATGAAAGCAGTGCAGCCCCTGGGCTAGGTGGCAGGGTTTCCTCCATGCCATGTGTAGGTATTGTCCTCACCAGCAGCTCCTAGCACATCACCTTCCCTGCTTTCAGAAAGGCTGGAAGTGGTGGCAGCACATTTACTTTTGAACAATCTGTTGTATGGGCCCCCTTTAGTGGGTTTGGTAAGCAAGCAGGGCTGTTTCACATCTGCTACTTGGCCTTCACCTGCTGGCCCTACACCGTGTGTGAAGGACCATCATCAGTCTGGAAGCATTACAGCAACAGCCAGGGGGGCTTTATAAAGCTGGTACTAAACTTCCCACTGCCATGTGATCTCTTCCTGGGGAACATTTAACACCCCGTCTCCCATGCATGCCATATAAATATTCTGCTTGACTTCAAAGATCAGTGGCAGAAATGACATGTAATATTTTTAATCCCATTTTTTACAGCTCCCTGCAGACTCTAAAGAAACTTTCCTTGGCTTGTAGAACAGCCCTCACATCCCTTGCTCTGCTCCCCTCCCCCCAGGAAAATCTCAGGGCTCTAATTGTTTAATCCAGAGTTGACTTAATGCCAGGGTGTTCTTCACTGTGTAAGTGAGGGGAGCACGCTGCTGGCTGTGCAGTGATTTTCAGGCCAGCTTTTATCCAGTTAAACCTAATCCAAAGCTCATATTTGCTAGTGACATGGGAGCCCAGGAGCACTTTGGTTTGAAGGCCCTTTAGTGAAGGCTTTGGACGGCTCATGTTCCTTTGCTGTCCATTGAGGCAAAGAGCATGGCAGCTCCTGGCACAGCGACGGGTGTTTGGTTCCCACTCACTGTGACTTTTCTGAATTAAAATGTGAAAAACAAACAAATGCAAAGGATGACTTCTCCAAGAGGATTGCTTTGGAACCATTGCTGTTTATAAAAAGGAAAATACTTGAGATGAAATGTGATCTTTCAGCATCCAGATTCCTCCAAGGATTTGTAACTTGCAGGATCCAGGTTGGGCCAGCTGAAAGCATTCCTCAACAGCCCTGACTGTTGCTGATGATGTTCATGTGGTAGAATGAAGAGCTGTGAGGAGTCTTTCCTTCGCTGCATAAAGAGCCACCTGTGTTAAGTGAAATTAAGTGAAATCTGTCTGAGTATCTTTAGCATTTTTCACATGTCCTAGACAGCCACTCAGAATTCCCTGGGTTGTGCAGGGCTGTAGATTACATGGTGCAAGCTACACACAGGGCTTGAGTTTGTTAAAAAATTCAAATGGGATTTGAGCTGTTTGTTTCCTAGAGGATAATGAACAGCAGTTTGTGGTAGCCTCTATCCTGAAGAATCCTCCTGCTGTGCCCCCAGATCATGTATCAGACCATGAACCACCAACATATTAAGGTCAATGGATACCAACTGCAGAGTACCCTCATGGGCAGCTGCAAATAGAGCAAGGTCAGGAGCAAATTCATGTAAGAGGCACTCTTGGTGTGGAGCAGGCAGCTGGAGGGGTTCTCTTTTAGCAAGAACCTCACACTGAGCCTGTGTTAATGTCCATCAGAAACAGGGTGCTTACAGGAAGAAAGACAAGTAATTGGATAAAGACTGATGATTTCCAGGCTGCTGTCCTCTTGTACAAGCTCTCATATTCAAACAGCCTCTGGGAAGCCTACAGTACTCCTGGTCTGGGTCTGAGGACTCTCCTAGGAGAGGATCACTGTATCCATAACCATTCTGAATTAGCCACCTCCAGAGCAGATTGTCACTGGGTTTGGACTGTCCCCATGAAATTCCTCCCTGGGAGTCCCATCAGGGTGCCAGGGAGTATCACAGGACAAGGCAGTGCAACACTGGGTGCTGTACAGTTTTGAAAACAAAATGAGCCTGCAAACAGACTTCTAGAGCTATCCCCCAGTGTTTTGGGTCCTCAGGTTGGCCACTGGGATTGCATGAAATGCAGAACTGGTTGCCATTCAGCTGTGGATGGAGCAGATTTGTTTCCTAAGAGATTCTATTCCACACCTTCACCCCCACCCCAGAGCTGTGTTTGAGAAACCTTGTGTGAATGCTTGGGCACTGGTCACGTGGTTGTGAGAAGGTTGGTGGTAAGGCTCCTTGCAGCTCTGTCCCTGCATGGTTGTGTTTGGGTTGATGTTGGGGTGACTTCCTAGCCTAAGGAGGGACATCAGGATGGGACCAGTGAACTTGCCTTGTTTGGGAAACATTGGCTACAGATAGCGCTGTGTAAACCAGACTGGGGCAAAAAATCTCCCTTCTGTGTGCTTCAACCAGTGTTTGCAAAACAGCCTGAGTAGCTGAGTGCCTGTGTGAGCACAAGGCATTGTACAGCTCTGTGAGGCCTTTGTGCTAGAGGTGGGAAGGACTGGAGCAGAAATGCTGTGCAGGCACATTGGCTCTCCCCAGCCAGGGCAGCACAGCTTGCCTGTCACCCAGCAGAGCTCTGATGGCTCACCTACATTCCACCCTGAACGAGCAGGGGTTTGAAAGCTGCCCTCAGACTCCCTTTAAAGCAAATGTGGGCTCTGGGGGCTGGGCTGGGTGAAAGGAGAGGGTCATGGTAAGATAGGAGGGAAGACACTTCTGCTGCAAATCTTCTGAGAGATTAGGAAGGGGAAATGGTGATGGGGGCAGAAACCCTCCAAAATTTGTCTGATGAAATAAACAGTGCTTGGGCTGAAGGCTCAAAACTTTACTTTGGCAGCTGAGATAGGCCACATTATCTAATGTCCACTGCTGTCCAAAACATACTGATGGGAAAATGTTTTCTTAGTGGCCTCTTGTTTTAAAAAATAATAATAACATGGGGCTGCCTGCCTTTGCAACAATTTTGTTTTTTCTGTGCTGATTGCAATGATATGCATTAACTGGTTCTCTTTACTGTCTTACAGTTTAAACTTCCAAAGGAGTACAGCTGGCCTGAAAAGAAACTGAAAGTTTCCATCTTGCCAGATGCCGTGTTCGACAGTCCACTGCATTAGAGCTGAATTACACTATTCTAACAACTGGGAGAGCCAAGTTACTGTCCATTACCCAGTGACTCACAGGATAATTAATGCAGTAAAAACTCTGCCTGCAAATAAAAAGAGTTTGCTGCACAACCACTGCAAACAGAAGAGGAGCTACTCAGCACCAGCCCAGACCGAACTGAGCCCTTTCCTTTATCCTTCCCAAGGCTGAACTCTCTGGGAACAGCCTGCGTATGTGTGAGTGCGAGTGAGAAATATTTAACTATGAAAATTAGTAGTAAGAATCCTTTCTCTCTCCTAGCTGCAGAACTCCCCTCTGCCTTAGCCCAGGGTGTAGACGCTCTGCACGCCTGTATTTACACATACATTTCTGCCAGGTGCGAGCCTATAATCCATGGATTAAATGTTCTTTACGTGACTCTGGAGTCCTTTTGTTAGCCAAACTTTTACTGACTGCAGAACTGTTCTTCCATGTGCTTCTTTTTTTTTTTTTTTTAGAAATGGAATGGTATTTCCCCTGTTTAAAGGAGGCCAAAAGCTCACATGCTTGAAGCTGAACAGATTTAAAGATGAACTTTTTAGTTCAGTCAAGAAAAACAAATCCAGATCCTCTCTGCCCTCAAATTAGGCATGTTTTAAGTGTTGGTCTTGGTGCTATTAGCTATGGTATTGCTGCAAACAGAGGCAACTTTATTCTTGTGCATCCTGTCCTTGTGCCTGAACCCCAGGGAAGGTCGCAACCTCTGGTTTTGCACAAGCAGGAGGAAGAAAGCTACAGGGGCGGGGGAGATCTTCTGTTTACAGTGTGTTTATCTTTAAAGAGATACTGTCAAGTATTTTTTCCTTGCTATTGTACAGAATTTGAGAAGCTAGAAAGGATCATTTGTTCGTGGGGACAACTTCAGCAGCTCTGCAGGATCAGGGGGCTCCTTGAAAGCATATGAAGTGAAGATCTCTGCTGCCCTGGCACAGCATAGAGGAGACAGCCTCAATGAAGCCAACTATTCTCCTCTTCCAGCAGGGTTGTGCCCTAGTGCAGCTCCATTTTCCCCTCTAGCCTCGCTGTGGTGGCTCTTGTTGCTGACCTTCCTCCTTTCAGATGGGTTTGAACTGTAAAGCATCAAAACCAGTTTGAAAAGATGCTCTCTCTAGATCCCTGTGGCTTCCTCCTTGGAGCAAAACATGTGCAGGGGGGCTGGTCTCTGCAGTGCCAGGTTGTGTCTCTGCATCAGCTGCTGGCCCTGTGGATATGCTGCAGCAAACCACCGCAGGCTTTACCCCCTGCTGCTGCTGCAGGTTGTTTCTGATGCATATTCCCCAGCCTTCCTCTGCCCATTGTCTTTTGGTGACAACTCTTCACTCCTTGTCAGGGGAGGTGCAGCTTTCCTTCCACCCCTTTCTGCCTACAAGATAACCGGTGGTTTGTGCGCAAGTTGCTGTGTGATCCTAATACAAGTATAACAAAAGCTTTTAACACTTAACTCCCCTGATCAAACAGCAAAGTCCAGGAGGCCCCACAGTACCCTGGGGTTGGTTTTGTGTTTGTTTTCTGATTTAATTTCTTCCCAGCACAGTCAGCTTTGATGTTTTCTGCATATATTTGAGGCTGGTTAATGTTGGTCAAGAAGCAGAGCTAGGAGCCACAAAGCTTTACTTGGACTTGCTACAGAATTCCTCTGTGGCCTCAGGCAAGCCACTCAATGTGTCTCTGTGCAGAGAGGGTGACTATTGACTAGAGGGCTGTAGGACCTACCGAAGCATGCCAGGGTTTGCAGGGGAGGGCGTGCTTTGTGTACAAAGTAGTATTTGTATTATTATAATTGTTTTTATATTATAATTTAAGGCAGGCCAAATGCAGGGTCCAACACTGCTCTGCAGAACCTTTCTTTCTGCAAAGCTATGAAAGCAATTTACATGTAAATGAGTTTGTCATTTTGTCTGAACTCAGAGGATCATCTTAAAATCCTGCTGTGAAAGAACAAACTTTCAGATATCTGCATGTGCCAGCCAGAGTGATTTCTGTGCAGTGGCAGGCTGCATTCATCCATGGGATCTCTTGGCCAGTTTTCATTGTCCTGGTTAGCACTAAGCATCCCTTCTGCACTGTAGATGTATGTGCAAGGGACAATGTGGTTGAGAAAATGGCATGAAAACCTACCAGTCCAGCTTCAAAAATAATGTGCCCAAGTGTCCCACCACAAGATAATGGGCAAAGAGATTATTGTGGCAGTGGGGAAAAGGCAAGGGCAGCAACTACAATTTTGTCCCAAAGGCATCCAACAGTAGCCCTGGATGCTCTTGTACGAGCTTGCTGGGGGTGCCGCAGCAGACCTGGCCTGTTGCCACGATGCTGGCTGCTCTTCCTTGTTTCCAGATGCTAGCTCTCATTAAAAGGAGCTTAAATTCCACATCTTGGTGGAGAAGGGACATTTGGAAGGTCAATTGTTGCTATTCCTGCAGAGATCAGCACGGGGCAGAGAGAAGTCCATCAGACCCTCTCTGGGCTCTGTCACACATCTGGAAAGCTTGGGACCTCCTGCCCTATGAACTCTTTGAGCCTTCACAGCAGGAATCTGGTGCTGTATGCAGGGAAAGCACCTCCTCCAAGCTGGCTTGTGCTCCAGTCCTGCCTTTCTCATGCAAGTGTTTTCCTCACCGTACTTACTCTCATCCTATGCTCTGGGCTGGGTTTCCATTGACTTCAGAGGGAGCACGCTGAATGCGTGTGATAATCCACCCAGTATCCTTGTGTGTGTGTGTGTGTGTATTTTTGTTCCATGTCATGTATTTATATATAGTTCTGTGTATTAGAGTTATGAACAGGTGGCATGCCAGAAATCTCTCTTTCTGAGACACTTTCTCACAGATCTTTGCTGGTAGCCAGATAACAATTGAGGGGGGAGAAGGCTTGAAGGGAAGGAAGTGAAATCTTCCTATTTAGGTAAGGGGGAAATATTAGACAAATAATTGCTAAAATAGAATTCTGCATCTTATTGTTAGAGCAACTATGAGAATCTGGTGAAAGTCAGCCCTTCAGCTCCCTGGTCCTGTGGCTGCCTCTCAGGAACTTATCTAATATTAAGAAAGTTGCAGTTACTCAGTGTCCTGAAGAGCTGGGCAGCCACAGGACATCCCCTCACGATTCACAGCAAGTTTGCAAGCTTGCCAAAGCCTTACTCATTGGCAAGTAAACTTGAAGTTTGGGGGTTTTTTTGGGGTTTTTTTGTCTTGGGGCAATCTGTGTGTGAAAGAAATGGAAAAGAAACATTTGTATTTTAGTGAGCAAGTAGTTTGAAAGAGGGAAGTCATCAGTGCCATGGTGTTTTTCTAGCCCAAACCTGCTGAGATGGTAGGACCACTGGTGCTGATTTTTTTCTAGTTTGTATAGAGGGCCTGAAGCAGGTTTCTATGGAACCAAAACCTGTGGGGCTTGTGTTGGCTAAAGACAGTGACCGGGATGGAAATGAAAGCAGTTCAGAAAGCAGTGAGTACAGGATTTCTTTCTCCTGAAGAAATCTGGCAATGCAGGTCAATTCAGATATTTGGAAAGATGAAGAGCCTTGAAAATCCAACATGTGACAGCAATTCTGAAATAGGAGAAGACTTAAAAACCAGGGCTTCTCTCTCTCTCTCTCTCAATTTCTGATTAAAAACAGGACAAGGAATGTATAATTTCAGTGTTAAAGTATGTAGAGTGTGATCTAAGCAGTGCAGTCAATCTTGGAGCTGCTGTGACTGTATTTTCAGTGGCTTAGATAGGTGGTGCCTGCTGTGTCTAATTCTTTGAGGATGGTGTATATTGGTTTTACTCTACATGGAATTGCCAACAGTGATTTGAAATTATACTCTGAAGCTCTTCACTTTAGATATTCAGTTACTCTTGGATGGCTTTTGAAATTACACCATCAGGTCATCAAATGGTCTTGGGAGAAGTGAGAGTTAGTTGTATTGTTTTTCATCTGGGACAAGTAGAAATATTTTTTTTTTAAAGCCCAAAACACTTGAAAGCAATGCTTGGCTCTTCCCTCCTCATAGACTGGCATCCAGAATCCTTGTCCTGCTTTTCCAACTGACCAGGATAAGGCAGCATCACATCAGATGGGGAGAAAATCTTCAGGCCAGAGGAAACCCTTAGACCTGTGTGTCCAGTTTTCCTCTAGTCCAGAGCATGGCCATGTGCCTCCTAGCTCTGCTGTATCAAGTCTTGGGCTTCAGCCTCTGTTCCATCTCAGCCAGGTGAGGAGGGGTTCCAGCACCAGGAGAGCCCTTCCACCTCCCAGGGGCTGGGTGACTGCCCTCCTGTGAGAGAACACATTGTGCCTTAAATTTTCCTGTGAGTGAAGTTGCAAGGGCAGACAAATTGTCAAGCAACCAAGAATTCCTTTCAGTGCATCTGTCCCTATTGATAAATGCCAGCCTGCACAGCAGCCAGATTGTATCCAAAGCAATCTCAAAACCCACATTTGCCTATGGAGTTCACCTCTTAAGATTTTAAAGCTGGATTTAAGTCTTTCGACCTAACATGCTCTGTTTTAACCTACTATTTTTATAACATTCTTTTTTCTGTTGTGCAGTGTCTGCTTGTTCTCTTTCCTTTTAAAAAAACCCAACCCTTGTGTTTGACATGAGTCCAAAATTTCAAATGGAGAATAGGCCTGAGGTTGCAAATGTGTTTTAAACGTGGTCCCGTATCAACTTGTCTCTCAGGCAGTGAACCTGTCGTGTATTGTGCTTCACCACCTCTTCATTTCTACCATGATTCTGTTTCCACTGAAGTTGCTGACAGACCATAAAATCATCATAAGTGGCACATCAGTTCACAAACGTCATTTCTAGTCTTCTGTGAAGGGGCTGTCCCATCCCTTTCCCTCGCTGGAGACCACAGCATCATTCACCATTTGGCTCGTGGAGCCCCAGTGCAGGAGAGGATCACGAGCCCAGGAATGGCTGCACACGGCAGATGTGGCTGGCCAGGGCCTGCTTGTTTTTAAACTGTCTTGATGCTGTGCCTGCCCTCTTTAAAAAGAGGAAGAGAGAGAGAAAAAAACCCAACCTCAAAAAGCCAGAGGAAAATTTCCTGCCGATTGTCATGTTTTGCAAACACTGGTCTTTTCTCTTGCCCTCTCCCTCCACTCCTGACGAGGCTGGAGATGAAAATGGCTCCTTTGTTCCTTTCCCTGGGGCCCAACTGCAGCGAAAGTGCGGCTCCGGAAACTCTCCGCTGCACGAGCAGCAGGGTGGGAGGGACTGAGCTGTCACCGTGTGCGGTAGGTCCTGCACAAACACAGCTCCTTGACAATGCCCTGAGCAGGATGGGAGCAGGAGGGCTCTGTGCTGCTGGGCATGAGGCTCCTGTGCCCTGCTTCCTACAGAAGCAAGCAGGATGCAAAACCCACAGGGGCTGAGGAAGGGGAGGTGGGTGTGAGTGGCCATGTTGTCCTACTAGGGATGATCACGGGCTGGGGGGCTCTGGGCTTTTGGTTTTCCCCAAAGTGGGAATTTGCAGCCCTGTGGAAGCAGGCAGCACCCCTCTAGGGGCTTGTAGTGATGCCCTGGCCCCTGCACTGGGATGCTCCTTGCTCCCATCCAGCCCTGTAGTCCTGGTACTCTGAGTTTGGCCATGCTCATGCTCCAAACCCAAGTTAACACTTTCAAAACCCTTCTCTTGTCCAGCCCAGGCTGGATACACTAACTTCTTCCTTTTTTAAAGAGAGGAAGTTTTGCCTCTCACTGGGGACACTGCTTGTTTTGTTTGCTGAAAGGGAGCAAAAGCAAGGTTCCCAGGGCAGGGGACACATGGGTGACTGGGACCACAGCAAACGCTGACCGCTGGGGTTGCCCTTGCAGCCCTGAG
Source organism: Muscicapa striata striata (assembly GCA_030060385.1). Classification (NCBI taxonomy): domain Eukaryota; kingdom Metazoa; phylum Chordata; class Aves; order Passeriformes; family Muscicapidae; genus Muscicapa; species Muscicapa striata. The sequence continues at coordinate 166,712 of JAREIS010000098.1, read as the reverse complement.
ATGAACTGTTCAGTGCTTCAGCTGTGTGTGTGTGTGTGTGTGTGTGTGTGTGTGTGTGTGTGGTCTGTAGGCTTGGGGGTCGTGTGGATGGAGGAGCCCCAGGACACTCCCAGCGGGGCTGGAAGGAGCCTGTGTTTCTGTGGCCGGTGTACCAGTACCTTGTAGATGGCCTTTCTTCCCTTTCCCCTCCTCCTTTTTTTTTATAAAAGACAAAAAACAAACAGAAAGCTAAACTAGCAGAGGTTTTTAAATATTTTATATTAGTTTCTAATGTAAATTCTTACATTGTTATTGCAGTGCTGGGTGTGTTTCACCTGCACGTGACTTTTTGTAATATTTTTGTGAATCACTAAACTTTTTTTTTTTTTCCTCCCATGTATTCTAAGTGCATTAAAGGTATTTGCAGAATTGTCAGTGTCCTTCTCTGCGGGCAACACAGTGGGACTGACTGTCTCCTGCTCAGCTCTGCAACTCCTTTGGCAGCTCCTTCTCCTCGTTGACACCTTCTTCCCTGCTCCCAGGGAAGTGGGGTCTCTTGCCCAGACCTCTGGAGTGTGGGAGGGAAAGGGATCTTTTTTTCCCTAAAAGCTCAGCAAAATGACTGGTCCCAGGACCTGCCAGGTTCAGCACCTTCCATGAGCATCTGCTGGCAAAACCCCTTGAGTCAAGGCAGCCTGAGTGCCCTGGCAGCCAGGGTTTTCCGTGCTCTTTGGACAAGCTGGAATGGGGAGTGCTTGCACGTGGGTCCAAGGATGCAGCCAGTTGGCCGAGGGATGGCAACCTCATCCACCAGCACAGGAAGGAGGGAGCTGGGGTGAGTGTCAGGTCAGGTCTGTGTTCCTGTCCTCTGCCAAGAGCCTCCTGGCTTCAGTGGGATTTGTGGGGGTGTGGATGTGTGCGCAGAGACTGAATATGTCGGAGAAGAGACACAGCAAACACTTAGGAAAAAATATTACTGAGCTAATGTTGCAACGATTTCCCAGTAACACAGAATGATTTTGCAGTAATATTTTTACACTCATCAGTAATAAATGCCTTTAAGGCCAGAGAGAAAGGGTGGAATATCTGGGCAGGGGGGAAGGGAGATCACAGTGCTCAAAGCAAGGAGAGGAAAGGAAAGGATGCATGGAGAGGCAAAATCCAGCTCTAGGCAGGTTTTGCACTTGCTCTTCACAGGTGTCTCAGCCCACCCTGCATCAAAAGGGGAGCAATCGGCAGAAGGGGCTTCTGCAAGGATTCCTTTTCCTTTGAAGTCTGGAGTGAAAGCCATCCTTTGCCTAAGACCCCTCCCACAGCTGCATCCAGACACAAAGTGCCCCAGCCCCGATGCAAAGCAGTGAGATCCCCAAGCTGTGCCAGTGCAGAACAGCCCCTGCTGGACATGACAAAGAGAACATCACTGCAGCTTGGCCGGGTTTCACCTGAGGAAATCTTGGTGGTCAGCTGGGTTCCCCAGTTAGGTGATTCACCGAGAAAGGGGCTTGGGGGGAGAGAGGTCAGCCACAACTGGCCCAAGACCCCCTCATGCCTCTTGCCTTCCCAGTTTTCAAAGCGTATACAAGCACAGGGCTGCCCCGTTAGGACACCCCAGCAAGGACGGCAGAGCCAGACCAGCAAGGGACCCCACATAGTGCTGGGAACCCTCACTGCCAGCCACTTGGTTCATTTAATTAATGAATTAAAATGCCCACTTTTGCCTTTCCTGGGGTGGCCAGGCAGTACCCCCTTTGCAACTGTGCATCCCAGCTGATTCCTCTGTTCATCCCCAAATCTGGAGGGGGCTGTGGAGCTGTGGCACAGTGGGGTGCCCCTCTCCTGCTGGCACCCTTCCCCCCAAGGGCCACCCCCAGCACGGCAGTGCCCAGCCCAGGCAGCCTCACTGCTCTGCCTCCACCCCAGCCAAAAGCACCTTCGGGCAGTGAATTTAATTAAGGTTTCTGAAAAGCAGTGTCTGGGAGCCCCTCCTGGATCTGCGGCTCTGAACTTCATTAGGAGCGGTTTGTTGCTAATAATGCCGGCAGCTTCTCTAATTAATAATGGAAGGGCTGTGAGCAGATGCCAAGCCAGGAGAGGGAAGGGATTTGTTTGTTTATTTCGCTCCTCTCTTGGTTTTTTTCCTGGAGTGTGGAGAGAGGGTTGGGGCTCATTTCCCATCTGAGAAGTGAATGGCAGTGCCTGGGAACCTAAGTGGGGAAGAGGGCGCGCCTACGAAGCTGAAGAAGGAGATGGAGCAGGGTGGGAGATGGGCCCCTGTGGGTGGAAGAAGGGAGCATCCCCCACAGCAAGGGGCTCCTAGTCCTGTGGTGCTCCCTGCCCACCCAGGAGAGAGCCAACATGGCTGGACTTGGGCACCCAGGAACAGTTCTGACCCCCAACTCCCTCACAAACATCGCCCCCACAGCATGCCCCTTGCCATGGCACATTCCCATCCCATGGCATGTCCCCTAGCCCATGGCAGGATGGTGCAGACATGGGAAGGAGGTGTTCTTCATGCTTCAGACCCCTGGACCACGAGGATGTGTCATACAACAGCCAGAAATGTGGATTCTCAGAAGAACAGGACACTGGGTACTTTTTTATTTTCTCCCTCTTTTTCTCTCATTTCTCTTCTGCTTGGTGTCTTTCCCAGATGACATTTGTGGCACAGCTGACCACAGCAGCACCTTGGTGCAGACGAAAAGCTCCCAACACAACCCAGTGCATAGGATCCAAAATGTTAATGCCCCATATTCCTGGGGGCCCTGTGGCCAAGCTAGGACTGGAGAGGGTCCCAAAGCAGCCAGGCTTGGCCAGATCCTGTTGCCTCCCTCTGGCACAGGACAAGCACTCCCAGCCCCACGTGTCCTGTTGCTTGTCGCAGCCTCAGGTCTGGCACAGGAAAACAGCAGGAGTGGGAGGAGACTGTAGGAAGCCTCAGCGCCCTGTCTAGGCACCCACGGCATGCCCAAAAGCTCCAGCTTCTCCAAACAGCTTTCAGAGCAACTGTTCCTGCTGTCAGGCAGGGTTTGCACTGGGGTAAAAAATGTCCTTACCTTGCCCTGTCACCTCATTGCTCACAAGAACTGAAGCAGTGTTTGAATAGGCCATGGCAGCTCGGCCACAGTGGCCTCAGTGCAGGCTTTGTCCCCTCTGTCCCCTCTGTGCCCCATTGCTCACCTGCCACAGGGAAGCACTGCCTGCAGCCTCATTTCAGACAGCAGCCATTGCCACAGTGGCTTTCCAAAAAAGTATACCTCAGGTTTGGTTTTGTTTTTCCTAGGGGAGGAGTATTTTTAATGCCCTTTCCCATCATTCTCATTTCCTCAGACTTTCTACACTCTGGCCACTCATCATAACCTGCTGGAGGGCAGCGAGCAGGGCTGTCCCGAGCTGGAGATGCTCCTGCTGCAGGAGATGGGGTACCCACTTTGGAAGGGCTGGACAGCAGGGAGCAAAAGAAAAAGCATGGTTAGATACTAAGAAATCTCCAAGAGTGTCCGAGGCCAAGATGACCAGCTTGCTGCCCAGACTGGAATCAGCCCTAATGCACAAATCTCTTCTCTGGCTGTTAAAAATGCTGGAGCAAGCACAGAGCCATGGCACCTCATATGTCCCACTTGCTTTTTGAACAGGAAAATGATCAGAAGCCTGCACCAAAGGGGGAAACAGAAAGGCAGAGGGGCTCAGGAGTGAGGGGCGGCCGGGCCGTGTGACAGGGAGCAGTCCCGGGGGCACAGGGTGGTGTGGCAGCCTGCCCAGCCCCAGCACAGCCAGCCCAACAATACTGCCAGGCGTTGGGAACACGCTCGGCACTGGGAATCCCAGTCCTTGCCTTAAAAGGAGATTTCAGGGAATGATTTTATTGGAAAATTGTTTTCTGATTATTCAGCTTGCTGAAAGTTTCATTTCATTATTTGCAACATGGTGGGAGGGGGGCTTCAGCTGCACAGGAACAGCGATGGCCAATGATGTTTCTGTGGGTTTCTAGTCCAGAAAAGCCCATCAAATCATCGTGTTTTACCTCCTGTGTTTGCAGACCAGAGAATTTCCCCCAAGCCCCCTTACACTGAGCCAAATAACTTCTGGTTTTGCTTCAAGCGGGCGGCCCAGGACGACGTCCTGTCTCGGCTTGGTGACTTCAAGAGAAGAAGAATCTCCCACTGACTTCCTTTGGCTGTTTGTCCTGGTGGCCAAAAAAAAAATGCACCCCTGAGAGCAACACCCCACTGCCAACTTATTTCTGATGCAGCTGCATCCTGCTTGCCTGGAGCCTCTTTTGGATGAAGGGGGATGCCCACCCCGCCCCTCAGCTGGTGCAGGTGTGCCCTCTGAGCCGCATGGATTGATACAGAAAAATAGCGGGGTACCCCCAGCCTGCCGTTAGCCAGCAGCTCAAGAGTTAATAAACTTCAAACAGATGTGACCAACGTGTCAAGACATGAGAAGTACGTGGTATGGATGTTTATAAGTACATCGACAGAAGGCATTCATAAAAGGTTATAAACTGTGGTAATAAGCAACCCATCAACTTGTTTGGACTCTAACACTTGATTAACCATTTATTAAAAAGTGCAGTAATCATTTATAAGCCATAAGTGGGACTGAACATAAAGTATGACTCCTTTTATGTTAATAGATGCCTCAAGAATTTCCTCTCCCTTCCTGACATGTTTTGGGTGGTTAAAGGCTAACCCTGGCTGCCAGGTGCCACAACCCCTCCTTAGTGGTGTGCATGAGGTGGATTCACTCCAGGAGCCTCCCACTCTCCTGAAACCTGTCCACACCACAGGTTTGCCAGGGCATGGGGGTTCTGTTCATGGGGAGTCCTGAGTTTGTTCTGGCCAGGCTCTGGGTGACCTCCACCTGCAGCAAACCATCCCTTCAGAGACTGGCAGCAGGGAGGGATGGACAGAAAGGTGTTTGCTGCCAGCTGTGCAGTGGGCAGCACAAGGTGGTGGGCAGCAAGGGAAGCCTGGCAGCCCTGCAGGCAGAGGAGGGCCATTAGATGCAGGAGAGCTCAGGCACCTCTCCCAGGCTTTCCTGGCAATGCCCAGCATGGGCCCTGCTGCCCACTGGTTCCCACTGGACCCCAAAGGAGGATTTGTGGGGGACAGTGGGCACCAAGCGCTGAGCTGAGCAGAGTGGATCATGGACAGGGAGACTTCAGAGGGGTTAAAATCACCTGCCTAGAGATTCTGGAGCCTTGGGGTGCCCAGGGGAAGGAGAGAGCACAGAGAGAGCTGGGAAGCCATTCCCTGCATTCCCCATACAGGAGTCTGTTCAAGCCCCAGGCTGCCAACGCACCAGGATGAGACAAAAATGCCTCTGACACGAAAGCAGCTTCATCCTTCTGTCAACAGGACCCTCCTTTTTTGTTTGCCATCACACTCCTCCCCCCAGACATGTAGTGTTTTCCTTCCTGGTGTCTTGACAAAACCTAAACCCGTAATTGCTCCCATTACACAACCAGGAGTGACAGTTTATTAGCAATGCTTCCTGACCTAATTTATACCATTGCCCTCCTGCTTTTCCCTTCACTGTGGGCAAATAGACCTTTAGGCTTTCTGAGAGGAAGTTGAACCCCAGCAGCAATGAGAGAGCTGCAGCTCTGGAGCAATCCCATGCCCTCACCTGCCTCAGTTTCCTCCAGCTGCACCAAACTGGAGCTCTGGGGCACCAATCAGCTTTGGGGCTCTGGGTTTGGGGTTGCACAGGGCATGGCAGCTTTGGATGCTCTGCCTTTCACAGGAAAGCCCAAGAGCTCCCTGGCAGCTCCCTGGCTTTTTAGAGTGCGTGTGGCACTGGGTCATTTGGCTGGAACAGACTTGAATTGCAGGGAACATGCAGAAAATGAACAGGAAGGCTGAGAAATTGATGTGAAGATTGCAAAGATTACACCTTGTTCTGGGCAGGAGCCTTCTGGTGGGAGAGTGGCTGAATCAAACTGCAGATGGGAATGGAGATGGTGGGATTGTATCCTGCTCCCATCCAGTCTCCTGTGATCAGATTTGGGGCTGGCATCTTCATGCTGGGCTGGCAGCTCTGAGGAGCTCCATCTTTCCTTCAGGGAAATGCCCCACTGAGGTGTGGGGTGCTGTGCCAGAGATTGATGCACTAGGGAAAGGGCTGGTGCAGAGGGAGGACTGGGCCACTGGTAGCCTCGTGCTCAAGGCAAAGGGCTGCTGCTTTCTGCCCTTAGGGACAGCGGGGGGTGTCCCTGCACCCAGGGGATGGTGACACAGCAAAGCAAGAGGAGGGTTACATTACCACTTGGGAGGCTGTAAATCCTGGCATCACCACTACAGCACAGATCAGGTGGAAAAAGCCTCAAAAAGTGACTTTTCTACCTGTGGGACAGCCTGGACTTTGGGCAGTGCCAGCCTGGATGGACTGGGGGAGCAGCCAGAGGGGTTTACTGCCAGCGTCACCCTCCCTTTTCCTGATCTGTGGTGGGAGACTCGCCACACTGGATCTGTCAGCATTTGCTACCATCCTTTCCAGACCCCTTTTAAGATGAACGAGTTACTTTTAATCTCATACGTTTTTCAGAGTGCAGTGGTGAGGCTGCCCCAGAGCTCTGCTGAGGAAAAAGAAATGTTGTGCAAATTCCAGGGATGGGGCTCCCCCAGATGCTCTCACCAGCTATCCCCTGTTAAAGGCTGGCCACTGGCAGCACCTCTCCAACTGGTAGCAGAAGGTAAAATGAGATCAAGATGCATTTTCCCCCCTTGCCCCCCCAGCAAACTTTTAGAGCTTTTCTGCCAGGTCCTGTCCCCTGGGTCTCGGGGGAAGGACCCGCCCCAGGAGGGGGAAGAGCGGAGGAGCCTGTCTGGCCGCCAGTCTCCATCATGCTAAGAAAAAAGAATAAGAGAAAATTGTGCTGGATTTTTTTGTTTGGTTGTTTTGGGGTTTTTTTAATATATATGGAGGTTTTGTGGCTTTGACGCAGTTTCCTGAAAATCCTGCCTCATCCTGCCAGGGACTGAGCAAATGCACATCCCAGCCCTCGGCGCTGGGGAGAGAAGGAGGAGAAGCCAGGGAGGGAGAGAAAAAAGCTTTTGCCAAACTGGCCTGACCAGAATGTGACACAAGAGCAGGAAATGAGTCACTCCGGCAGGGCAGCTGCTCCCAGGCATTTGCATAGAAAGAAACCCCACCAAGCAGGGAACTACACCGGCCCTAGTCCGGCTCCCCACGCTGCAGCCCCGCAGCTGCTGGACCCAGCCCCGCACTCACCAGCACCCCAAGGGGCTCAGCCAAGGTGGTGAGCCCTGGAGCATCACCCCTGCTCCACAGCTGGCTGGCTGTGCACCCCTGGATTTGGCCCGACAACTTCAGATTGGGCTGTTCCACCCCAGATTTGCTTGAACCAAAGCAGAGTTCCCCTCCAACACCCTGACATGCAGACCCCCTTGGCCAGCACTCAGTATCCACTTTGGCCCATGCTTTAGGCTTGGGGAGGAAGGGAGAAAGCTCAGCATTTTTGCCCCAAGAGGAGCCCCAGTTGCGCACCCATTGCACAAGGGTAAGGCTCTCTCACAGGGCCAACAAGGGCATCACCATCCCTGCACCCAGCACACCATTCCAGATCTGTTCCCAGCTTCCAGTGCCAGATGTGGGTGTTGCGGGATCCCAGTGCCTGGGGAGCTGGGAATCTGCTTTGTGTGCTGTGGGCACCAGGCTGCACACCCTGCTTCTGGTCCCTTTTTATTAATGTCAGAGGACAGGAGCTTTCCCCTGCAGATGCACTACATACACACATGTGCATATTCTCCCAAAAGGTATCGGGCTCCCAAGAGAGGGTGGTGGCAGACAGGGATGGAGTCACATTAACAGCTCTGTTAATGTCTGCAAACACCCTCCCTCTACCATCAGCTCAGCAGGGTCCCAAGCCCTAAACACCAAAATGAGTTTGGTACCTCGGCTCTGCGGAACAACCATGCTCATCCCTGCTCCCAGGGACATCATTTGTACCAGGCAATGCACCTCAATGCCAGATGCTAGTGACAAGTGCCTGAGCATCTTGGCTCTGCAGGGTGTACCTGCAGTCCAGCCCGTGCTCATTGAGGGCTCAGCAGAGATGCTGACACTTTACTGGAGAGTCAGGGACAGCAGTGGTCTTTCCAGAGCAGGACTAAGGGCTGCTGAAGAGAGACCTCTGGCAAAGAGAAATGATGGCCTGGCAGGGGAAAACTGAGGCTTGGGGGAGGTTGAGGGATGTACATGAGGACTCAGCTACAAACCATCTCTGTGGCCCCTTGGCATGGTCTGGGACACCCACAGCAAGATCCTGGTGGAGGGGAGAATAAAGCACGGGCAGGCTTTCTGCAGCTTGCTCCTGCTGGTGTACATTAGCCACCGAGCACTGTCAGGAAGGGGTTTGGGAGCTGTGTAGGCAGAGGGGGCCCTGTTTACTGCCTTTCTCCAGGCAGCTCCTGCTGGTTGTGGAAGGGCTGCAATGCCCAGCCTGGCTTTGGGGCTTCCCTTGCCAAGGGAGTTTCTCTGGCATAGGCAGGGATATGGCATCATCCAGATGTGGTTATGATGACAGAGTGCCAGTCCCAGGATGGAGGGATTCCCGGCCAGGAGTAGGGTGCATTTTTCAGCTTGCCTAAGCCCCATCCCATCCACCTTCCACTTTTAAGTACAGGTAAGTACCAACCACCCCAGCACAGCCACAGTGGGAGTACAGGGGGCCTGGGACACCCCTGCAGAAGGGCCCTGTGCTGGCTGGGGTGGGGATGGTGGCTGTCACTGGAGGCCGTCTGGTGCTGTGTGTGTTTATAAAGAAGTGAGAGTCATGAATAGTTTTGCACTGACTTTTCGAGGAGAGGTTGCCTCCGCACGGCCTCCGCCAGCCGGCTGCGGTTCCGACACATCTCACGCTGCCCTGCCCAGCTCCCACCAGTCCTGGCTGCCGGCTGGCTTGTAAAACCCTGGAGGAGAGGTACAGCCCACGGGCTTTGAGCCTGGCAGAGGAATCGCATGGCAAACCGCTCCCTTTTCAGGAATCGGCTCTTGAGGCCCAGGAGCTCTGGAGTGGGTGTGCACGAATGGGGGGAGGCAGCCGAGGGGTGATACGGGGTGAGCCCCAGTCCTGCAGCAGAAGCCATCACTGTCTCCTTATCAGAGTGCCTCTGGGCAGGACCTGCCTACACACGGGGGGTTCCTGCAAAACACAGCACAGAAAGACCTGGATAATCTCCATACTGGGAGTGGTGTGGAATGTTCATCCCTCTGGAGGCTGCCCCGGGTGGTCCAAGGCACTGGGGATATAGGGTGCTATAGCAGACACTACTGAGTGGTGTCTCCAGACGTTTTGGTCGGTAGCTTTGAGGCTGCAGATGGGGAATTCCTGCTAAATCCCTCCCAGAGGCAAATTGCCATCAGAGAGCGTCACCCAAGGCTTAGGTTTGGGCCAGATCCCGAAGCTGCTGACTGAGCCTTTGCCCTCTTGTTACTCCACCACAAACCTGACTGTGGACCCTGAGTATTTTTGGATGTAAATACTTTGTTTTGTGACATTGACACTCTCACCAGTGGGAAATTGACTTAGAAAAGCAGTGTGCTTTATTCCCAGTGGCTTGGCACATATGGCAGGGGTTAAAGATACAGTGTCCCATGAAACAGCTGCAGAAACATTTGGTGGGAGAGCTGTTAACAGAGACACCTCTGTGCCCCAAGCTCTGGCAGAAGGTGCTGTGGCTGCTGGTTTGGGAAAGACCCCAGGGGACAAATGGCTGTTGCTATGCACAGGCAGGAAACACACCTAAATGGTCCTCTGCAAAGTAACAGCCCATCTAGAAGCCAACCAAGAGGGCACAGGAGGCTCTTGAGGCACTTTCCCCAGAATATTCTAAGTTGTAGGGGACTCACAAGGATCATCAAATCCAGCTCTTGGCCTGCACAAGAATTAAAGACCCTCAGTGCGCCCAAGTGTGTTTTCCAAATGCTCCTTGAACTCAGGCAGGCTTGTTGGTATGACCACTTCTTCGGGGAGCCTGTTCCAGTGTCCAACTAGAACCTTTTCCTAATATCCAGCCTCAACCTCTCCTGACACAACTTCAGGCCATTTCCTCGGGTCCCGTCCCTGGTCGCCAGAGAGAAGAGCTCAGTGCCCGCCCCTCCGGTTCCCCTTCAGAGGAAGTTGTACACAACGATGAGGAGGGTGCCCAGCACCAGCTGTGACCCAGATGGGCGCTGGTTCCAGGGCAACCAGCCTTTTTACGCACTGGCACCCTGAGCAGCGCTGGCCGCGTAGAGATGCTGGTGGCCAGGCAGGCTGGCCCTACGGCCGATACATTCCAAACCCCTCCGGCTGGTAGACAGCGCGGACGCGGACGCACCCGGACCCCACCGCCGGCCGTGTCCCCTTTACGGCGGCGCGGCCGCGGGGCGGGGCGCGGGCGGGGCCCGGTGACGCGCGGGGCGGGCCCGCGGCCGGGGCGGGGCCGCTCCCGCCGCAGCACAGCGGCAGCTCGAGGCGGCGGCGGCAGCGCCCGGCGAGACCCAGCGGCACCGGCGCCTCCGCTCCGCCCCCCACCGCGGCCGGCTCCCGAGCAGGGCGGGGCGCGCCCGTCCGCACCCCTTTCCCCGGTTGATCGATCCCCGCGGCCGCCGTCCCCATGGCCGCCCCGCCCGCCCCCGCCGCCGCCCCGGCCCCCGCGCCGGGGCTGAGCCCGAGGCGCCGCCCCCTTCCCCTCCCCGCTGCGGGAATCCGCGCCCCCACCCTCCTCGCTCCTCGTTCCCCCCCTGCCGGCCGCGGCCCCTCCTCCCCAGGGGCGGCGGGAGGAAGCCGGGGCGTGGGGCTCCGGCCCAGGGCGACCCCAAGATGGCTGGAGGCGGCGGGGGCGGGCTCGGGGGCTGTGCTGAGCGGCCCCGTCGGGACGGGACGGCTGGGCTCGGCTCGGGCTCGCCTGGCCCCGCAGCCCGTCCGCAGAGCCTCGCTGGGCAGGCGGAGGAGGCGGCTCCCGGGAGCAGGGTTGTTCTGGTGACTTTATTTATAATTTTTTTTTTTAAATTTTTAAATACCCTCTTCCCTCTCCCCCTCCCTCCTTTTTTTTTTTTTTTTTGTTTTTTGTTTTTTTTTTTTTTTTTTTAAATTTTATTTTTAACGCGCTCCCGGTCTCCGTTCTCAGCTCAAGATGGCTGAGAGCTGACTCGCTCTCCCGGAACCGCTCGCTCCGGCCGGCTCCTCCCGGCTGCCCGCCGCCGCCTCGCCCCTTCCCGGCGGGGCCGCGCCCGGCGAGGCAGCGCTCGGCCGCCGGCTCGGGCACCGGCCGTGCGCCCCGCAGCATTGTTACCGCCGGGGCTTGGGAGCCCCGCGCCGGCCATGAGAGCGGGCTAGCACCGACCCCCCCCAGGCGCCTTTTTCCCCCAGCCCTGGTGGGAAGTGGGAGCAGGTTGATTTGGGGTACGCAGGGCTCTGAACCCCCCGTGGCAAAGCCCGTCCCCTCTCCCATCCCTCCCTCGGAGCGTTGGAGGAGCTGGGCGGGCTGTGCTAGGCTGGGGTTTGCTCTGAATGACCGAGCTCTCCCATTCAAGACCTCGCAATCTCGAAGCAGGCGAGAGGGCTTTTTTTCTCTCTCTCTTTTTTTTTTTTTTTTTTCCCTGTCTTGTCTTTTTTCCCCTCTTTCTTGTTTTTTTCCCTGCTGCTCCTCCGATTTAGAAGCAAATCTCGGGGGCCGCAGAGAGAATTCGTTTTTCCGCCATCGTCATCGTCGCTATTATTATTATTTTTTTAATCTTCCTCCTTTTCCCGTTTTGGATCTTAACCCTTTGATCTGTTTCCTTTAAAAGACTCTGATTCCCAACTCCCATCAGGGGGAGAGGGAGGAGAAATATAGGGACGGGGAAAAAAAAGCCCGAGCGAGTCGCTGCCCTCAGCTGTTGGCCAGGTTTGGTGGGGGACAAAAGTCCCTTTAAAATATTGAATGTCAGTTGCAAACCTAAGAAAAGAAAAATCTGATCCGGAGCGCTAAATTTAGGAGCTTTATATGGAACTTGGACTCTGCTGCTGGATTTTGTATGGATTTTTTTCAACCTTTGGTAAGTTTCAGTTCACCTTCTGGGGTAAAAAGGAGCAAATGGCTTTTAGGGGTGGTTATGACTTGGGGCTGTGAGTCCAGTAGGATCGTGTTGGGGTTTTTTTAACCGTTTGTGTTGTTTTTTTAACAAAGCGATGGGGATGTTGCGTTTTCTTGCCGGATATTCCTAGAGTGCTGCTCTGTGGTTTATTTTATTCCCGATTTTAAAATCTGCTGCGGTTTATTATTTATGGCGCGTGCTGCGGGGAGGGGGGAGCCCGTCCGTTCACCCTCAGCCTTCCCTTTTCAGGGAGGACAGACCCCGGCGTCCGCCCCTAGACCGCACTGAGCGACCGAAGCGGCTGGGGGGAAGCGTCGACAGAGCTGCCGGCAGAGATGGCCGAGAATTGGAAAAACTGCTTCGAAGAGGAGCTCATCTGCCCCATTTGCCTGCACGTCTTTGTGGAGCCGGTCCAGCTGCCCTGCAAGCACAACTTCTGCCGGGGCTGCATCGGGGAGGCGTGGGCCAAGGAGTCGGGCTTGGTGCGGTGCCCGGAGTGCAACCAGGCCTACAATCAGAAGCCCAACCTGGAGAAGAACCTGAAGCTCACCAACATCGTGGAGAAGTTCAACTCCCTCAACCTGGAGAAGCCCCCCTCAGTCCTGCACTGCGTCTTCTGCCGCCGGGGCCCGCCGCTGCCCGCCCAGAAGATTTGTTTGAGGTGCGAGGCTCCGTGCTGCCAGTCCCACGTCCAGACCCACCTGCAGCAGCCCTCCACGGCCCGGGGGCATCTCCTGGTGGAGGCAGAGGACGTGCGGGCCTGGAGCTGCCCCCAGCACAACGCCTACCGCCTGTACCACTGCGAGGCCGAGCAGGTGGCCGTCTGCCAGTTCTGCTGCTACTACAGCGGGGCCCACCAGGGACACTCAGTCTGCGACGTGGAGATCCGCCGCAATGAGATCCGGGTGAGTCCACCCATCCTGGACACCCAGGTTTGCCCAGCCTAGGGAGCACCCAGCCACCCTCTTCCCTGCCGTGTCTGTTCCCCTGTGTTTGTGTAGGACCTACACAAAATATCCATCCTGGCACTGCTCCTCCTTCCGCCCGGGGTTCCCCTGTGGCAGACATGTTGGGTAGCCTCCCAGCCAAGCAGTGATGGAGCCCGTGGGTGCCAGGGGGGCTCCCCAGGGAAGGTGTCTGTGCTGGGAGGCCTTTGTAGCTGTTGAGCCGTGGGACCTATGGCCCCTTGGGTGTGCGCTCTGCAGGGAAGGGTTGCGGTCTTGGGCCAGGGGCATTTGGAGGGGCCCTCTGCCAGGTTTGTTCTGGGCTATGCAGCTGTTCGGGGGAAGGCAGAAGAGCTGCCTGCATCTGGGGTCGAGTCACCCCAAAACTGGGATTCCTGGGAGGACAAAGCGGCTGCAGGAGTGGACCCTGTCCATTGTAAGGCCTTTGAATGTCAAACTGCCTGCTCTTCCCACTGCCTCCCACTGGGGCCGGTGGCCGCCATCCTCTTCCCCCTGGCAATGGAAGAGCTTCGTGTCAGAGAGCCATGACGTGTCAGAGACCTGTGACGTCTCACTGGTGGGGATTCAGTCTTGGGGTTTGGCCAAATAATGTGATTTTTATTGGGGGACACAGGGCTGCCCCTCTCCCTAGAGCAGCCTGGGCTGTTGTGCTGGATTTGAGGGAGCATGGGTCTGTATTTTGCTCTTGGCCAGGCCATCTGGCAGGAGCTTTCACCCCTGGCTCCCCACCCTCCAGTTCCTGGCGGGCATTTACCAGCCCTGCGGCCAGCCCTCCCATGACCCTTCTACCACCTTCCCCCTTTTCAGGGCTGCCCCTCCGCTCCCCCTCCGACCCTTCGAAAGAGGCTCGGCGGTTGTCTGCCGAATAAATATTTAACAATGAATTGAATGGTGATTACTGTAAAATGGGGATGATTTCCTGTGTATTTTAATGTTGCCAAAATGAGTCACCATTTAGCAATAAAAAAAAAAAAAAGAAGTCATAAATAAAAATTGCAGTATAATTACTTTCCAATTGGATGGCCAGGCCTGGAGTGGGGCGGGGGGGGTGCAGCTCTGTGTAGTGGGGAGCCAGCCTGAGCTCACAGGAAGGTTATTTTCCTCTCCAGGTTTTTCTGGGGAAAACCAGGGACCTCCGTGGAGGTGCCAGCAGCTCCGCCACACACACTGGAAGGGGAAAGACCCAGTCAGTCTTTTGGAGAAGCGCTTTTATGCTTCTATTTATAGGGAGTCATTTTGGTTTCCCTCTGCCAGGGTGGGGAGCCACCTCGGGAGGGCTGTGCAGGGCTGGGATGGGGCTCGCATGTGCATCTCCCAGGAGCCTTAGCCAGGGACCAAAACTATTTTTCCAGGTCCTTTTCCAGGACACTTTGATCTCATTTATTCCCGCTCTTGCTTCATGTTTTTTTTGTTGTTGCTGCCGTTGTTATGGCTGGATGTTCGCCGCTTCTTGCGGATGCACGCTGCTAATGACCTGGCAGAAATCTGCCACCAGCTAGGCTGGATTTTGGCCCTGGCTTGAAATTTTAGGATATGTGGCCAGACACCAAAAGTGTTAGATGGCTGTATCGTAGAGCCATGGAATTATTTTGTGACCTTGGCCAAATCCCTCGGTACCTCCATCGCTGCGTTATCTTAATTTCCTTTCTCTATGATGATAAGCTTGTCTCTTCCCGCTGGGCGCGTGGCTCGGTTGGGTGCACGGAGTCTGGGTCAATGAAGGACAGCACCAAGCTGGGGGACAGTGTGCCCAAAGGATCCCTCCTATGGTTGAAGCAGTTCTTCCCTGAGGTGTCTGGGGCAGGGATGAGCCCCTGGGAAAAGCACCCAGCAGGTTGCCAGCCTGTGCTGCATGGCTGTGGCTGAAAGCTGCCTGTCGCCAGCCAGCAAGGAAGGTGGCCTCGTCGGCTCCCGAATTAGGGTGCATGAGCTCAGCTGGTGACGGCTTCCCGCCTGCGGGAGCCGGGCCCGGGATTCCTGGCTGCTTGCTCACCCTGCAGCGGCGGTGAGCCGCACTTGTAGCATCCCGGGAAAGATGGACTGGGACTGGGGGGCAGATGAGTAACGCTGGGCTTGGGAGGTCCGGGGGAGGCCCCATTGTGAGAGGTTTGTTCCATGCGTGGCTTGTGTTCAGAAAGCCGTTAATTGAGAAATGAGTCAAAGTTGGGAGGATCAGAGCCCTGACCTTGGTGCAGGGCTCAAGTGTGGGGGTTGCAACGTTGACTCGCTGTGGAGGGGGTGGCCCCCATGGCCAGGAGGAGGGACTGGAGCCTGCAAACACGCTCCCCATAAACTCTGCTTTTTTAGTATTTATTCCTCTGGCTGTGCTGCCAACCCGCCTCGAAGGGCACCTTACCCCTGGTTACAGACCGGTTTGAAGGGGAAAAGGGGCTTGAAACTCCTTGGGGACAGCACCAGTGCTTTGTCATCTGAGCTGGCAGCTGGGGCAGAAGTGCTCTGGCTGGGTGAGGAGGCTGGAGGTGGGGTCTGCCGGAGGAAAGGGGGTGTCTGTGCAGGGTTTGCCTGAAGCAGAACATGCGCCTGGTGGGTTTGGGAGAAGGAACCCTGCTCAGCGTTAGGTGCTGCACAAACCCGCGGAGCCCTGGCTCGGAATTAGTTGAACTCCACAGTGCAACTGTAATACAAACAGTAAATAAAATATGTGGTTAATCTTTCTTTTGTGGGCGTATAAAGCGCTTACCTCCCCTTCCCCCCGTGAGATGTTTTCTCCTTTGTTTCCTGTTTTTGTAGCGCTTCAAGAGGAGAGGGGGGGAAGAAAAGCCAACAAGGCACCCTCTTTTCCTTTTTTTTTTTTTTTTTTTCTTCTTGTCATTTTGTTTGTGTCAAGGTCTCAAAATGAAACATTTTTTTCTTCCACCTTTGCCTTGGGTGCCTCCCGCCTGCATGGGGGAACCTGCTTCTAAGGCTGAAAACGAAAGTTGCTCCAGTGTGAGATTCATACGTTGCTTTTAATTTTTTCTCCATCCAAAAAGGGGAAAAATGCATTGCTAGGATTGGAGTTTGGGTAAGAAGTCAGCAGAGACTCACTTGTGGGGTATTACCATGGTTGCTCTGTCTTTGTGTGGGACATGGTTGATTGAGGCCAGGTACATCTGAGCTTGCTCAGAGGTTTCCCAGCTGCCTGTCCTTAGCTAGAGGTGCCACCAGTGGAAAAGGGCTTGCGTAGAGAGGCTCTGCTTCTGTTTTGTTTTGGGGGAAGGAGATTGATTTCCCCCATCCTAGCTTCCTAGAAATCCCTTCACATTCTGAAGATCTCTGGTGGCTTTGAACGTTAAGTGGGTGAAAATGCGTTGTGGTGCTGAGACCTGGAGGAAAACGTTGGGAATCCTCGTGCAGGTGTATAGGAACGACATCCAGCATATCCATGGAGCAGTGCGTGTTCAGGAAATCCAGGGGGACAGGGACCGGGCTGCTGAGTTCATCTGCAGCTCAGTGGGTTTGGGCTTTCTTTCTTGGCAGCACCCCACATAAGGCCAACTCATTTTAGAAAGTTCTAAATTATGAGAATGAGGAAAGGTGAATGATTGGTAGGAGCACAGGAGGAGATGGATCTCAAGTCTCTGCCAGAAGCTCTGGTTCTTTTCCAGCTTTGGCCACCACCAAGTACTGTGTGGCATCCCCATGCTGCCATCTGTGCCAGAGATGTTTTGCTGGGACCAAGGGAGTCCCACCAGTGGGGAAGCTTGGTATCAGCTTCACTGCCAGGCTTCTGGCATGAGCTGCTCTAGGTTGTTTTACTCTGAAACAGGTTTGGTAACTTGTGATGGACTGGATTTTTACAGGCTTACTTATTTTCCAGATGACTTGTTTATGAGGAGTGCAGCACGCAGCTCACTGCAGGCATTGTGAGTGTAAGTGCCCAAATGCTTGAGTGCTAATTTGGCTGTAGGTGGTGTGGCTGGTGCCTGGCAGGCATTTGCTGTGGCACTCTTTGAGCATACCTGGGTCCCCAGACAACTTTTCCAGCAGGTCCTACAGAGCATGAGTTGTGCAGCTTCTCCCTGCACCCTCCATCTGAACTTCCACCAGCACCCTAGAGTTGAACTGCCAGCCCAACCCAAGGGTTAGGTCAGCCTAACCCAGGTCTCGCCTTCCTGGCTTTGCTTATGCCCTAATTCCTGCCCAGGGGCCTCAGGAATATGGCACTGTGCTCCTAAATGTGGCTGATCATGTGGGGTGCTGTCAGTTGGTCAAGCTGCCGTGATGAGTACTGACTTCTTGGGCCTTGGGCAGTGGCAGAAATCCCAGCACCCACCTAGCCTGGCTTCCTAGCTCTGTGCCACTCACCACATCGATTTGTCAGGCTTAGCTACTCTGTGTTGTCAGGGGCAGCAGATTTCAGTTCAAGCAGCCCAAGCTGTCCTAGAGAGGTCTGGGAGGGGCTGAGCCACCCTTCTGCAAACCCCTCTGGGTTTGCTGGCCAAGCAGCAGTGGGTATCTTGGCAGTCCCAGATCGTTGGCTGAACTGGAGCAGTCTTCTGCCTCCGCAGGGTTTGGATTAAGGGCTTTTCCCTGCTGCACTCCTGCTAAGCTTGAGCATTTTCTGTGCCCTGAGCCAGTCAGGTTGCCAGTGGTTGGTTGCTCCAGACCTGCAGATGCAAGTCTTTTGTGTAGAGTCAACCCGAGAAGTGGCAGCAGAGATGGAGGATGCTGGGAGGCAGCCTGGTGGGCTGGGTGGGAGGGAGGAGACTTGTGCAGAGGGGACAGCCTTGGTGAAGGAGTAGGACAGGGGCTGCTGTGGAGATTGCTTTTTTCCCATAAGGGACAGTGCAGTCTGGGTGGGAGCTGTTGGAGAGTGAGGTGGAAAGAGATGAGATGAGATAAGGAAGGGTTCACCTGAGGACCTTGAGCTGCTTTGCAAGGAATAGCAACAAAATGTAGCCCAGGCTTACACCCCTGCTCACCAGACTGCCCTGGCCTATATAGAGCTTCCTACCTTGAAGTCCTCCCTCAGCAGTGACTTCAAATGAGCCCCTGAGACGGAGGTGTCGTGGTCTGGTCTCTGAACTAGGAGGTCTAAGCCCAGCTTGTCTGGTGATGACGGCATAATGAACTCAGCCCAGACCCTTGTTTAATCTATCTGAGTATCTATCGTGTGATACTTATGTGAGCATCATGTGTCTGCTGGCATGGAGGTGATCAGCCTGCTGTTCTCCTCAAGCCCATGAGCGTGATGGAGAGGGAGAAGTAGGAGAGACATGAACTGCAGTGGGACACCCTGGATTTATCAGCCTCGTGCCTCACACGTGAGAGTCTGGGTGAGCCCTTCAAGGAATGCTCGAGTCCCAGGACTGTCCTTCCCTCCTCCCCTCCCCTTGCTCCAACAAAGCACTATTCTCAAGGTCTCCTGTGTGCTCATCTGGGCCTGGTCCTGCCAGAGAGGCATCCACAGCCTCTCTCTGCTTTGGTCTTTGCCTCGGGAGCCAAGGAGTTGCCTCTGTCCCCATCTGAGCGGGAGGAGAAGAAGAGGGGCTGGGGAAGGGGGTGGGAGGAGAAGGCAGATTTCCATGTCTCACAAAGGGCACAAGCGATCAGATTCGTGCAACTGCCCAAGAATAAAGAGGCTCTTACAGTGCTGGCTGCCCTGACCTCTCTCCTCTCTGCTCCAGAGGACAGCGTGTGACCACACAGGGATTTCTTAGCTTTACTTGGGAGGCAGGCAGTGCGTTTTCTATCCCCAGATCTGTCTGCAGCTTGCCTTGCAGCATATTGGCCTATTTTTTGCTCGTTACCTATCTGTTTACTGGAAATCTTGGTACATGGTGATAATTTCTTCTTTTCTTCTCTTTAATTTAATGTAATTGTTTTGGGTTTTTTTTTCAATCTGACACTGAAATGGGGCTGAGAGCAGCAGTGCTTCCAGAGCAGGGACAAAAGTAACCAGGAAACACAGGGCAAGAGAGGAGGGATCGACACCGAAACAATGAAATAGCCAAGCAAGGAAAGACTGAATGCTCAATAGCACAAGCCTTTGCAGAAATGCCTGGCTAGTGCAGCATTTTATAATCAGCTTCTGTGCAGGGCTGGCCTGCAACAGTAGTGTGATGGGGGAGGAATGCTTTGAATTAGCTGGATGCCAGAATTAATTCTGTCAGAATTCAAATGTACATGTATGTACGGATTTATAAATAAACACTTGGAGCGGAATTCTGCTTTGCCACGCAGGCTTCAGGGCAGAATCTGGTCTTGCTTTTTTTTTTTTTTTTTTTTTTTTAAATGCTATGGATCTGGGCTAGGTTCTGGTGACTTTGTCAACTTCTTGCATTTATCAACAGCCTATAGGCTGAGGAGATGGTGGTTGGGTTGAAATAAGGAGGCTGGCACAGAGAGCTCAGAGCTGCTGAGCTTGCTTGCAGTCATAGCCAATTTTCTGCAATAAACCTCTGTTTGCTGGGAGAGAAGGTGAGGCAGATGCTGGGGGTCTGGTGGGAAGATGTGAAATGTGCAGGACCAGGGATGTCCTGCCCTTCCCTTTCCTCCATGGAAGGACAGAGGTATCCACCCCTCCTTTTCCTGGGAGAGCTACAACCAGCATACTTGGGAATGGGAGGAAGAGATGTCTGGTCCCAAATATAGAGGAAGGGATGGTTATTCACAGGCATGAGACTCTGGATGCACGCAAAAGTTTTTACATATGTCCCCCAGATGAACTCAGGGAAGAGGTTCCCAGTCCCGGATCCTTTCTGATAAGGACAGCTTCAGCCTGTTTTCACCAGGGCATCGTGGTTGTCCCTCTTGTGTCTTGTGATTCACTTGTGATGGTAACATGAGCAGAAGTTCCCAGCTCAGCACAGTGCCCTGCACCCTGCAGCGGTGCCATTGCACTCCAAGCACACTCCAAGTCACCCGTTTGCTGGGATGTTGTACCAGAACTGTTAAAAAAACCCCCCATGAATTAATTTAATTTGTCTGTTTCTTCTCTTGCCCCTACCTGTCCTTTTTCAGTTTCTTGCTGTGTGGATGCTTTGATGCGGGGGGCTGTCTCTGGAGTGGGCTGTGGAGAGCTGAGCTGTGGATGGCTCCAGATGAGGCAGTTGGCAGGGAGTGATGTTCCGGATGGCTGTGTCTCTCTGAAATATGAGTAAACATTGTCAGAGCAGCCGACTGTATGATCTGGGGCTTCGGGAGGGCTGATCTGCCTTTTCTTCCCTCCACCCATCTCTCCCAGTGGGATCCCCCATTTGCTCAACATCACCCAGTTCTCCTCTCCCTGCCTGGGTCACCTGGAAGTTTCATCCTAGAGCTGTAGCTTTGAAGAAAGAGAAGGAAAATCCCACATGTCCTAATGGAGGCAGTGTTTTCCCTTGCCATACAACAGCTTAATCTAAACCCTCATTTGAGTCAGTTATTGTGTGGCTTTAAAACCCCGGCCCCTGGAAACTAGTCTCCCACCCCCTTCCCTCCCAGTCAATCCTGGTCGGTGGAGCTGAGCTCCGGGGTTTGGTGCTGGGCCACACGCAGACACAGATCGATCGCACTGGGGGGGAGGGTTGATATTTCTGTGGCAATGGTTTTTATTGCTGGTTGCGGTTGTTGGGTTGTTGGTAAGTCAGGGGGGTTGGTGTGCACTGCAATGGGCTTGTGCGAGTGGCAGGGGAGAGAAAGGGTAATGTGATTGTATCCTTCTGCTCATTATCCTCCTGCTGCAAAGGGGGGCACATTGCTCTCCCCGTCTGAATCCATGTGGAGCTGCCGCCTCTGCGGTGGGAGCAGGTTTTCCCTGCAGGTGAACTCCTCTGTGCTCAGACAAAGGGCTGGGGGTGCCGGTGCCTCCCTTTGTTCTTTTCCTGTCCTGGTGCACCCGCCTCTGACGGCAAAAAGCCCCTTGAAGCGTGCCTCTCAAATGGATGGAGCGGAATAAATGTGCTGCGAGGTCTCTGTCCCCCTCCCAGACCCTTTGGGGACAGTGCAGGGGGCGGGTGCTGCGCTCCCCCTTCCCTCTGGTATTGTGCTAGCCCCTTAGTGATGGGGGTGGCCAGATCCAGGAGGGAATTACTGCAGCTCTCCTGCCACGGCTGCACTGTTGTGGCTGGGTAGCTGAGGCCTGCGAGCTCTGTTTTGGTCAGAGGTAGTTTGGTTGTAGGGGATGGGGACAGAGCCTGTCCCCCATCAAGGGAATGGGAGCACATCTGGGGGCTATTTTCCTGCTTCTGCTTGCTGGAATCTTGCCCAACAGGGCATCTGGGCAGGGAACTGGAAATAGTGCCTGGTGTGAAGACCACCCCTTTCCAAATGCATCTGCCAAGCATGTAAGCCCAGCAGGTAAAACCAAGGCCTGTCCTCCAGCTAAGGCGTTTGTAGTTTTCTACTTAGAACAGGGGATAAAAGGATCACTTTAATCTCTGCAACAACCTAAAGTCTGTATGGGGAAGTCAGGGTATTGCCCTAAATTAGAGGTGAGCAGAGGTGGGGAGATCTGCTAGGAGTCAGGAGGTTCATGGCAGTGTCGGGAAGCAGTCCTGGAGACTGGAGCTTTCTTTGCTGATGGTGGTACCTTGCAGAATGTGGACCCTGCTAGCTGCTCTCCATCCAGGCAATTCATCCCCTGCTCCTCCCCAGGGCTGATTCCTGCTACAATCTATGAATGCACATGGTATTAGTCTCCATTTACCAAAGTGCTTTTCAGCAATATCAGAAACAATAACAAGGTGAAGAAAAACTAAGCCTTCCTCTCTCTATGCATTAAAACTGCCCACTAGAGCCTTCCTCAGGAAATACTCCTCCTCCCCAAAACATAAGGACTGGCTTCACCAGAGAGAGAGACAGTAGGCATCTGAAAAGCCAGCCTTCATGTACGCGCTGCATCCAGTAACTGTTGACAAAGGCATTTAAGGAAAATCTTGTGCTTCCCAAACAGTGGAGGCTGGAAACGTCTGTCAGTTTGGGTGGGGGATGGAGGTATCCAGGGGAAAGGGAACCCATCATCCCATCTCTTCTGGGTCTGGTGGAGGGAGCAGGCATTGACGTTTTGAAGGTCAAGCAGAAGTCACGAGCTGGCCCTGTGGCAGCTGTGCTGGCTGGCAGGTAAGGGGAAGCCAGCACAAAACCATGATAGCCACCCAGTTTTTCTGTGGGTACAATCTCACCAGGGCGTGAGGAGCTACCGTTGTTGGTCCTTTCTGCTCTAGAAAATGGCAGTGGGTCACAGCTAGAAATGGCTTCTCTGGTTGTACACTGACTGCTGGTGCTGC
Source organism: Muscicapa striata striata (assembly GCA_030060385.1). Lineage (NCBI taxonomy): Eukaryota > Metazoa > Chordata > Aves > Passeriformes > Muscicapidae > Muscicapa > Muscicapa striata. The sequence continues at coordinate 144,469 of JAREIS010000098.1, read as the reverse complement.
TCCCCCAGTCCCTGTGCAGTTCTCAGCACATCCTATGGCACTTGTGTCTCTACCGCATCCTCTTTGAAAGAGGATAATGAAACTGAAAGAGGGAAGCAGGGCACACTAGAGGCACCTTGGACTGCCAAGCTTGAGAGAGCAGTGCTGCTCTGCCAGAGACCTGAGGAGCTGGATTTTTGAGTCAGAAAACGAAGTGCCAGGTAGGCAGAGAGTGAAAGACACCTTATGTGAGGACAGCAGCTGAGTGACAAATATGGCTCACGTGAATCAGCAGGACTGGAGTTGTGCAGAGCAGTTCCCCTGGCTCCCTGGGAGGATGGAGCTGACTGGGGTCTGAGCTGTCGAGTTCTGATGGCCGAGTCAAACCTGGAAGATAAATGATACTTCAGGGGCCTGAGATCAATAATGTCAAAGGCTGGTCCGTAATCGGGTGAGATTAAAAACCAATGACAGGACTTCTTCTAGGAGCAGAACTCAGCACATTGAAGGAAAGCAGCAGGGTTTGCTCCTTTATAGTTATTCCCTGGCGGTGCCCACATCCAAAATCCACCTTCCCTGGCTGCCCTCTGCAATATCAGTGATTTCCCTTTTCAGTCAACATCGACCACATCCTGTAGGTCCCCTGCAGCCGAGCCCTCTTCACTGGTCCCTGTGCAGCTGGTCCAGAGTGCTCCTGTCCTTGAGAGAGTGGCTGAGTTGGAAACAAAAGCAATGTCATCTGATGCTGGCCACCAGCCTCTTTCAGTGCCTGGTGAGCTGGGACTGCAGGAGGCAGAGGAGGAGAGGAGATGCTGAAGCGTCTGAGGAGTTCATATTGATGCTGTGGGTACCCTGATATGCTGTGTTTTGTAAATATGCTTGGCTTTGGGGAGAATACTAGGAGAGGAGTTTGAGAAATGAGGGCTACTGATTACTCTTGCCTTTGGTCCTCAATATGTTATTTTTATCTGTATTTATCAATTAATGGGTACCATGAGTATTTAGCCACCCATGAACAGGAGACTGGTGGGATGCATTGCTCATGCTGATTTTGGGGATGCTGATGTTAGATCTTATCCTAGAAGTGTTTTTTCTCCTGGTTGGGTGCTAAGCACAGAGCTGTGTCCCCTGGTTGGCAACAGCCACAGCCTGGCATGAAGAAAATGGAACTGATTTATTTGCAGGAGCAAATTAAAATGAACTTAAGTCATTTCTTTTCAGTGCATTCTTAAAGGGCTGCACAGGGTGCAGGGCAGGACCATGCTGTGGCTTCTGTGAAGGGCACTAGAAAATTCGATGTTGCCTTTTTCCTGGGTGTAGGGGCAATTGAAGCAGAAGGGGCAATGTTGTTTCTTGCTGCTGCCCCTTTTATGCACACAAGGAGCTGTAGATGCCTTTGCCTTTGCCCCGGGCTCCTCTTCCCCTTCCTCCCCACTCCCCCACCCCGTCCCCGCCAGGAAGCCTGGCCTTTGTGTGAAGTGATGCCTCCTGACATCAGCCGGCTCACGATTTCCTCCGCAGCAGGGAGGGTGAGCGGGCAAGGAGAGGGGTGCCATGTTCCCCAGGGGGTGACGTATGGTCTGGTCTTGCTGGAGCACAGGGTGACAGCACTCCCGGGGTGGCTGTGTAACCATCTGGGATGCTGTGAGGAGGTGGCTGTCCCCAGCCTTAGTGGTGTGGTGATTCGGTGGAGCTTTGCCTCTTTGTGCTATTCTGCTGGAAACACCACAGCAGTGTGTTGCTTTTTGCTGCCTAAGACTCTGCTTCAGTGGCATCTTTATGGGACCCCTCGAGGGATGCATTGTTGAGCTTTATGTAGCTGAAGTTTGACCAGCACTGGATGCAGCGTCTTGCTCTGGGGTTGGCATCACACTGCCAAGAAGCAAACGTGGAGGAGTTCAACAGCAAGGCAGGAGCAGGGCTGACTTCTCCTGCAGGCCAGGGCTGCACCAGAGCTCTGGGAGCATCCTGCTGTCCATGCAGACACGTCACTTTGGAAAGGGCAGGTTGCAGGTCAGCTGCAAGACAATTTGCGAAGCGTGGGCTCTTGGCTTCTCCTTGGAAAGGGGCTAGTGCAACACATGGGAATTGGCCAATTGCCTGCCAACAAGAAGCTGGCTGGCTGGCACCTTTCCAGGAGTTTGGGGGCCTTGCATCACTTTAATTTGAGATGTGTTTACTGGGGAATGGCATTTTGCAGCTGGCTGGCTGGAAACTACAGGTCCCAGCATGCTCCCTCACGTGTCCCCCAGAGGGAGTGTGGTACCGCGGGGATCTTAGTCTCCATGCTTGCCACTTTGGGGTTTTGCTGTAACTGGGAAGGGCTCTGATTCAGCATTACTGGGCACAGCCAGGCTGCAAGACATGGGACTGGTCTCTGCTTCCTGTTTTCCTATCCTTCTGCCACCCACTTGCTCAATGCAAGACCAGGTTGGCCTTTTTATGTCACCAGGCTGGGAAGGGGATCTGGTCCTATTCTTACTCATTTGCAACGTAAATATTTTGGTCCCGAGTACGTTGCTGGGAGCTGGGTGTCACGTTGAGGAGCATGATTCATTCATGCTGTTGCTGCTCCGAGCACAATGAGGCAGCCTTGGGACTGGTCCCAAAGATTTCCTGTGATCTCGGCTGGTGGGGAATTTGGGACGTCACGTTCGAGTAAGTCAGCACCCTTTTTGCACAATTTCTGCAAGCTAGGACTACTGTGCCATGCCTAGTGTATTCAGCACTTGCCATTCCCAAAATGTGGTTGTTGAGGGTGGCTTGCATTTCCAGAGGGAGAAATAATGAAGAGCAAGACTGAGCTCCAGTTTTTGCTTTCTCCAGCTGCTGGTGTGCAGAAAAGGTTGCAGAGTGTAGGGCTTTGTGCCATAAAGGTACAAAGCAGTGCAAGTTGAAAACCTGCTTCACATCAAGGAGACTCAGGCAGAGTTTCTCCAGTGGGGCCAGAGCATCCCTGTGTGTTTTAGAGGGATGTGGGACAACCTGAGGTGAGATGCAGGGCAGATGGGCTGGAGTATTGGAATCTGCCCCTCCATCCCACACTTCCACAGGCAGTGCTGTGCTGTCCCACTGTCACTGGTGCAGGAGGGGCTGCACCCTCCACCTCAGGACTGGTTCCCTCTGTCCCCTCATGTGTCACTTTGTCCTCTCCATGCTGCTGAGAGCCAGGTGTGGGCAGCGCCTAGATTCGTTCTGGCATTCTTCGTTAGACACTGTTTGTTCATGCTGCATTTTTCTTTTTGCTGGCTTGTTTGGACACGCACTGATACATTCACGGCACTCAGGCAGTAACGTGAGTCTCTTTCCCATTAGGAAAGAGGCCAGGATTTGGGGGGGCTGGGAGGGTGGCTTAAGCAGTAGTTTTTGAGATATTTCCTTCTGCTGCCACACCCTGCGTGAAAGAGCAATATCCGTGGCTTCAGCTGCTATCGCAAGGCTCTGAACGTCTCTCTTTTAATATAGATTGGTATCATTTTGCATTTTAAAGTAAAAACACGCTGCAAGCTGCAGACAGCTGTCGGTTGGCAGCTTTGTTTGAACATCTGGTATTGCTGGGCTGCTGTTCAGCGCGATCTAACTATGGGATTCATAAAGATTATAATCCGGGCTTTCAGATTCTCAACAACCACCTCACCAAAAAAAAAAAAATTGGGAAGAGAAAAAACCCAGCAGGGAGGCAGTGGAGGGTCCTTGGTGTTCAGCAGATTGTGGTCCTGGTCACTGGGGTGGATGGACTTGCTGTACGTTTCCTTGGCTGCCCACAGGTGCTGACAGGCTGCTTCCAGCCTGCAAAATGCCAGGCACTGGGGAGCTGTAGAAGTGCAAAGTCTTTTTCCCCCTTCTGTTTTTTCCAGCTTGTGTGCTGAATCTGGTCTCATACTCCTCTGGGTGGTGTCTGGCGCTGGTGAGCTGAAGCAGCAGATTCTGCTGTGGCTTTTGGTAGATGTTTGTAACAGTTGTCTGCAGCAAAGGACTTGGTTTCTTTTTCTTTAAAGTAAGTGATGGAGGAGCCAAGGCTCACAGTAAACGTCTTGGCATGTCAAAACCTCATTTCCAAGAGAAATTGAGTCCGCTTTTCTTGAAGCAACTGAAAGGTTGAGATAGCCACCTCTGTAAGCCCCATCCATCCTTCTGTGAGTGAGGCACTTTCCTTGGCACCTTTGAGAATTAAGCGACCTCTAAGTCCCTAACGAGTTTTATAAATCTTGTTAGTTGATCTGCATTTTTGCAAAGCTCTTTGAATCCAGCCTATTGGCGCATAAGTCACCTTGACTTTCGTCAAGGCTTTGACTCCCAATTCACTTTCAGCTCCATTTGTCAGTTGGAGGTGCACAAAAACGTCCCCCTTATCTTTATTAGAGGAAAAAAAAAGCTGCCTGGAGAAATGTGGCTGCACTCTAGTTGGTACAGGCCAGTAATAGAGGTGCATATAAACCTGTTCTGCCCTTGTTTGTGTTGATTTAACTTACCAGTACAAATTAAAATAGCCTTGAGCGGTTGGAAGTTTAACTAAATCAGTTAGGAGGAAAAAAAATAAAATCATGTCCTTTAAATCAAAGAAAGGTTTTCTTTCTAGTGCTGCCTGAGTCTGGAGAGCTGTTTTGTGCAGCTGGATGCCTTGTCTTTGGCTCACCAAATGAGATGCTGATGGGGCATGTGGCTGCAGGTCATTGCCGGTGGTCTCATGGCCAGGACATGGGTGCACATGGGTATTGCTGCTGCTGCTCTGCTCCTCAGAGGTATCTGAGTTCCCTGAAAAACCTGTTTATGCTTCTAGATCCTGGTGCCAGGCTTCCTTCAGAGCAGAAACTAGAAATGAGGAGGGTGGGAAGCCAAAGGAGCTGTTGTTCAGAGCTCAGGGCTTCCCATGGCAGGACTCAGCCTGGTGAGTGTGGTGTGGAGGTCTGGGCAGGGGACAGGCTGCTCAGCCTGCAGTGGGAGCAAGGCTGGCTGTGTTTCACCCCTGCAGGGAGAAGGCTCTGAGATCACACAGGCCAGCTGGATCTTGAATCCAAGATGTTTATTTGGAAGGGGGAGTGAGGGTTTCTCAATTTTGCAGGGCTTGCAGATGGGGATAGGTTTGCTGCCAAGCAATAGGATGGGTCTTTGCAGGATGGCTCTTTTGTAAGGCAAGCCATTCCCCAGCCAGTGTGGGGACAACTGGCTGAGAGCCTGAGATTTTGTCACATTGGGAAGATCGTGGAATTCAACAGAGCTAGACAAGACTGGGACAGCAGCAGATCGAGGCAGGGTTGGGGGTGCTGCCAAAGCCTGTTGAATTTTTTATGGGGCTTATGGGAGGAGCGACTGAGAAATGGTATGTCAGAGCAATAGGGCTTGTGTGAGGAGCAGGACTTTGTGATTCAGCTGAGTTTCAGCACTGAGTGATCTCCCTTTGCAGCCCAGACTGCCACCACTGGAGCTGGCAGAGCGCTTCTGAGAGCCAGCTGGGGAAGATGATCCCACCAAAGACAGACTGCTCTTTTTTTTCTGGATGAATTTTTTATCTGTATCTGTGGTTGAGATGGGGCAGATGTATGAAAACAGACATGAGGGAGAAAAGGATGGTAGGGCCCCCATAATGTCCATATAAATTGATTGAGGCATTTGAGAAACCACAAGCACAGAGTGTGCTGAAGGCAGAAAGGGCAGGACTTATTACATGATCTTTTAGGCTCTGAGAAACCGTGAAATCTGGTGAATCCCACTCAATATAGCTACAGACACCAGATTTTATTTTCTGGCATGGTGGGATGAAGCACAAGGCAGCACTGATCATGGGGACCAGTTGTGTTCCACGTGTTGGTGTCAGTCTGAGCTCCCAAGTGCCTGGAAACAGTTGCTTAAGGGACTTGGGTCTGGGTATCTGAAACTTTCTGGATTTCACAAACCCCTGCACTTTCCCTGCAGTGTCCCAGTGCTGGTGCTCCTGAGTTGGTTCCTAAAAGGGCATTTGGTGCTGGGCAGGGCATGCTTGTGCCAGGGCCTGCAGCCAGAGCCCTGTGCTGGAGGTGGCTCAGCAGCAGGGTGAATTTTGGCACTAATTTATAAGCAGCCCTAAACCTGTACATTTGCTGCCTGAAAGAGGTGGGGAAGGAGCTCCTCCTCTGCATCCCTGATGGCAAAGAAGATGCAGACCTTGTCCTTCATAAACACAGAGCTGAGCCCTGTGACTCTTCCTGGCTCTCCTCGCTCCCAGGCCAAGGTGGCCTGCACTGTCCTCCCACCCAAAGCTGCTTGGGCTGGACTGTTGGCCAGTGTTCACACCCAGGCCTGGGTGGGGATCTCTTCTCCCTCCCTTCCCAGCAGAAAGAAAATAATTTTCTTGAGTTCCTCCCTGCCCTGAGGGCCTGGTTACGCCTGCAGCCCCAGCCCCAGCCCTCAGAGGTGGTCTTTCCATCTTGCTCCTGTGCCACCCAAATGCATCTGCTGTCCCTGTGGCATTGGGACACAGTGTGGGAGCATTTTCACCCATGGGACGCTGTCTCTCCTGGCAGATACAGGGCAGGAATTGGCTTTACTGGCCAAAGACACGGTCACTAGTGAGGTTCCCCAAGGCTCAGTTTTGGGATGAGTCTTGTTTAATATTAGGAAGGCTCTACAGAGAGATCTGGACAGGCTGAAGCAATGGGCCAAGGCCAGTTGTATGAGGTTCAGCAAAGTGAAGTGCTGGATCCTGCATTTGGATCACAACAACCCCACCCAGTGCTAAAGGGTGGGGGTCAGAGTGGCTGGAAAGCTGGGGTTCATGAGCCAGCAGTTGCCCAGGTGGCCAAGAGGAAGGAGGCCAGTGGCATCCTGGCTTGTATAGCAGTGCTGTGGCCAGCGGGACCAGGACTGTGATCATCCCCCTGTACTTAGCACAGTACCTCAAATCTCACTTTCAGTTTTGGACACCTCGCTACAAGAAAAATATTGAGGTGCTGGAGCAAGTCCAGAGAAGGGCAGCAGAGCTGGTGAGGGACCTGGAGCACAAGTCCTGTGAGGAGTGCCTGAGGGAGCTGGGGATGTTTAGCCTGGAGAAAAGGAGGCTCAGGGGAACCTTACCACTCTCTACAACTGCCTGAGAGTGTAGCAAGATGGGGGTGAGCCTCTTCTCCCAGACAACAAGTGAGGAAGACAAGCCTCAAGCTGCGCTGGGGAGGGTTCATGTTGCACATCAGGAAGAATTTATTCGCTAAAAGGGAGGTTAAGCACTAGAGTGGTCTGCCCAGGGAGGTTGTGGAGTCACTGTCACTGAAAGTGTTAAATAAATGACTGGACATGGCCATGAGTGCTAATGGTTTAGTTGACAAGGTGGTGTTCAGTCATAGGTTGAACTCAAAGATCTTGGAAGTGTTTTCCAATCTTAATGATTTTATGATTCTATGATTCTATCAGCAAGGCTCATCTTTGTCCTATGGAGCCAGCAGCATCAGTCATGACTCGCCTGGCTGCATGCTCGGCATGCAAACGAGCTTCTTGTCCTGGTATTCGTCTTCCTGGTGCATTTCCAGCTCTTTTTTCCTCTTCTGCACATGTTGTGAATGAGTCTTGAGCCCCAGGTCTGGCAGAGGCAGTTTGCCCTGCTTTCACTGCCTCTTGTTGTGCTTTACATGGAGGGAGCCTCTGTTTTGGGGAGTACATCACCCATACTGGACACCCAGCATGAGGAAGGCTCCTTCCTCCAGGACTTGCAGGGTGGCTGGTAGAGAGGTGATGCGTCTCCAGCCACTGGCCTCATCTCTCTGCTCCTTAATCTCCTTTATCCTCCTTTTCCTCTCAAAGTAAATCTTCATCCCTACTTCCAAGGACACTGACAACAGTGGCAGCTGGGCCATGGCTTGGAGTCCAAAACCTAGAGGTAGAGCCCCTGTCTCTTTCCCCTATTTGTGTGAGAGGCACAGCATGAAGTAACCCCCGTTGCTGTGATGAGCAGGGGGATGCACAGAGGCCCAGGAAGGTGAATTAGCATCCTCAATATCCTCCTGAAGGTCGCTTTGTGACACAGAATAGGTCCCCATTTCCTGGCCTCCAGAAATCCTGGCCTGGCAGTTGTGCTGCAGGGATACCCTGTGCTGGGGTGGGCACGAGGACGTGGGGCTGTGCCTGTGGGGTAGCCAGTGGAGATGGGACATGTGTCTAAGCTTGATGGTTTCTTCTCCAGGGAAGGCTCAGAGACCAGCCAGCATCTCACAGGGTGATGTGGACAAGCAGGAGGCATCTTCACTCACTTCAGCATGGGAACAGGATGGAGAGCTGCTCTTGCAAGAGGCACTGTCCATTCTGTTCCCCCAAGCTGGCGCTGATTATTTGGCCTTCAGCCCTTTTCTACAGAGCACCAGCTCTCCTGGTGCTCAGGGGTCCCTCAGGGCTGGAGAGGGGGTCTCTTTGGTTCCTGCTCGCTGCATGGCTGCTGCTTCCATCCCTTCCTAGCAAGGGCAGCTATTAATATCTCAGGCTGTTCCTCCCCTCTTCCTTCCCCTGTTGAGGATAAATGAGCCTGATCTCTGCACAGGGAGCACCGTGAGAAAAGCCAAAGCCTGGAGCACTGTGTGTGCTCTGGGCTGGCCAGGGGAGGCAAGACCTCGTGCTCTGGCTGGAGACCTTCCCTTCTGCCTGTTGCTTACTGTAAATGTGTGCAAGATGAAACCCCAACCAGAAAGCATTTCCTTCCTGCCCCTTTAAGTGGATCAACCTCCTGCGAGTGTTGTGAGGGCTGTGGGGAGTTTGAAGGAGCTGGTTTTGCCTGGGTCTGGTCAGCAGGAGGCCACCAGCAGGTGGGGGGGATGCTCCAGGGGGTTTGGGCTGTGGCAGTGTGCAGTGCACGATCTCATGGTTTGCAGTCCTGTTTTTGGGGGCACTAGGGTGCTGTGCCCCAGATGTGCACAGTGTCAAGGTTCTGATGTGTTAGCAGGTGGGGTGACACTTTCAGGAGGGATGAAAATAGCTCATTGCGTAGGTTTTTCTCAGAAGACGGTCCAGCTGACAGTGGAGCAGGGCTGGGGAGAGGGAAGCCTGTGTGTGGGAGGCCTGGGGAGGCAAAAGGTTGCACTCGCCTCCTTGGTCCAGGGCTTTTGGTGCATTAAAATTCAGTCACTGTGACTTCAGACCCGTCTCCAGCAACGTGCTGGGACATTTGTCTCAATGGGGGCTCTTGATCTCGGTCCCTGGGCTGAGCTGCAGGTGTCTGGAGCCATTCCCACAACAGGCATCTGCCCTTTGGGGCTTCCTCACTCCGGTTCCACCTTCCTCCTCCTCCTCACCCTTCCTGCCCCTCATGCTCCAAGCTGCTCCCTCCGTTCTGGCTTTCCGGTGACTGCAAACAATATCCTTATTCACTCAGTGGCTGGGATTTGGCGGCGAGGGGAAGGCCTGGGAGCAGAGGAGGAGGAAGGAGAGAGGCAGAGAAGTGAGTGTGCCTGTCCTGGGCCAGCTGTCCAGCTGTGGTTAAAGGTGCTCTGTGGGGCAGTCTGGCTCTCTGCTCCCCCAGTTTCCTACAGGGAATGAGGGCTGTGCACTCCTGTGGTTTGTCCACCTGCCCTGCCGTAGTACCCTCCAAACCCACAGACAGTTTCAGCTGAATTTATTGGGAATTAGCATCCTGCAAGCATCCCACAGGTCAGTGTGTGGGCATTCAGTTGCTCTTGCAAGGTGAATGGCCCCAAAGGATGCACAGTGCTTATTAGACTTCAGAGTTGCAGCACAGATCCATTTGCCCTATGAACACAGTAAGGCTTTTCACTGCTCCAGCTCTTGTTTAAAACCACAGCAGCTCAGCAGGTCATGGGGCACCGCTCTGCCTCTGGTGAAGCTGCCAGGCTCCTTCCTGATCCTGCTGGGAGTTGGGCAGGGGCTGGTGATCACTTGAGCCCCCAGGGAAGGGGTGCCAGAGGCTCTCCCCTGCCAGCTCTCCCTGGGAGGCACACAAGGGCCCTGACCAGCCTCAGAGAGCACAAAACCTTGGGGCATGTCATGGGATTTTGCTGCCCCAATGCTGGCCCCAGGGCAAAGGGCTTCAGGGGACTGCAAAGGGAGGATGAGGGGAGCACTGGGCCTCAGGCAGGGCAGTGCCATAATCCACTGTTTCTGTGGGCTCAGCAGTGACCACAGGCTTAGCTCTGCCCTTTAGGAGAGCACAGTGATGAGACCAGCCTAAGACAAGTCAGGGGAGACATCTTGCCCACAGATTGCTCCCTGCCTGGGAGGTCTTGGGTGGGTGTGGGCTCCTTCCTACACCCCAGTGCCCCCATTTACAGTAGGGGTTTTCCCAGCTGGTTGAGCTGGACCTGTGTGTGTAACACATCTGAGGCTTGTGGTGCTGCAGCCATGTAATGGCTCTTGGATGAGAAGCATCGATGCCCTGTATCATCAGAGCTGGTAAACTCTTTATTATTATCTTCCTGTCTTGTGGCTGCAGGCATTCAGTGTTGCAGAAGTTCACTGTTGGGACTGCCCTGTCCCCCAGCAGACATATCCCCATGCCCTGCTTGGCAGGGTGGATGTGTCCCATGCTGGGGCAGCCACTGGGAGCTGGGGTCAGCACATAGTCTGTGGGGGCTGAGCAGGAGGTGCAGTAAGGTGCAGGCAGGGCAAATGTGGTTTCCCTGGTGGTGATTTCCTCCCAGCAAGTGCCGTGGGTAGCCATGGTCAGCAAGCCTTCCTGCAGCACAATCCCACGGGGACCAGCTGTGTGCATCCTCTCTGCAATGAGACCTTGCAGTGCTTGCTTTGCTTCCTGCAGAGGTGTCCCTCAAGGTAGTGTTTCACTCCCAGTGCATGACCTTGGTACCCCAAACCCATCTGACAATGGCTGCTCAGGAATCACCCTCCCCTGCCTTCATGGGAGGAGTGCACCCTCACTCCTGAAGGGAAGTGAATGATAATGTCCCCTCCTTTGTCCTTCCACCTTTGGTGGTCCAGCTCCCTTGCAGGGTTGATGCCCACGGTGTGTTTGTGAGCTCCCTGTATGGGCTCAGCCCTTTTGTACCCACACTTCATTTTTTTCCATGAGGAGGAGGGAGATTATGTTCATCTCCTGCAGAATAAGCTGGTGTCCATGAACTATCCCTGTCTCACTGGGGCCTACAGGGTCATGGTGGACCAGCCACTTACCCCAGCCACCGATTAATTTATTAATTAATGAGATGAATTCACTCTCAGCTGGTGTTGGAATAAGAAGCATTTTTAGCATACATTTCGCAAACTGGCGACGTGTCTCGGAACAGACAAACTGGGATCAGGGTTGCTCACAGCCTGGGAAGGGTGCCTGTGTGGAGGGAGCCTCGGCTCTCCCGGCATCGAGGTCATGCATGAAATATGAGAAATTACCCCGAGAAATTCTGATCCTGGAGGAGGAGGAGTTCATGACTTCAGAAATGCCAGATTTGGGAGGGGATGGAAGGGGAAGGGATATATTTTCCTTTTCAAAATACCTAAGGAATTCAGCCTGTGCTGCATAGACAGTGAGATTTTGCCCCTCGGTGCCAGGAGGGGTAGTTCATACCCTTGTGTCTTGTTAAGGTTTTGTTGCCATGGGTGAAAAGCCCTCCCATTCCACTGTAATCCCAGGCATGTACAGTTTTTAAATCACCCTAAAATCAAGAGAGTGGCTCAAATATGAGATTTAAAGAAAGTACTGCATGTCCTCTATTCTCTCTGATTTCTATGGCTTTAGGTTGGATTTTTGTCACTTTTTCCAGCTGTGAGGGGATATTAACTTTTATGTATAAAAAGGTTTTTTTACATATGTTTCTATGTATATTTGTGATTTCACATAAGTGCATGATTCCTGGAGTAGAATCAGCCTGAGGTTTGTTACAAAACACAAAGGTTGGCAGCTCTGCCACGGCAGCTGCAAGGCGATGGTACGTGCATGTCCGGGGCTGTTTGGTGCCTACCTTGGGGTCCCTCACACCAGTGGGGCTGGCAGGGTGGCCTCTGCCCACCTGGCATCTGCCAGTGATAGGAAACTCTGCTTCCCCTGCAAGAGCATCCTGGCAGCATTGGGAGGAAGGGCAGTGCTGCCTTGGTATGTCAGATACCTGATGGGTACAAGAGTGGGATGGGGATTTGGCCTCTGGGCCCAGCGAGCTGTCAGCCTCGCATCCTGTCCTGTGTTTTTTACCCACTCCTGTCCCAGCTGGCAGACAGGGAAGTCAGGCAGAAGATTGGGCTGCTCCTAGGGGCCCGGCTAGACTTGGCCATCCTCCTGGTGGGCTGGTGTGGGATGGTCTGGCTGTCCGTGGTGGAGATGGCGAATCTGTGGCAGGGAGGGAGGTGGAGGGAAGGGCTCAGTGCAAAGCTCGCTGTGTCCTTTGGCTGCCCAGTGTGGGGCGTGAGCAGCTCAGCCTGCACTGCTCAGGCTGCCCAACTCCCACATTCAACTGGCCTCCTGCAAACAGCGATGTTGGAAAGGCATCTCTTTCTCTGGAGCGCAGGAGCAGGCGTGTTGCCTGCCACTTCTCAGTCCACCTACATGGGTCTGTTGTCTACCTGCTCCACAGTTCTGCCTGGTGCTTGACCCAAAACCCTGTCCGAGCCCCTAGAGAAGCCCCCAGTAGTTCTACACTTAGGCCTGGCTGCTGGCACAGAACCTAGGACACAGTTCCTGCCTGCACTCTTGGTTCTCCAAGGTTCAAGCAGATGGTGTTGCACTTACTCTCCAGAGTTCACTTCCCACTGTGTTAAACCTGGGAGTGGACTGCAGCCTCCTGATGCTGCAGCAGTACAAATAACAACCATTTTACAATTAAAATGGGAGTTTTTTAGTATTTTTTCAAATCTTTCTCCACGTATATGCTTTCAGTGATGCCCTTGAATGCTGCAAGCCCCTGTATTTCTTTTCTGTACACATGCACAGCAAATGTCCCCCCGTGGGCTGGGGGTCTGCGTTGCTGTTACTGCCCTCAGCCCTGTTTCAGTGGATGTGCTGTCTGTGTGTCTGTCTGCATGTGCCTGGGTGGGTGCACATGTGTGGGCCCCAGGCATGCGTGTGGAGTGTGCCTGTGAGTGGGAAGCTGGGCTTTTTTAGCTCCTCGTTATTATTAGTGGTAGGAGCCCAGTGACAGTAAGGCTGGAGGTGCCCGAGACTTTAAGAAAAACAACAGGAGGGAGGAGGCTTCGCATTCCTGCTCCTGAATTGAGTCGGAGGTGACAGCCTTTCCCTGCAATGCAATTAATCCCGGCAGCGCCTCTGCCGCCCTCCCCCTCCCGCCTCGTCCAGGAATTAATTACTTGATTATAAATTCCCGAGTGGCGGTTTATAATAGCAATGATCCCCTCAAAATTCATTCTTGCTGCCGCTTTCTTTCCATCTCGCCCTCGTCGTTGAGTCTCTAACGCCATATCTCTGTGTTGGGTGAAGCCTTTCTCCTCGCCCGCTGGCGTCCTGGCTTTTCCCCCCAGTAAACATGAAGGGTGAATATTTGGAGTTGATTTTAAGGGGTGTTTTGGGAAGCCCTGTTCCTGCTCACAGGGATGGAGCCCTTCTCTCATAGGTAGTGTTTCTCCTGGCTGGGAATCATGCAGGAGCGAGGCGGTTGCGCTGATAGCTGGGGATGAGATTTTGTCCCAGTTATTCGGCGCATGGCCCAGGCCCGGCCCCAAGGAGTGGGGCTGGGGGCTGGCAGTGTGGCAGGGGGAGGCCCCGTTCCTCCTCACTCTGTCCTTCCAGATTACACTGACACTGGCTCTGGGGCTTGTCAGGGAGGCAGGGAAGGGAGAAAGGATTTGGCGTGGCGTACAGGAGCGTGAGGGAGGTGGTGATGTCTCGCAGGAGCCTGCTGGCGATGGGTGATGGGCCTCAAAATGGTGCTGCCTTAGTGGGGGATGAGCCTCTCTGTGTCCGCCCCACAGTCCCCAGGGCTTGGCCCTGACCCACCCCCACTGACTGGCTGCAGAAAGTTGCCTGAGGTGCTGCGCCCCTCCAGGGGACCCAACCCAGCCGATAACACAGCCCGGCACACACAGCCCCTCTGCCATTTCTGCCATGGAAATTACCAGGTTTCCAGCTCCACAAGCTGTGTGGGGGCTTTCAGCCTGGCAGTGGCATCCTGCTGGGAAAAAGCACCATCCCTCCTGAACCACGTGGGCAGAGCCAGTGTGGGCAGCACTGATGTTCAGTGGCACACGTGGCCGCTGGGCTCTGACGATGCTGCTTTTCCCTATCTCTGCAGAAGATGCTGATGAAGCAGCAGGACCGCCTGGAGGAGCGGGAGCAGGACATCGAGGAGCAGCTCTACAAGCTGGAATCGGACAAGCGGCTGGTCGAGGTAACCAGTGCTTCACCCTGCCACAGCCAGTCCCAGGGACTGTCACCCTATGGCACACTGGGGACAAGCTCCTGGGACATAGGATCCAGGTGGGCAGGGAGGAAGGCAGATATGCAGGGGAGGAATAGCTGGACAGACTTCCTGCCTCCATTTCAGCGTCATCAGTCATCATTTTGGGAGACAAAATGTGTTTGGAGCTTCTCTGCAGCCTCATGTGTCCTGGGTTGAGTTGGGAGGTGAGGAACAAGGCTGTCCTTAAATATCAGATGGCCCATCCTGTCCTCAGTTCAGCACAGCCTTTCTGAGGAAGGGAGTGCTTGTGGTCCTTAAAGCCCTTTGGCCTCCAGAACATGAAGGGGAAGGCTCTGGAACATGAAGTGTCTCCAGCCTGCGGTGGGGCTGGGGATGAGGATGAAGATGGGAATAGGTGGGATTTTTCAGAGGAGCATACTTCTATTGGTGGTGCAGCAAGTTGTTCCTTGGCATTGGGTCTCTGGAGCTGATCCCCACACAGAACCCAGGAAGTACATCTAGGAATCTGCTAAACCAATCAGACCTTCACAGTGTCCCTGTTGGGTCACTGGCACATAGAAGTCCCATGTGATAGTTGACAGCAGGGTTTGAGCTGTCTGGGTGTTGCAGGAGAGCAGAGCTGCTTTCAGGTTGCACTCTTGGGGCTCCACTGCAGCTTTGGATCAGCAGGGTGCAGCTTTCAGGTTGCATTCTCCACTGCTGAGAAAGGACCCAGGTGTCCTGGGACATCATGGAAGAGGTCAGAGGGCACAGAGTGCCTGACCCTGTCCTCCCCCCAGGAGAAGGTGAGCCAGCTGAAGGACGAGGTGCGCCTGCAGTATGAAAAGATGCACCAGATCTTGGATGAGGACCTGCGGAAGACCATGGAGATCCTGGACAAGGCCCAGGCTAAGTTCTGCAATGAGAACGCGGCCCAGGTTCTGCACCTCAATGAGCGCATGCAGGAGGCCAAGAAGCTCCTCAGCTCTGTCCAGGTCATGTTCGACAAAACTGAGGACATCAACTTCATGAAGGTAAGACAAGTTGCCCTTGCCAGGCTGGGATGGAGGCTGTGGAGAGGTTTGGTTGTGTGGGAAGAATTGGGTAGGTGGGGGGTGTGGTGGGGAGTGGGATGGGGACATTCGCAGGGCTGGCTGATGCCTCCAGAGTGCTCAGCAGTGGAAGAAGTCAAGGAGAAGTGGGGCAGGGTCAGTGCTGGCCTCAAATGAGGAGGTGCCACAGCTGGAGATGGGGCTGGAACAGCTCATGCAGGGGAAAGAGGGCTCAGTGCCCATGGTCAGACTCCCCTCCTGGGGGACCATGGAAGATGACACTGAAAGGGGGCATGGCCACCATGGCAGGGATTGGCCTTACTGACCAGAGCTTCTCCTTCCACTTCTAGAACACCAAGTCTGTGAAAATCTTAATGGACAGGTAAGCGCAGCGGGACAGACGTGTTTGGGGGAAAGGATGTGTTCGTGTCCACAGGGGTGGCAGCAGCACAATATTCAGAGGAAGACCAGGGCCAGGGATGCTACAGGGTTTGGGAGAGACATGTCATGCTCAGCTTCCCTCCTTCTCTGAGAAGATAAAAACATCCCCTCATGCAGCCATTGAATCAGGCCCTCCCTGTGGACTAGGGGAAACTCAGTGTTGTGCTTGTGAAAGAGCAGAGAATGGGACCAGCTGGGTTGGGGTACAGGGCTCTGTCCGGCTCTGCTGGGCAGTCAGGGCAGGGGGTTAAAGCCAGCATTAGCAGAGCAGAGATGAGCTGGGATGGCCATGCAGTGGGGACATGGACTGCAGAAGGTGTGTCTTGCCAGGGGAGATTCAAGCAAAACTGGACAGGGAAGGTCCTGCCTTCCAGAGACAGCCAGCTCACTTCTGTCCTCTATCCTAGGGGAGGGGGTTTGGCTCCAGGAGGGTGTGGAGGGAGGAGCTGTCCCTCTCCTGAGTCTGCCTTGTAACTCATGCCACTCTCCTGCCATCCCCGACAGGACTCAGAACTGTACAGGTGGCAGCCTGCCCCCACCCAAAATTGGCCACCTCAACTCCAAACTCTTCCTGAACGAGATTGCCAAGAAGGAGAAGCAGCTGAGGAAGTTGCTGGAAGGTGAGTGAAACCTGAGGGGTGCAGGGGTGTGGGACTTCACTACCTCCTGTATGCATAGCTGGCTGCTCTGCAGATCCCAGTACAAAATGGTGGGGAGAGCTCTTTAGGGCAGGGACCCCTTAGAGCCCCTCTGTGGTCAGCAGGGGCATGGAGAGTCACAAAGCCAATTCCTCTCCCCAGCCAGACTCTCCCCAGGCCATTTTCCTTGTCTTGTGAAATGGCTGTGCTCTGGGGTTACACAAAACCCTGAAATACAAAGCTTTTGAGGGGTTGCCATTGCCAGGAAAAGTCAGTGGAAAGATGGGGGTCAGCATGTGGGCAGGGACAGCCAGGGGCTAGCGTGGTCCCACAGCCCCCGGCCAATGCCTGGGAGCAGAGCATGTCTTGTGGAGGCTTCCCAGTCCCCTCCTTAGAGGATTCATGTTTATCCCCAAGGCTGTCCCACTCTGCTCCCGTTAGGGACTGTGTTCATGAGCTGTTTGCAGAGCAGTGCCCGGGGCTCTCTGAGCTCCACCTGCACGGGGCTGTGTGTGTGGTTTGCCACTGGTGGGGCTGGCTGGGGGACCCTCTGCGCACATGGGGCTGGAATGTGGGTCCTGGGGCTCCACTGCAGCTTTGGATCAGCAGCTGGAGCACCCTAGAGCTGCGCCATGCTGCACTTAATACAACCCCCCTCTCCTGTTCCACTCCACAGGTCCTCTGAGCACCCCCGTCCCCTTCCTGCAGAGCATCCCCATGTACCCCTGCACCGTCAGCAACTCCGGCGCGGAGAAGCGCAAGCACTCCACCGCCTTTCCCGAGGGCAGCTTCCTCGAGCCATCGTCCGGGACTGTGGCGAGCCAGTACATGAGCCAGGGCGCTTCGGCTGGCGAGGGGCAGTCCGCACAAGCCATGGTGCCTTGTAGCTCCACGCAGCACATAGTTGGACTTCCTAGCGGCCCGCAGCCGGTGCACTCGGGCTCCGTCTTCAACCCATCTCACTACCCCAACACCACGTCATCTCAGCAGTCCGTGCTCTCCCAGTACGGCGGGCGCAAAATCCTCGTCTGCTCCGTGGATAACTGTTACTGTTCCTCGGTGTCCAACCACAGCGGGCACCAGCCCTACCCGCGCTCGGGGCACTTCCCCTGGACAGTGTCGTCGCAGGAGTACTCCCACCCGCTGCCGCCCGCCCCCGCCGTGCCCCAGTCGCTCCCGGGACTTGCCGTGAGGGAATGGATTGACGCATCCCAGCAGCACGGGCGGCAGGATTTCTATAGGGTCTATGGCCAGCCATCGGCCAAACACTACGTCACCAGTTAACCGTCACACTCTGCTGAGAGTCCTGCTCGATGACGTGTTCAGAGAGAAAAGTCTGGTTTGGTTTGGCTTTTCTTTGCTGGTTTTTTTTCCCCCTTTTAAATCAAACCCGATATTTTCCCTGCCTCACACCCCTCCAGGATTTTGGGGAGGGTTGTTCTATCATATCTCTTTTTTTTTTTTTTTTTTTTTTAAATCCTTTAAAAATGAAATAATAATTTTTTTCATTTTAATGCCTTTTTTTAATTTAATTTTGGAAGTCCTTCCTGCCCCTCGCTGGGTAAACACGAGGGAGAAATTACCGAGAAGAAATTGATGGGGATTTCAGTCGGACATCTGGGTCTGTGCGTTGTGCTCTTCCTCACTCCTCTCTGCCTTTGGAAAACTTCAGAAGGGACAATGGCACCTTCTCTCTTTCTATTTCTCCAAGTTAATTTTTTCTGGTTTGGTTCAGTTTTTTCCCTTTCCCAACCCCTTTCTTTCCGTTTTTAAAAAGAAAAAAAAAGAAAAAATCTATCATTGATTCAGTATGAAATGATACTTGTAGATTTTGGGTTTGTTACTTTTTTTTTTTTTAAGGCTGATTTTTTTTTTTTTGTGTTACAAGGCCACTTCTCATGCATATTGGCTTTTTTTTCCTTCTTTCAGAGATTTGTAAATACACAATGGCAGGAAATTTAATGCACAAAAAAAAAAGGGAAAAGAAACTTTACAAAAAACCACAAATAAATAAATTTTAAAAAAAATCTGTTCTAGTTTTCAGGAGGGGAAGCGTGACTGAAGCGCACTCCCCTCCTGCATATCGCTGATGCAACTTCCTGTAACAAGCACTTTGTATAAAAAAAAGTGGACTTCCTGCTATAAGGCACAGGTATTTATTCTGTAACCAATTTTAGACACACACAAACACACACACACACACACAAAATATTCAAATAAATGTGATCACTTAGTGCAAATGCCTCGCTCTGCTGCAGCTCTTCCCCCGGGAACGCCAGCTCTGGCGGGAGGCTCCAACCTGCTTTCGGAAGGAAGCGCTCCCCAGTCCCGCAGGGATGGCGGATGATGACAGCGGTTGTCCAGAAGGGCTGTTCGGGAGGAGCAGATCAGCAGTGGGGTCCCACATGTCGAGGGGGTCCCCACCAGCGCCCATCCCATGTCCCAGCCCCGTGGGAAGGTGTGCTGGAGATGCAGCTCTGCACAGGCTCCCTCCCAGGCAGCAAGGATGTGAGTCAGGCACGGAGCCGGCCCGGCCGCATCCTGCCCATGAGCTCCAGAACAATCCCCATTGTGGGATGGGGACTGGGTTGGGGACAGCAGCTTTCCTGACTCTGCCAGCGTCCACCATTCCAGCCATGCTGCTGCCCTGGCACCCAGCCCTTGAGCCTTCATCCCCACCTAAAGCCCCACTGCCCCCTGGGGCTTTGTGGGTGTGGCTGGGGACCCTCTGGACTCAGCCAAGGCTGGGAAGGGCAAGGAGGAACCCTTGTCCAGTGGTGGGGCCGTGGGCTGGCCTGGCTGGGGCTGTGCAGGGGCAATCTTCATCTGGGAAAAATGAGGATGACTTCATATAGCAGAGCAGTGTCAGGGCAGGAGGGGTTTTCCATTGCTCTCTTCGAGTTCAGCTTGCTTTATTTTTTTCTTGGTTGCAAAACACCCCTGGTTAATTCCGGTTTGGATTCCCCCTGTGCTTTTTTGGTGGGAACTGGGAAAGGGGGAGAGTCTCAGTGAGCTGAAACAGGGGAACAGTGAGTTCAAGGGAGGAGGACCCTCTCACTAACTCCCCCCATTCCATTCCAGCCGAGGTGGCAGCACAACCTTGGACAACTTCCCAGGTAGTGTTGATTTGGGGAACCAGCACCTCCTACCCCTATGTGTTCTTTTACACATGCGCCGCAGAGCCTGGCAGCTCAGCCCTGCTGTCCTGCTGGGTTCTTCCCAACTCTGTCCTGCTCAGGCTCTTCAGGAAACCCCCAATCCACTGAAATATTTGGGGGTTTGCTTCTCAGTCAAAAGCAAAGCACTCCAGGATGGCAGGAAGGGAGCAGGATGCTCTCAACCTCCACAGGGATCCCATGATATCTCTCCTCCATGTTCAGAGGCCAGCTGCTGCTGCGAGGTAAAGAAGAGCCCCTGGTGATGGGGATACAGGCAAGATGAGTGACATCCCTCCCTGTGGAGGAAGGTCCCCAATGCACAGCCAGGGCCACCCCCAGCCCAGGATACTCCCCAGCCATGGCCCCTATGCTTGGTGCCTCTAGGTTTGACTGGCCAGCTGCCCTCCTCCTCATCATCATCATCTTCCTCCTTGGCACAGCTACCTCCTCCTGTGATAGTAGCAGCTGCCAGCCCAGGCATTAAAGCACCTGTCACCATCTGCTGATGGGGGGGACACAGGGACAGCCTCACCCTGCAGGGTGACCCCCAAAGATTAGGACTCCCCACCATGGGCCACTCTCACCCCACGCCCTCACTGGAGGGACCAGCCCCAAAAGAGCAGATGCTCATGCAGAGCAGAGTCCCCTGGTGTCCTGGGTGCCCCAGCTTCCAGGACCATCAGTGCCATCAAGCCCTACATGCTGCTGGTGGTGAGGAGGAGAGCAGTGGCCCCATGGGGTCAGCCCATGGAGCAGGAGGAGGAATGTGTGCCCACAGCCCTGTTGGGAAATCAGTGTCCTGCGAGGGGAAGCGCTGATGCTCGGGTGCACAGCGGGGTTTTATTGATGGATGGCTCTGTCCGGGGGGTGGGGAGAGCAGGGGGAGCAGAGGCACATCCATAAACAGCTCGAGTTGTGAATGGAAAGAGACGGATTAGGAGCCAGGTGAAAACATGTCACACGGAGGAAAGAAAAATGAGCAGCTGGGCCAGACCAAATTGGTGTCTGATGAAGGACGTGGGGCCTGGTGGAAAAAGGATCCCGGGGCTGGCGGTGCTGCTTGGGGGAGGCTGATGGGGAACAGCTGGAGCTGGACACACATCTGGTGGAGCAGGGTGAGGGGAAAGACAGTGGCTGCTGTAAGTACCGTGCCACCAGCCACTGCACTCAGGGCACAGGGCTGCAGCTCAGCCCTCGAAGCAGCAGGGCAAGAGGGGCTGATGATTCACTTTCAGGGTGATCCTGGGTGCCCCATGGCCCAGCCCTCAGCAGGGATTTACCTGGTGGGGTTCAGGCTCTCCTGTGCCAAGGGGTCCCCATGTGGAGGAGCCACTGCCTCTTCCTCCATTTGCATGCATGTAAATAAGCAATCAACATAATGAAGGTGAATGCAAACCAGGCTTTCAGTTTGCAACCAAGTCCTATTTTTAACCTTGGAAAAGGGTTTCAGCAGGAAGCTGCAGGCCCTGTCCTGGTACCCATTAGCACATCCAGCCATGTGGGTGCTCACAATGATCCTTCACCCCAAAACACCACTGACCCCACAACCACCACTGGGTCAGTGCCTGTTGCACTCTGTTCCCGTTACCAAAGCAAACAGAAATCCCACATCTTGTGGAAAGCTGGGCCACATCACATCACACCCTGCCTCGCAGGAGCCTTTTCAGGCAGCTCTCCCACCCAGTGAGCCCCAGGTCCCCCTTCCAGCCAGGGTGTACACCCCGGGAATGCCCTCGGCGCCTTGGGAGTGAAAGCCCCATGCTTAAACATGAGGGTATATTTAGACAGTGTCAATTTAAGTTTGCACAGCAACCTTATAAATATGAAAGCCCATCTCCACGAGATGTTTAAGATACCTCATCAGCCCTTGGAAAATATGCAGGAATATTAATTAGCCAGATTTGGGTATTATCTCATAATGAATAAATTAAGAGACTCGCTGCCTAAGATGAACCACTGGTGTTTCATTAGGTTTTGTTGCTTTCTTTTAAGAAAAGTGTGTTTCTAAGATAATTCACTCATTTTAACCCAGGCTGGCACAGGGGCTCAGAGGATGCAGCCATGCCAGGGCCAACCAGGGTGGACACAGCAGACTACCTGAAGAGACCCTAAAAGCTGCTGCTTTACATCCCCTGGTTTGGCCCAGCTGGCTGCATTGCCGCTGGACACAGAGGGACAGGGACAGGGTTGGAATCCTGTCCCAGGTGCAGCAGCCCTGGGCCCAAGATAGAAGCAGAAAATGCAACCCCACTTCTCAAAAAACTTATTTTTTGCTTCTTCCCTTCCTGCCCTCAATCCTCGCCTCCTGCCCTCCTGCTCTGTTCCCCTGGCTGCTTCACTCCCTCCAGCTGGGCCAGGATAGGAACTTCCCAGTTGCTGTAGAAACCCAGATGAAGGACACACTTCAAACAAAAATGCCAAACAAGAAATGGCTTTGTGCGCGCCCGGATGGCCGCTTTTCCTTGCCAGGATGCGGTGGCTTTGAGGCCCTTCATTGGGGCACCCTGTGTGGTCGGGGAGGGCTGCAGGGACAGGCAAGGCTCCCCTAACAGCCCCAAAAGCTTGTGTTAAGCAGTGAGCAGAGGCTGGGGGTCACTGGAGATTGCACTTCAAAGGTGTCCATCACCCATGGGATGCTGCATTGCAGCCACTGGGTGCCAGATCTGGCATCATCCACCTCTCTGGTGTTACAGCTAAGATGCCCCTGGGACCCCAGCGGGCACCACCACCTGATTTGCAAGACTTTGGGGTGGTGGAACAGTTTCCAGCTGGTGGGAAGAGATCAGAGCTGAGAAGGGGACAGCTGGGCAGAGCATGGGGACAGCAGCACGAGCCTCAAGGTGCAGGTTGGATGGCCTAGGCGGTGGGCCAGGAGGCAGAGCCATGTCCCGTGGGCACAGGGAAGTGGATTGGAGGAGCAGGGTCGGGATGGAGCAGCCAGGAGCTGCCGTGGGCCCGAGCCGTGCCGGGCCCCCCGCGTGGCGGCTGGCGGGGCCGGGGCGGCGCGTGGGTGCGGGGCGCTGCCGGCTGCCGGAGCTGCCATTGTTTGCCTTCAATCAAGATGTTTCAGGCAGAATCAAAAGCACCAACTGGGGAAATCATCATCACAAAAAATCTTGTGCCTGCAAAATAGGTCAAGTAAGACTCCAAAGAGAGAGAGCGTCTGATCTGCATTGCAAGGAAGAATAGCAACAGCTGTGATCTCCAGTATATATGGATGGGCTGGGGGGGGATAAATATATATATCCATGCATATGTATAACCGCTTACAGCTGTTGGGCCGTATGTTCATTAGGGCCAACTGTTTTGGAGGCAGAGGGATCAGCGCTAATCGGGAAAGGGAGTTTATCATCACATTCAGAGGCAAAAGTGTCAGGAGCAACTGCGGCCCCCCCGCCCGCAGCCCACACCAGCTGTGCTGAGCTGAATGCGCCCAATTCAGGGCCCCTCCCAGCCCCCCCGGCTGTGAGAGCTGCGGCTCCTGCCCCAGCTCCAAAAGCAGATGCCAGCCAGGCCCAGCTCTCTGCCCAGTCCTAGACCCAAGCACTGTCCTCAGGTGCAGAGGGGCTGCCATGCCTGTTTCCCCATTCCCCAGACCAGCTCTGCAAGCTCACACCACCGACCCAGCCCCTCGCAGTAAGGCCCCTTTGCTTATCCCTTCCTGGCTCTGGCCTCACAGGTGCCAGCTATAAAATGAACCCAAAATACATATAAATCCTCCTGTCTGACATCAGGGAGGGTGATGGAGCCAGGGCAGGACAGCTGGCTCAGCCACCCCAAGACGTTGGGCTTTGTCTGGTCAGTTGGGACCCAGCTGTCACAGGCTGGGGACAGCACAGTGTCCCAGCTCACAACGATGCTCTCGGCAGGGAGGACCCGCTGTCTCCAACACTGTCCCCCTTGGCACCCCAAGCTCCTGCCAGACAGAGAAGCATTAAAGCTTGCCGGCTGTGGCTCCCATTGGTAGCATAAATGTTGCGAAGCCAAGCAGCAAGGACAACTTCTATTTAAAATTCTCTCTCATCCAGGTGATTTACTTGCAGGACGTTCCTGCC
Organism: Muscicapa striata striata; assembly: GCA_030060385.1. Classification (NCBI taxonomy): domain Eukaryota; kingdom Metazoa; phylum Chordata; class Aves; order Passeriformes; family Muscicapidae; genus Muscicapa; species Muscicapa striata. The sequence goes on along the minus strand of JAREIS010000098.1, from coordinate 120,879 downwards.
AGGTCCTAATGCAGCTCAGACTTGGGACCTACCCACCTGCCAGCTCCCCTTCCTCCAGGTTTATTTACTTGGGGCTGTGTTTGGCTGCCCAGCTGTTCCAGCCCAAGGGCTGCAGCTCAGAGGTGTGTGGTCACTGCACGTTGCAAGCAGAGGGGCTCCTTCCAACCCTTCCTCTTCTGAGTGTGATTTTTTTTTCCTTTTCCCATTAAAAATGATACAGATATCCTTCTCAGTCAGACAGCTACATAGGAAATGCAGCACGGCACCCCCCACCCCGTGCTGTTTCCAGCAAACCTTTGACAGCGTCCCCCAGCACAGGGACAGCCTGACCGCAGCTTTACAAGAGTTTTCCTTCCAATCGGTGCTGGGAAGGGAAATAAGTGAACAGATTGCAATAAAAAATCCAACAAGCCCAAATTCAGCCAACTGAGCCCGAAGCTGCCATTTCAACAGGAGCCAATCACGAGGCTGCGGTGTGAGCTTGTTTCCACTTAAACAAAACAAAATAAAATGAAAAAAGCTCCAGCCAGCGCCTGGGTGGGTGCCCGGGTGGGTGGGCTGGAGCACAGCCGTGGCCATCGGTCCAGCTGCCCCGCTCCGACGTGTCCCAGCAGAGCGCGGGGGCTGGGGGATGCCAGCGCTGAAATAGCCGGCTCTCAGCCACAGACCACTTCTCTGCGCTGATAAAGGCAGGCGTCCGGGGCTGCGAGGCCGTAAACAAGGAAATACTGGTCAAAGAGGAACAAAAATCTCAGTGTTTTTTTCTCCTGCAGGCTGCAGATTATTATTTTCGTTTTTTTTCTCCTCCCCACACCCAATCCGCTCGGTTCCTTGTCCTTACGGGAGCACTAAATTCATCATGTGGATGTGAAGCGGGGCTTGTGCGGGGAAGGGACCCGCGGCTCGCTCGAGCAGACGCATGCAAGGTCACACGCAGCCTCCCCATAAATTACCGCGTCCCACCGTAAACAGCAACAGGAGAGGGGAAGCGCAGCCGCTTCAGGGGCTGGGGGCCGCAGGGGCCGATACATAACGTTGTGACAAGTCAAACAACTCTCAGGGTGTTCACTTGCCAGAGAAATATTTTTCACATCCAATCCATTAGGCAAACAAGATGAAAAAGTATTTCCTACTTCACTGAAAAAATACCAGGACTGAGTATAAAGTGTGCCGTAAAAAAAGAGAAAAGAAATTAAGTGTGACCATCTATAATGTTTTTTTTCCAATGGCTCTGACAGCCTTCCAGGCATCCTGACTGTGCAGGGAGGGAGCTCATGCTTTAAAGGGTTCTAACAGTCTCTCGCTTTTTGGCCCATCTGGGTGTTGCAGGAACAGTAATGAGTCAGATTAGTTGGAAAGCAACAGATCTGTTTCCCTCCCTCCTAACCCCCTCCCAACCCCATTTCACTGAACCAAACCTAAATAGTTTGCTGCTTTCCTTTTTCCCCTTCCCTTTTCCTGCCAGGTCAGTGGAGAACGTGTTTCATGACATGCTTTTTTTAACCTACGACACAATTTTTGAAAAAAGAAGATCCACCCAGAGTTTCCCTTTCTCACTGTCTGACTTCTCTGATAGTTTTGGAATAGTGAAAATCCTAAGGAAAAAGGCTTCTTCAACAGTTTTGATCACTTCTAGTACCAGCAACTATTTCTGGTGGGATGACAGGAGCAGTGGAAGAGCAGCTTTGCAGCCTGACTGGGGGCTCCTTGTGAAGAGATAATCCTGTCAGAAGATGAACCTGCTGAAGAAAAAAGAATCACCTCCAAACACCAGCTGTCTTTCTACTAAATTTAATTTATTTCCTTTTTTTTTTTTTTTTTTTTTTGACAAAAACATCTATATTATACACTGAATAACAACAAGACCAGATATTGCAAATATCCCTTTTTGGTGAAATACAAAAAGGGAACATAAAAGAAAGAGCTTGCGTGGACCTGGCTGGCCCAGGGAATGCAACAGCCGCCACTTTTTGCTTTTGGAGAAGAGTGAGCTTGTTGGAGTGGGCTGGTCTCCTCCCAGGACACTTCATGAAAAGAGTCTGGTGACCAGTTATAGTTTTGACAGAGAGACAAGTCATTAATGTGCAAGAAATGTTACAGGTAATGGAAAAAATGGGAGAAGGTTTCAAAAGACTTTGGGAAGCATTCTCCAAGGGCAGGAGAGACAGTCTCCAGCAAAGCTGCAGTGGAGGACACGGCCACAGCTGGGGAGTCCCCATACCCAGCACTCATGGTCAGAGCAGGGGCTTGGACTCAGATCTTCTGACATGCCCTTGGAGAATTTCACTTCTCCAGCACCTCTCCCCTCCAGGGAACACAGTGGCGCAGGAGAGGCTCCTTTCATCTCTCGCAAAGGTAGAACCAGATTTAATGATGTGAAAGTGAAGCACGGGAGGGGAATTAACCCCTGTGACAAACATCTCGAGATCTGTCTGTCACTCGGAGCCTTTAAATCATGGCTGGGTTTCTTTCTACCAGAGGGGCTCTGGTTCAGCCGTGAGTCACCACGGCGGGGTGGGGTTTAACGGGCTGTGGTATGTGGGAGGTCAGCAAAGAGGAACACAGCGGTCCCTTCTGGCTTTAAAAATCCAGAATTGATGCGACGTGTGGCAGAGCTCCACCCATAGCAATGAGAGGCTTGGTTCCCCCAGCTCACTCTAAAGGAGCGTGAAGCTGGCAGCGCTGGCAGGACGGAGCCCTGCGTGTGCACTGCCATAAACCAGGGCGGGGCTGAAGGGCTGGCACAGGGGCAGGGGCTGCGCTCATCGGTGGCAGGCGTTTCTGGCTGGCCCCAGACACTTGTCCAGGTGAGTTTTAGCCAGGTGCTGACCAGGGCAGAGAGCCCTGCAGAGGCCATAGCAGATGTAAATACATTCAGATAAGGAGGAGCAAGTGAACAGAACCTTAAATCCTTATACATTTTCACCAGGTTGCACAGAGAAACGTTTACAATACAACGAACATTTACAGCCATCACTGCAGGTTGATATACTTAAGACATGGTCATTTTAAACCCCCACCTACATCCTCCCAGCACAGCTCACTCTATCACAGTCATCCTCTCTTACCACCTGGCACAGGAAAACCAAATTAACTACTGGGTTACAGGTGACACTCTGGCAGGTACAGATGCACACAACCAATACGTGTGGCTACAAGCAAACATAATGAATGAGCCAGCAAATATTTCTGGATCCTGAGTTCAATAAGGCAATTTTTCCTTCCCAACTAAAGTGATAGGAAAATTACTACATATTTATTTTACACACATGTCCAGGTTTAACAAACATGAGACTTAAAAAAACCCACATTACCCTCCTGGATGCTTTTCAGCCCCAGGAAGCCAACTGTGTCACTGATGGGGTGTCACAGACTAGGTTTGCCATTGCTAAAAGAATAGGGAGCGGGAAAGCACCAACTCGAGTCCTTTGCAAGTGTGAAAGATCAATGCCTGAGCCCCAAAGGGTGCTTTACCCTGCCCTGCCTGCGATAGGAGAGATACCGAAGCATTTCCCTCTGCATCCGGTAAGCAATGTAGGCAAATCCAAAGCTTGGGGACTATCTGTCACAAAGCTCTGCCACTCAGCCAGCACAAGCCTGCCCACAGGAAAGGGTTGCAATTCTTTACATTGCTTGCATCAGGCAAATGCATTATTTGCAAGGAAAAGGTGACGCTGGGATGAATTTTTCCTCCTTGGACTGACCCAGGAACATGCCATGCTCAAATTTGCAGCGTTCCCGATAAGCCTGCGCAGCTGGGGAGTTACCGAGCAAGCTGCATTTAAATGAACATCTCATCTTATGACTCCTTACTCAATCCATGCAAAGCCGGAGCTGTGTCACTTTGTGTCATTAGCGATTGCTTAACAGCTCACTTGAGTCCGCTCTTCCCCCCTACCCCGCTCCCCAGTCATCTGGTTTTTAAAGCAAGGCTCTGCTACTCCGGCATGCATGTCCTGCCTCCCTGCTGGAGACAGATGCACTCGCAGGGTGCTGACTCACGGACGCAGGCAGATTAAAGTTCGATTGCTAAAGCAGTTGCTGTCCCAGCTGTCCCTGTGCCCCCAGCCACAGCAAAGACAGCTGAACTACACACGGATCATCCCTGAACTGCTACTGTACATCCTGATGTATGGGGGGGACCTGGAATGAGCCCCAGATGATTTTAATATGCCAAGCTGTAACACATAGGCGGCCAGGGGCTGCTTCAAGTACAGTGCAGATGTTTGTGCCGTGAGCTGGAGATGTCCAGCGGAAGGGAAGAAAAGAGAGCTGGGAGCTCCAGGGGTGTCAGTCGTCTGCCTGGGTCCATGAGTCAATCGCTGACGCGTGGTAAAGCCACATGCTTTAGTACATGCAGCTTTCCCCATCCTGCGCGACCGCCCGTCTCCAAGAGGTGGAAGGGGTAATGCAGTCCCCAGTCATTCTCTGGCCTTCCGCAGGCAGGCAGCAAACAAAGCTGGCAAGCAGGGCAGGGGGATTATTTTACCATCTGTGCATTAGAAACTGGCCCAGGAGTCACCAAGCTTGCTTCATGCAGGACATGGCTACTTCAGTGTGCTAATCGCTCCCGCTCCCTCGTCAGTTTGGGGCTAGATTTGAAATGGGGAGGAGGTGAATTCACATTCTCTTTCCTGTTATATCAACTGTGTCCTTTTAAAGGGAAGCCAGCCCAGGGAAGAATGAACGCTCATTTTACAGAGCACTTCCCATCTGCTGTTCACCAGGACGCTCATCCTCCACCCAGGCAATCCACAGCGGGCACCAGGCTGGGGAACCTCAGGCCTTGGACAGCCAGCCTGCCGTGGGGCAGTCCCCTAAGTCCCTGGAAGCGCCAGGCAAAGCATGCTGAGGTGGTTGGGTAGGAGAATATATTTTGCACATTTCAAAGAAGGAAACCTGGGACCTGATATCTCATTCTAGAAAGTAATCATGGACTTAATTGCATTTTCCTGCAGAGTTGCCTTAACATCAAGGGAAAATCAACAGGGATTGTTCAACATCAAGACTAATCTCACATATGGAACTTATTGAACGGAGGAACAACGATTTTGCTGGCTCAAGGTGAAATGCTGGGCTAAATTCTCCTTCAGCTGCGAGAAAAGCCCTAGGCACGCTCATCCTGCATTATTCCAACTGTAAAGAGCTTCAATTATACACATATAACCCTTCTCTCCCTTCTACAGCGGTGTCGCAATGCAACAGTGCCTCGTTATCATCAAACTCCTCTTTTATGGCTATAGGAATATGTGGAAGTCTTCTACCCTTGTTACACAAATGACTCCTTAGCAGCTTTATTTTAAGAATCTACCCACAATTGGTAACACAACTGCATTTTATCTGTCACTGAGGGGAAGCTGTGATTGACACCCGAGCCTGTCCTCAGCAACCATGCGTATTAGGGCAGCTCCTATGTATCTAAGCCACTACTGTAACTCACCACTCCCTCTGCTCCACACTGAATCAGTCTTGCTTCTGCTTACAAACTTGCTTGCTAATCAGACATTTAATACTATTTATGCATAAGAAGGAAATATGTAGTTCTTTTATTGGGATAAAAAAAAATTATATTAAAGAGCAGGTCAAGTTCCAAATCCAGCAGTACATTTAAACCGATGTTGCTCCCTTTTTTCTCTCTCTCTTTTTTTTTTTAACAGCTGTAGCTGTGCACAGATGGAAAAACATTTGGTCAGAAAGCAGCAAATTAGTGTTTTCAGGCTAGAATTCTGCTCCCACCGCTCCTCCATTTCCATGCAGCTCGGAACGCTTTACTTCTTCTTAGCACTGACATTTTTGCACACCCAGTTCATGCCGTCCTTCAGACAGAGAAAGGTAATGTTAGTCAAGCAATGGGAGGAGGAATCCCCCAAGCCCACCCCACCACCATTCTGCAAAGCAGCGTGTTCTGCCTCCTCATCGACCCCCTGCCTGCCCTTCTGTCCCCAAAACCACGGTGGGTTAAAAAAATAAGTGCTTCCTTGCTTGGTAGATGTTGTCACACAGAGGTTATTAAATCTCTCATCTGACCATAAAAAAGTATCATCATCTCATCACGCTGCTATGTGCAGGTCCTTCAAGGAAGGATCACTTTGCAGTCAAGGTACATCAGTGGCAGATGAAGGCTCGGTTCCAGGTTCAGCTACAGATGATTTGCGTAACCTCGGGCAAGTCATCTTATCTTTGAGACTGGATTTTAGGGGACTGTTTGTTATACAGGCAGCCCCCTGTTAAGAAAACAGCTCTAATTCTCTGCTCATCCGCAAGCCTTGAAATCCAGATCCATGAAAGTCACTGCAATAACCAGACCTGGACCCTTCTCCTCAGGGCCCCCACAGAAAGTGGGTCCTCAGGGATCCTACAGGGGTTCAGTGAGAAGCTATGTGGCCATGTTTTAAGAGGCTGATACACTCTTTAAGGTATGTCTTTTAGAATGTGTGGATGACTTCTCTGGCCAGAGCAAGCAGGACAGCAACACTTGTGCCGTGAATACCCGATTTGTGAGCTTATTGCTGAGATCCCAGAATGGGATATGCTATTGAAAGTCAAAGCAACACTACATCTGCTCCTGTCACTTATCTGTTAGGAGACGTGCACAATGGAGTGCAAGATGCACAGTCTCCTCATATTTGTGTCCCATCTAATCCCTCACCTCTATCCTGCCTGACACGAGGTGTCTCTGTGGACAGGAAGGCTGAAGGCAAAAGGTAGGATTTTGGGGATGAGAGGGGAGCAGCACATCCTTGTGCTTGGAAGTCAGGCAAATGTCACCTCAAGAGTTTAGAGTGGAGGGATTTCACTGTATTATGTTTAGAGGTCAGTTTTGTATCATTACAACAACAAACTTACTTAGACCCTAAGGAAAGTCAGAACTTTTGGGCAAACATCACTGCTAGCCTCACAGCAGCAGTTACCAGTTTCCTATACCCTTGTTCCCAGAATGCCAAAAGAATGCCAAGAACCTCAACTTCTCCAAGGACAGGTCACCCAAGGCAAAGTACAGCAGGCCCTTAGGGTAAGCTGGCACTCACTGCCATGCCTCTATGTTGTCCCTCAGTCAAAAAGGTGGTGGCCATGTCAGAGGGGAGCTAAAGAGTTAAGAGAGAAGAGAGGGAGTCCTCAGGGCTTAATCAGAAGCAGAGAGGTTCTCACTTGAAAATAACAATTCACCTTGATAACTGCATTATGTGACACTTCTTATCTGAAGGGGAGCAGCAACTTTTGAAATCAGCCCTTGTTGCTGTGTTAAATAAAGAATAAGTGAGCCCAGTTTGTGCTGGGGTGCACACGAGGCCCTACACTAATAAACACTTCTAACTCTAACCCTGGGGAGGGTTGGTGTCTCCAGTTTCATTTATTTATCTCCCCAGCAGAGATCAGTGTAAAACAAATTGCCTGAAATCCTCAGAGCAAATGGGAAAAGATGATCGGTAGATTCATTTTAAGGCCCGGTAGCTTTGTGTCTTCCCCTTTCAATAACACTGATAACCTAGGTGTAAAACATGTAATGCCTTAAGCAATCAATAGCATGGTTTAAAGCTTATCACTTTAGAGAGAGAGGGAGCGAGTGATTCCCAGCATGAGGAATGCCAGGGCTTAACAATGGGGCTAGAAGGAGAGGTGTCAAGCCTTTGACTTGATTGTGTGCTTTAGAAATCTGCATGATTGCCTGCAAAGAGTAAAAATAAATAAATAACTAAAAATGCTCCCACAATGATTTCAGCTTCCCCTGCCTCGGAAGCAATAATCACATTTGCACACATCATGGCATACAAGGCAAGCAGAGCTTCTCATTCATTTTGAATGTAGGTTTATTTGCTGAACCAGAACAGCTGAGACAGCTTAAAGTAATAAATATCAGCTGACACCCATTGCTATTCAGCACAGTAATCCCCGAAACAATACATCACTGCAAAACAACAAACATGCATCCTATCTCCTACCTAATCTGACCACAACCTGAATTCACAGTGATTAAAACTCTGCCTGCTGCCATTGGGGAGCTCGGCAAGAGGAAAAGGCAGACCATTGCAGCACCAGCACAGCGAGGGTCATAAAGCAGAGTTTATGATGGGATTTACCATGGCTGGGAGCCTGGCTGCATGAAGCATTTAACGAGGGCAAAAGAATGACATGGCAAAACGCAAGAGGAAAGGTGAACTCCAAACATGCTTGAAATACGTAAGTAGGTCACCAAACTTTTAAAGCAGGAATAGATTTTAAAAACTCTCTTTGGCATGAGTAAATCGACAGGAAAAATTATATTTAATTGTAAATATCCCCCTGCCTGGCAGTGATAAAGGGAAAATTAACATGTTCAGCTGTATCAGAAAGGTGTATGTGAGATGCCTTCCTCAGCTATGTCTGCAGCTTCTGGTGCAATATATATTTTTTTTTTTTTGGGTGGGAGGGGTGTTGTTCTGCAATTGTCCCCAGATGCTTTGGAGAATACCAAATGCAATGGAAAGCAAAAAAACCTAAAAGGTACATTTGCAGTTTTTCTACCTATGGTGTGAAGCAGGACAGAGCATTGATAAGATTGAGAAATCCAGGGAAGCTGCTACAAACACAAAGAGCTGCAATGGGAAAGGCACATGGGAAGGAGGAAACTGTGCTTGAAAGAGTCAAGTCCTCAAGGAGTCAGCTGTTGTCATCCTTTGTCCCTGCACACTCTGTCCCTATATCTGCATGTTTAAAGGATGGTTCTGTGAAGAAAGTATAATCCCTACAGTAACATTTAGATCTTGACAGATGTCCTTGTGCTGCTTTGTTGAGACACAGAGACATTGGCAGGTACTCTGAGGATCTAGGAGAATACAGTATTAGTATTCCAGCCTCAAGTCAACCCTGGGAAAACTTAGCCAGGGAAAGATTTCAGATCTTTCAGCTTTGCCTCTCTTAGCTCCTTAACAAGCAGCTAGTAAACTTTACCAAAGCAAAGAGAAAGAACCCCAGGGAAGAGGATAATGCTCCTTGCAGAGAAATGCTGCTCACACAACCCCGCCTTGCTGCAGTCCCATCTGCTATTGTGCCAAGGGAGTTGTACTCCAACGCCTTTTGGGAAAGTACTGGTAGAGCCTTCCCTGGGAGAAATAAAAAGTCCTGATTAAGATTAGCCCACTGCTTGCTCATTCTCTGCATTATCAGCTTTGAGGCTATGGGAGTGAAGTAATCTGACTTCAAACACAGCGAACAAGTCCTTTCCACCCCATAAAAAGCCTTGCGATTTCTGCTCCCCTGCAAGCCTGGGATCAGGCAAGGCCACAAACTTGTGACCCCTAATGTGACCTTAAGGACAGAAAAGCTTAATCCTTTCATGTAATCCTCTGTCTGCCATAACAAATTGGGTCAGGCAAGTGCAAAATTCTCAATCTCTAGCATTTTTGGTATGCGTTATTTTAACTGTCACTTTCTTCTCTCTCTGCACAGCCAGGACTGTGCTTTCATTATCTGTCATTTCCTTGCACCTCCAGTGATCATACAGGCTGGCTCTTACAGGCTCCTGCCAGTACATTATCCATTGGTTTTTGCCTGGGTGAAAGCTTATTTTCTTGTCCTCTGAGACCTTGTGCAGTACTGATGATGCAGTACTGTGGACTCCCTCCTTAGCCTACTTAAAAATCAGAAGACGCTGCGCTGTAATCTGGAAACATGGTTGCTTTTCCCCAACAGGCACAGGCTTTGCCTGCCCCAGGAGAGCTGCCATCATCAAATCTGGTTTTAAATCACATTTACAAATAGCTCCAGAACCTTGTTAAGATGTGAAAGATCCCCATCCAGCCTGTCCTGGCTAAGACTAAACCTAAGCTCTGCAGAGAACACACTGGCAGGGATGATCTGGATGATCATTGGCTGCTCTGAATCTTGCCCTTATGAAAGTGTTGAATTGCAGCATAGACACAACTTAGGTCTTGGGCTTCATTCTCAGCTGGGTTGAAACAGCCAGGGAAGAGACAGAGGCTGAGCCCTTCCCATAGTCCTTTGGGCCACACGGGCTCTGGCATAAATTGGAAAAGTTTAGTGGCTACTCTCATTTTCACTGGCTTTTAATGGTCTCCAGAGGGTGATTATGTTTGGGAGACTCTGGACACAATATGCTGCATCATCATTCTGGAGGACAGTTCCTCAGGGCAGGCTGAACTCCCGTGGTCTTGATTGGAGAATCTTGCTTCAGACAAAAAACAAGCTGCAAAGCAAACATCAGCCCCAAGCCTTGAGTCATATTTAATATCACACCCTGCCCCCTAAATAACACCTCAGCAAGAGAGGAGGCAGCAAAGCAGAGGGGTCCTGTTTGCTTTCAGACCACCATGGCTGGCCAGGGTGGAATGGACACAGATTTTGCACACCAAGGGCTACAATCTGAGATCTGGTCACAAATACAATGCCAAGGGAGCCTACATGGCACCAGAGAGTCGCTGTGAGGCAACAGCTCCCTTATGTTCCTCTGCTGTCATCACTAATCACCTCCCTTACTTGCTGTACCCTGTGCCAGGGTCTGAGGGTAGGCTGGTTGGGACTCCAACCAGAAGCAGAGCCCAGATGGCTGTGGCAAGGAGAAAAGGCTTTCCTGCTTTTTAACTGGGGCTGAGGATAAGATCAGACCCAAGCAGACATTTTGCTTGAAAAAGCCTCGATGGCACCATGAAGTCTGATTAACAAGACAAGTGCTGCCCACGGTTACAGTCGGGAGGTAATGAAGTCTTCAGCTGGCATAATAGGGGCTGCCAGCTGGCATCCAGAGACACTACATGGAGTTTCCAGTTAACCCAGTCACCTCTCTTCTGAGCCTGCTCAGGACACTGCTAGGCCCTTTTTCCAGAGTCCCTAATGGTTAATTTTAAAAGAGAAGATGACGGTATAGATTCCCCCCTTAATTAACAGTTTTATTAAATAACCCATTTCAAATAATAGTTAAAATCTCTAAATTTATATCATTCTATTAACCATAATCTAATCTCATTAACCTTGAAATCCCCAGTCTTAACTATCCAGTTCTATACAGGATGGTGCTAGCTGCTAAACTAATTAAATGACCTTCAAACTATTCCTCCTTCATGTATCGGCATTATTTATCTTTGCTCATTGCTCTTCTTTCAAGCTATCACAAACATCTTCCTATATGAACTCTGTTCCTGCATGTGCTCAGTACAAAATATGCCACCACACTTCCTTGCAAAATTCACCAGCAATGTCCTCAATTCTACTCCAGCTAATACATTCTATCACCTGCAATGGTCAGTATGCTTGTTCCTTGGCTTTCATTCTGAACACCTGATGCTTCCCTGTCTCCATTTATTTTGCTGCCACTTATTGTCATTTCTCAAAGAAGTCCTTAAAGTGGTGACCTGAGATTTAACTACACATGGAAAGCTCCTGTTCTGAGCCTCTGGCATTTGTGGCCCTCGTATACCACAATCCTCAAAAGCATCTTTCCTAATCTCACTCTTAAACAAGTTCTTTGATTCTCCTAAAGTTTGACCTCTCCTTAACATTCCAAGACTGAGGATACAATTTTTTCCTAGGCTGATCTGGGTTTAGTTTAAAAGCCGTCTCCCCAGACATTTTGCTCAATTTGCAAGGAAAGGGAGTGCTTGACGTTCTTGCTGTCTGATTTGACAGGGCTGAAGTTATGGCTGAAGAGAAATGTAGGGGCTCTTCTTCTATAAGCTATAGAGAGTTTGCAACTTTCCTGACTTTTCTGCAATAATCATTTATAGAATAAGCTGCAGTATTTAGGGCAATGAGAGTGACTACAGCAAAGTGGGATGTTATGTGGCCTGCATCTAAACTAGTTTGTCTAGATAAACATGATGAACAAAATACATAGGCCCGCAAATACTTTTATTTAGTTCTGGTCTTCTATTTTCTGGAAGGGAATGCAGAAGCAGATTTCATTTCCCTGGCAAAGGGTATATTGGGCTGAGTATTTTACACTACTGGATGATTAGGGATGTGCTGTGCTTCAGAGAGGAGGCACAGTAAGAAGGTGCTGTCAATAGAGAAGTGTGCAGCCAGCTCCAAAGAGCCCACAAATCTGCCTGAGAAGGAAGCACATTTCCAAGCTCAGGAACAGAAAGTAGCACTTTGTATCATTTACTTCTTCCCCAGCCAACACATATCTCTGAATTTCATCTGTCTCTTTACTGCCCCTTTGCAGCTGGAGAGCTCCCTTGAACTTCCATAACCTAGAGAAAGGCCTGAAGTGGGGAGGAAGGTGACCTATGTTTGCCTGAAACCCTGTCGAATGCAGCCTCATTTTCCTGGTCAGATTTCTTTGGATTGGAAACTTCAGAGCAAAGATTTGAGCTGAAGCCATTCACAACACTGGCTACAACACAGCAGAATTTGTAGCTTAGCTAACTAAAGGTGCTTCAGAGAACACCACCTACTACATTCAGGTTCAGGTCTGAAAATCAGGTTGAGAATTTTAAATCAGAACTGCTGTACTGGGTCAGACCAATGTTTCATCCAGGCCAGCATTCTCTTTCTGGATGTCAGGGGAAAGACCATGTAGGAACAGGATTTACCCTAACTCTGTCCTTCCCTCCCAGTTCATGGCCCAAGCTGTTCCTCAGGCAAAAGCTGCATCCAGATCTTAGTGTTCAGTGAATGCCTGCACATCCCTTCCTCAGAAATTTATTTTTCTGATACCTCTTTTTTTTTTTTCTGATACCTTTAGTCTCCCCAGCATCCTGTGCCAATGAGATCCAGAATTTAATCATGCAACTTGCAAAGAAGCACTTATTTTTATTTCTTTTAAACCATTTTCTGATTATTTCATTAGGAATCCTCTTCCTCTAGCAATGTAAAAATAGCATATAGTCTATCTGACAATTTTATACCTTATTTTATACATCTCAAAGATGTTCCCACTCTCTGTCCTCTCTCTTCCAAACTGCTAGTCCAAATTTATTTATTATCCCTGTATACAGATGCCACTCTGAGCTGCTGATCATTCCTGACAGAGGATCCTCAGATCTCTCCTAATTCTAAGCAGGTACATGAACCATATTTTTTCTGATTAGTAGTTAAGAGCCTAGAAGAGGTTACCTAGAGAGGATGTGGAATTTACATGCTTAGAGATACTTATACCTTGACTGGACAAGACTCTCAGCAACCTCCTCTAGACTCACAGCTATCCCTGCTTTAAACATGAAGTTGGTCTAAAGATCCTCTGAAGAACCTTCCACCTATTTTTTTGTTGGACTTTATTATTCTATTACTGCTAAAACTTTTTTAAATGTTGCAGAGACAGAAACTGAGGTCATGTTCAAGGTATGGGCTCACAATGATTTTAACCTGCTAGAAAAGATCTTTCTTGTTTGCTTTCTTGTAATTGTCAAGAATTATAGCATTTGAATTTTCTTCTTTGGCCTTTGACGAGCTCTGTTCCCAAGGATCTGTGTCTGAGTAATGGCAGCTAATTCTGAGTCCATCATCGTATGTGTATAATTAGGATTGTTGTTTCTCATGTGCATTATTTTGCACTTGTCAACACTGAATTTCATCTGCCATTTTACTGCCCACTCAGCATGGAGGGCTGCTTCTGTGACTCTTCACACTCAGATTGAGATCTGACTATCCTGAACTGCTCTGTAGAATCCGCAAATAAGGTTTTACTGAAACTGCAGTGAAGATAAATGTCTTCACCATTCTGTTTCTTTAAATATCAGTGAAGGGAGTACTCAGATTTCGAGCTCTGCAAATACTTCATTAATTCAGGAAAGCCTAAGAGTGAAATAAACAAACCTAGGTCCCATTTACATTACAAAGAACTACTATACTGCAGGAACTGACTACAGCACAGAAGCCCAAAATACAACTATTACAGTTCAGCACAGGGACACAGTGCAGACCCTTTGGTGCATTTTTGCTGCCCCACATGCTAACATTAGAAGTGATCATTGCTCCATGTGCAACTTGTGCATTTCTCTGGATCAGAAAAATTGATTGGTTTTTCTCCCTAGTGCCTGGATTTAGTAAAATGCCAAATGACATCAGTAGCAAAGGTAAATCAGATTTCTAGAGTGCACACTCGTACCAGTCAAAGGGTTAACAGTAAAAGATGATTTGTTTTGTGAGAATGATTAACCTGACAGCAGTCTCTTTAAAAGAAATCAATGTCTTCATCTGGGCCAGCTAAGGGCTCCTGGGTGGGGAGGCAATCGCTTTCCCCTTTACCAGGGATGGAAAGATCCCAAGGGCTCACAGCTCTCCCTTCCCTTTGCACAGTACCCAAGACACGCACCCCTCGCATTTTGCACTGCAAGGCTTTGGCTGTGCTGACCCCCATCGGTGAGGCAGCTGGTCCAGCCCCACCCTGCAGATCAACAATCTCTCACAGATGGCCTGCTGGCACAGCAAGCCTTCTGCAGAGCCTCACCTGTACTCCCTCTCCCGAAAGAGCTGAACAAGACTGGATCTGCCAGACTCTGTCCCGGATCGTGTGTAGGTTCAGTCCCTCGGCAATCTCCGAAGCAGGGGCAGCCGTCAGCAAATCCTGCTTGTTAGCAAATATGAGCACGGGGACTCCACTAAGCTTTTCTTCATCCAAAAGCTCAGCCAGCTCCTGTATCATTTACAAGGGAGTCGGGATGGGGGAAGATGGTGAGAGGGAAGGGAAGAAAACCTTCAACCACCAGTGCTTGTCTCTAATTAGAAATATATTTAGGGCAAATGCTAGAAGACTGTGTTCCAGTGAAACCTAGAGCTTATTATAAGAGAGCAAAAATGTATACAATCATCTCTGCCCAAGGTTCAAAAGCTATTTCTTTCAATTACAGGTTAGAAAAATCTTCATTTTGGTCTGAAATTAGCAGTTGCCTTAAAGGCTACAACTCTGTGTTTTACCAGTCTCTGATCCCCGGAGACCAAAACTGATGAAACAGCAAAAAAACCCCATGTAAATTGGCAGTATGAGGAATCTGTCTTAAGTTATTGCCTGACTGACATTTGTACCTGAGCAACCATTGACAGTGGCCCTGAATATCTTTGCTAATCAATCATGAGTTTCAAGGGGTTGTTCAAAGTCTTAATCACTGCAATTTAAACAGAAGACTTCCCCCACCCCCCAAAAATGGAAATCTCCCTCCCACAGGAAAGTGCTGATGCTTTTGAAGGCACTGGGTAGCTGAACACAAACTAGATCAGCCTTAATAGCTGGCTTTTGGCTCCATATGCACAGCACACATTGGGTGGCATCTTAAAAATGGGTTTGTTCATTCAAACCGATTGACTCAAAAAGATTTTTTTAATAGTTCAAATCTGAATCTGCAGTGGATCAATGGTGGCTGAAATACTTCATGTCTAGGTTGTGCAATAGTCTCATGTGAAACCGGCACTCAGTCTCAAGTCACTTCCCTATGGGAACATACAACAAACTCAGCAGAACATGAACCTGTAGGGACTGCTGGCATTGCTGACAGATGAGTATAGGAGATTTTTGTGGCCTCCTTATTTAGCTGGAAAGGTCTCATGCATTCAGATAATGTTCTAACATCTTTTATCCACTGAATAGAAACTTCTGGATTAAACAAGTGTAGTCGGGGAGATGCTAAACTGCAGTGGAAATACAATTCCATCCCCCCAAGAGCAATGTTTGGTTTGGAAGCCAGGATGAGAGGAAGGAGTTATAAACAGAACTGGCTGGGAATTTTTCAACAAAATAGGTCTTTCGTCTGACACAGCTGATTTATTGAAACCAAAAGTGTTTGCAGAAATATGAGGAGGGGTCTAGGCTGGCTCCGCCTGACTCAGACAAGTAATCTAAGCTGCTGCTTCCTTTCCATCTCTTTTGCCCAATGAATATTTAATTACTGATATAAAATGAAATAGCTCCAGCAAGGGAAAGAGTCCCTCACCCCTAGAAGAACCAATGGTTCTGCTGTTGGGGTGTGTCCATGAGATCTGAGAGGCAAAAGATCAAGTGTCTCCATCAAATCAGGCAAAACAGAAGGCTTTAATCTACATCTCCCATTTCTGTAGGGTAAATCTATTGCTAGCTATTTTAGGGTTGCTGTCACTTTCTGACTTTTAGACAACAAAGTTTAAAAATCCTATTTTTGTTTCAACCTAAACCAAAAAATGTTATGAAATGTCACAACTTTGCAAAATGGAAATCTTATTTTCTGGCCAGTATTAGTTAGAAAGTTCTTAGCTTTTTTTCAATTACATCCAAAAAATTATAAAGTCAATATGATTTCCATTACAGCTTTGTAAATAAGAAAATAGGATTCCTCAGGGTCTTGGTTTGGCAAGGTTTAAAGGACTTAGAGGAGTTTGTGCTTTCAGTATTAGGCTCCATTTGCTATTATTGTATAACTTTAATGAACACTGTTCTATTTAAACAGAATTAGGCTACCTATTTTCCTTGTTTCACATCTACCAAAATAATCTGTATTGATGTTGAAAGGGAAGTCTCTTGAAATGCAAATTTCCTTCATAAACAACAAAATCCTTTTCCTAACTTTTGTGAGCAAGGGGCACTCAGAAGCACTGAGTTACTTCAAAGGAAGCTGGGCATAAGTAACTTACCTGACCTGTTTCTTCAAACCTCTTCCTATCTGCACTGTCAATGACATAGATCTGAAAAAAGAAATGACAGGAAAAGTTACTCTTCCCAGAAGACACTCTTCCACAGTAGCATGTGCTTAAGTGAGCTGAACCTACTAATTACGCTTTTGGGCACAAAGATCCTTGCTATTATTTGCAGCAAATGTTGACAAAACTTCATGATGTTCTGAAGTGAGAGGAACCACCTCTTTTAATACCGGGGGAGTGGACAACCATGTGGGGAAGAGTCAGAAAGGAGCTGGCAGCAGTACTGGGCCTGCTGTCAGCATCTCCATAGCATATATTATCTGAAGAGAACAGGAAACTGCTGGTATTGTTTCAAACTTGTTACAAGCTGAAACTGAGCATATGAGGGCAAAACCTGGGGAGCCAGACATGGCTTTTCATCCCAGCCAAGTGTCCAAACATTAGCTTGGTGTGACTGTGCCATGCTGCCCTCTAGCATCACCTCTTCAAT
Organism: Muscicapa striata striata; assembly: GCA_030060385.1. Lineage (NCBI taxonomy): Eukaryota > Metazoa > Chordata > Aves > Passeriformes > Muscicapidae > Muscicapa > Muscicapa striata. Next base: position 103,850 of record JAREIS010000098.1, on the reverse strand, counting down.
AAGCCACCAAGGCACACAATGGCACTCAGGGGACACATGTATGTGTTGGGGACATTGAGTTCATCTCTATCAGGCAATCCTACTGCAGCTTCCTGGAGAGAGTGGTTGGCTATGAGGGCTGAATTCAGCCTGCAAGACTCCATCTTCAGTTGCCATCTAAAAAAATGGGGAACCTCAGTACAACACGCAGCCAAGAATAGACTGGTACCCATTTTTCATTGCTTCATATGTGAAGGTTTTTGAAGAAGGATGCTGGGACAGCAGACAGGGACAGGACTGGTGACAAACACAGAGCGTTTTGCTTCCAGTCATTGCCATTCCCCATCAGTAGTGATTGAAGCTGCTAGCATGTCATCTGCATGCTCTTTGGTGGCTTACAGGGAGCAAGTGTCAGCCTGGTTTTCAGGGAATAGATGAGCACAGCACCCCGCCATCAAGATAAATGGCATCCTTGCAGGCAGTCTCAGCATAAGACTCCATGTTTCCATGGATAATTTCCACCAAATAGTAGGGGGAGGGAAGATCTCTAGCAGCAATATCTATTAAACTATAGGCACTCCCTTAATGAGCAGCATTTGAGTTGTTTGAAATGGGACCAAACATGCAGCAGGAGAATCTGTATGCAAGGCCTGAGAAGGTAACCCAGCAACCTCCCAGCCACTCTGCAGGTCACTTGGGGCTGATGTGCACTGACAGAGGCTGGGGGACATGCGGCAGGGTGGACGCAGCTGCGTGGGGATGTGTCAGCAGAGCAGGCAGCCGGTGCCATGTGATGGGGACCAGCCCGTGGGCATGGTGTGACACACAGGCCTCTCCCTGCAATGTGATCCCAAGCACGTGCACCAATACTGGATCAGCTACACACGTCCTCCCCACCCCTACCAAGCATGCACCCCTATGCATCAATTTAGAATAGGAAACACAGACCAAAAGAAAGGAAGAAGCTGCAGGGCTGGCAGTTGTGTTCTGGGGTGAGACTGGACCGTCATCTGTACTCCCTTGGGACATCTCTGGGGAAGTCCACAACACAGGAATGCAATGCTTGAGTACTGCTTGTGCACTGAAAGGTGGCACCTTCCATATTACGGTGCTTCTCTAACTGGGAAGGAATAGCTCTGGGTCCCATCCAGCCGGGCTTTCTCCTGCACCGCTCATTCCTCACTAGGGAGCTGTTTTGCAAGATGAGAACTAGAGACAACAGTGCTTGGGGCAAAAGCCACAAAAGCACAGCACAGAGAAAGTAAAGTATGTGCCGAGTGCCTGCTTCCAAACCAGCAAGCACTGTGCCAAATAGCTGCAGGTGCCTGTCTGAATATGCAATCAGCCAGATATCCACACCTTATTTGCCTGCGTTAAGCTTCCAAATATCACAGGTGTGTGATGCAAGACCAAGCTCTCATTCAAAGGCACCTGCATGGATTTGAATTTGTAATTACTTCCTGCTTTTTAATACTCTTTAGAGGGTCCTTTCTGTTTTATGCAATACAGTTCAGGAGAAGAGAGAAGCAGGGGGTCCTGGGAACTGTAGTGTATCTCATGTTCCACTTCCTTTTATGGCCAAGGCCACACAAGAGCCTGTTTTTGTTTGTGGTGCTTGGTAACAGAGTTTGCAAATTTTAACACAATGTTGGAGAATGGAGATTTGAGAAAGAAATTCCTGTAATTCTCCTTTGAGAAACAAGCCAAAACACAACCTGAAGTAAATGGGTTGGGCAGAAATTGCAAGTGATAGGACTAGATTAAGAAACAGCATGAGGGAAAAGCTGGCTCAACTTATAAATGCACAATCTGCACCAGGTTTGTCAGAGGCTAAAATTACTGGCTAAAACAGGGGTGAGGACTGGCAGAAGGCAGCACGAGCCATCAGCATATATGTGATCCTGGTTTGGTGTGTATAGCAGGAAATAGCAAAGCACTGCTCCAACACGCCAGCATCTCCCAGTTTGGGACTGGGTGTTAGCATGAGGTGCAGCTAGGGAAACTAAAGTCCATCTGAGCAGAAGCTATTTCTCTGAATTCACACTGCTGCTTCCCCCAAACTGATTCTGCTTCTATCTACCCATTTTCTTACTCATATGAAAAGAAGGGGTTTCTCTGTACATTGCTTTAACTGGGATGAGAGAGTGGCGGGGAAAACAACCGCTTTCATTTCCTTCAGTCTTCAATTTCACCTTTATTTCTGCACCTCCCATGCAGCAGACACAGGGAAGGGTGGAAGCCCACAGGCCAGTGTAGCTCATTGTCTTTGCCAGCAGAGCCTTCCAGATATTGTTTTCTGGTTGCACAGCCTCTGCAGCCTGAGCACCTGCCATAGCAGGCAAAGATCCCAGTGCTGCTGCTTCGCAGGGCTGACCTTGATCTGCACACTTACTGCCTCCCCACCACACACAGCACCAGAGCCTGGGCTCAGCGGGCACAGTCACCTCAGTCACACCATGTCTCTGTCTTCAACAGCCACAGAGGAGCACAGTGTGAGTCCTTGCTTGTTTCTCAAACCCAGATCTTACCCCACAAAAAATCTCACAGCTCCTCTCTGCAAAAGCAATCAACTGGGTTTATGCAGTGGTAGCTGTTCTTGAACTTTAGATTCCAAATAAAGGCTCAAAAATGAAGACTGGCAAAAGAGAGTATCAAGGGTTTATTAGTCACATTTAAATAACAGCTTCATTTAGACAATGTTTTCTAAGCCTGCAGGCACAGCCAGGCCTTTCAGCAACTGGACACAAGCCTTGGTGAACAGTCCTATTCCTAGTTGCACTGATTCTTCCATACAAGTGCACTGGAGCTCCTGACACATTACTGAATATGTGTGTGACAGGAGGGAGGAATGGCATCTTTCTGAGAGAGGTTCCCACTTTCCCATGGGAGCCTGCAGACCTCAGCTTTTCTCTGTTCCCACAGACAATATTGCTTGGGGCAGAGAGAGGCCTGCAGCCCCCAGTCTGCCTTCATCCTGGCATATGTGGCTGCATGCTAGAGGTGATCTTTGAAACTAGCCAAGACAGCACCTGGAGGATCCTAGGGCAAAGTGGTCTGGCATGGAAAGACAAAGGTCCTGCACTGTAAATGTAACTGTGGTCATCTGTAGCTAATTGTAAGGTAATTACAGCTAAGTTGTCAAAACCATTGAAAGACAGTCTTGTGATTAAAAGAGCAAAAGAAAAGACAAGGGGTCTTTCTGTCCCTCAGTCAGAAGCTTTCCTATCTGATGCCAGACAGAGCATTTAATTCTTATGCCTCAGTTTCCTCACCTATAAAACAAGGGCACTATACTGACCTACCTCTACACATGATGCTCAAGTCACTAATGCCAATGACAGGCCTTCAGAGTCTCCAGTGAAAGGAGCTATAGATGGGTAAAGTACACGTTATTAATGTTCTTTCATTTGAAAGAGACTGAGATGAGAGGAAAGGAACTGGCTATAAACAGCACCATCCTGTGAAAGTAAAAACCTGCAACGGAATGATTTCTGCAAACATAACTGTATTTTTCTTACTGCACTCAACCAATCTTGCCATTTAGCTCAGAATAACTCCTGTTACAATGGCAATGGTGTTGCTGAGGGCTGGGACATTACATTACTTGTTTCTGAATTTCTGGCTGAGATCTTGGAAAGCTATTGCATGAACACAGCATTCAGCTGCAGCCAATACTCACAAGGATATCAGTGTTTTCAAAATAGTTCCTCCAGTATGGTCTGATCTTCCTCTGTCCGCCTATGTCCCATACATTCAGTTTGAAGCCTTGAGACTGTACACTTTTGATGTTGAAGCCCTGGAAAGAGCAGAAACAAAGCCACATAGAGCATCAACCTGAATGGCTGGAGCATGTTTGTAGCCAGACATTAACACCTTATATATCCCATGCCTGCAACATGCAGTGAGATGCGCTGGGCAGCCACAAAGATGGATCAGCTGTGGGAGAGGCACCAGCATAAGCAGCCACTAAACCATCAGTTTGTCAGTGTTCTTGGGTCAAGGGTTGTTGCCGTCATGGCTATGGAGACATATGATGCAGTTAGTGCCCTGAGAGGGCTCAGCAGGGTGGGTGCAGGAAGAGGTGGGAGAGCTGCAGATAAGGAGAAAACAAGGGCACTGTGAGAAGCAGGATTGAGCTTGTGAAAGCTGAGTAGACAGTCACAACTAATATGAAGCCAGAGGTCTCAGTTCAATTCGACACGACACAGCTAATGCTGGGCTTAAAAGAGCAACAGCTGCACGTCTGAAGGGTCCATTTCATCAATTAGGGCACCAACTGAAAGTGCATTCAAGTAGAAAAACAGGATGTGGCGTGGGCTGGCAATGTGCTGCCACACCACCCAGGGACCAAGGCTTGGAATTAGGGTGCCAGGGCTGGGAGCTTTGGGAGGCAGCTACAGGGTGGGGGGAAGCATCTCCCATAGCTCTCTAGCAACCTCCTCTGGAGCAATGCTGCAGTGCTTCTGATGGGAGCCATCGCTCTCCTCCAGCCCCAAAGCTCAACAAAAGGGCATGAGAGACATTAGGGAGGAGCACTGGTATATGCAGAACTCTTGGAGCTGGCTGGGTGAAAGATGCAAAGAGACAAGGGTTTGTCCAGTGCTGCAGCATCCACACTACATGTCCCCTGTTTGGCAAGGACAACAGGAACAAAGTCTCATCCATGCAACCCTAGCATGACTCAAAAGCCTTTTGCAGAACTCCACAGCACTCATCCACTTTTGCACTACCTGACTGATCTGGCCTGAAGCTCTCTGGCTCCTTCAGGAAGCCTCCTCTTAGGCAGAAAAGACACAAACTTAATGGTGCACCAGGCTTCAGTTGCTCCCCCTTTTACTGAAAGACTCTGATGAATCATTAGTGCTTTGTGTAACATGGCAGGTGGGACCACAGTAACTCCCTCAAGAAGGAAAGGCCTTCCTCACCTGTGTTGGGGTGATGTGGCTGATGTCCTCTGATGCCAGCTGTTTCAGGAGTGTGGTCTTGCCTGCATTATCCAGTCCCAAGAGGAGGATTCTCACCTCCTGGTCTGGGGTGCTTTTTAGTTTGCGTAGGATTGACAGTAAACCCTAAATGCACAAGAGAGACCACAGCTGTTATTTCCCTATATCTCACCCCCCATTATGTCATGCCCTCCTCTCTTGAAAAGGATTCTGTCTGGTGGTGGGTCTCAAGACAACCTGAATACCTTTCTGCAGTCCCTATTTCCATTTTGTTTCCTACTCCTCTCTTTGCCCCTATTTTCTTCCATCTCAGAGTATCAGCAAGGTCTCAGACAGCACAAATGCCACGCAGTGGGGTGCCCCGCTGGCTGCACTGCTCTTGTCACACAGCTGTTTGGCATTCTTTGTGCCAGGGAGACAGTGCCTATGTGCAGAAGCTGCAGACCAAGTCCTTGCAAGCTCTTCATTACCTTTATCAGAGGGAAAACTCCATTAATTTGATCTGCCTCCAAGGTAACTGCAGGTTACTACGTACCTGACATTGGTTCTTCTCACAGTAACTCTCTGGTCATCTCAAACCCCATTTATCTGTCTAAAACATGCTGAACCCATGGGGCACATGCAGTTCTGATTCTCAGGATGTAGCACTTAACAACTATCTCAGATCACCACACATCCTCGCTAAGAAAAGCACAGTGGATTTCAGTCATTAACCAGGCTCAGCTCTCTGAGCTGACAGTATCACTCAGGATTAGGAAACTGAATATGCAGGTCAACTCATTTACAACCATGCACCTTACAGCAGCACACCCAAGCTTTTGTCAGTGCCACCAGACAGAAACCAGCATCTCTCTAAAATGGCTGGAAAAATATTCTGGATCCTGGCACGTAACCAAGAGATGCAAATCACCCCACTTTCACCTGCCTCTCACAGCCCAGCCCACCCCACAGGAGAAGGACAGTTGCAGCCAAGGGGACAGGAGCAGGCTGTGATACCAAGAATGCCAGGGTGTCTCTTTTGGGCACGGTGCCACATTGCTCTGCAGCCCCTGCATGTCAGGGACCCCTCCTCAGAGACAAGCAGCACACACCACACTGAGACCTTGCCTACAGACACAAAGTGCCCTTGCTACTAATTCACCTTAGAAAATCCAGGAAAGAAGTATACCTACAACCCCTTCTGAAGCCCTCAGCATTCCTGTTCTGTCTCTCCCAGACAGTCCCCTTGTTGAAGCCCACTAAGACCAACAGCCAGGAAGAAAGTTCAACTATCAGCAGAAACCTGAGCCCATGGGGCCCATATCTCAAGGCTTTTTGTTCTCCTGATAGCAAAATGGAGACAATGCTTCTTGTCGACCTGCAAGGGTGTAATCAGCTAAATGTCTTGAAGTGTTTTGTTGCTATGAGGAACTAAACCCTCTAAATATTCCTGCTGAGAGCCAAGGACTATTTGAGCCTTGAAGGCTGCTCCCGATCCCCTCCAGATCGCAGCAATCAGAAACGTCCTCAAGATACAGAGCTGCATGTCACAGTACAACTGTCACCACTGCAACATGTCCCCCGACTCCAGCAGTGTCCTTCTGCCCACCTGGGGAGAGCCCAGCCTCAGCCACTGCTTCCAACTGCTCACCTCACTCCCAGGTGGGAGTGCTTTGGAAAGGACTCGGCACTACAGGTTGTGATGCTAAAGCTTTTAGTAATGCTCAGAGATTCAGACGCATGTAACATCTGATCCACCCCGCAAGCATTTTTTATCTCAGAAGAATTTATTGGGTTTCTGTTAAATTACCAGCTACAGCTCAAAATACATGTGCAATGTGTAAGAAACAGGGAGAAGGAACTTAGAAACTGGGTTTGAAAGTTATCTGTAGAAAGCTGCAGGATTGCCACTGTTGCTGTGCTTTTAAAAAGCGCTGTGGAAAGCTGAGGTTCAGGAATTCAGAGCTTGTGCAAGCAACAGCAAAACTACAGTCTTAGTGCCCAATAAGCAGGCTCAAGATATCATCTATTTCATAGGTGATGGGCAGGTAAAAAACTGTGAATCCAGGCCCTGCTCAAGAGATGTGGATTAGAAATGGGCTCTACTTGGTAAAGAGTGCCATGCCTGCTCAGTACAGGCACAGGCATAGTAAATCCCCGAACAGCTTTTAGTTGAAGTGTCCAGGTCTGTAACACCACATGCTGGGCCCTTAGGGCCAGATGCTCACAGCTGGCTCTCACCCATGGGCCCATGGCTAATGAATTTGAAGGGCTGTGTTCAGTGCAGCCAGTCACTGCAAGCCCAACAGCTCATCTCCCTGGCCACAGTGCCCAACCCATGTTCTGCCCTGATGATGGTCTGCATTTCCACGCATCTGAGGGAAGAGAAAAGGAACAGCAGGAAAAATACCTCTAATGGTTACTCGTTTATATGCATGTCCTAAGTGCCCTTGACATCATTAAAAAGCACCAGTTTTAACTGCATGACTAGCAACACATTTTCTTTTCACCTGCAGTCAAATTTACAGTTGCGTTTGTTGGCTTGTAAATGTGTGGGTTTCAGCTCAGTGTGGACAGACTCCACAGGAGCAGGAACTCTAAAATTCACACATTCTCCTTCCTTTCTAGGGTAACACTGAATTTCCCATTCTTATGGGCCTGACCCAAAGCCAGTGTACATCAGCCAAAGCACTACTGCCGACTTTGGAGAGCTCTGAATCAGGCCCTATTATTTTAGTTTATTGCTCACAGTTAAAAAAAGAAGCTGTTGAAATGCTAATCCTATTCACAGCTCCACTTGCTAAGAGCAGAACAGTGTATCCCAGAGCAGATCAGGATTAGGTGCCTTTATATTTCAGAATTCAACTCCAAAATACTAAGTGCAAAGAAATGTATTACAAAGTATTGCTTATCTACCACGGAGCAATTCTCAAGGGTCGGGAAGAGGAACAGTTGTAAATGTTAATAGAGCTTCTCCCATTGTAGATGGATGCTATTTCTGGGCTAGTATGACAGCCTATGAGAAAACGATCAGCATCGTTCCATATTCTACTCAAGTGACACTGCTGCATGGCTGATCACAGGATTATCGCAGGGAGCCAATAGAAGAGAAGATATATATAGAAATAAAAGTATTCTCTAAGGTATAAAGTAAGCTGATTTAAGAGGCTGGAAGACAAGCAAGCCAACATAGAGAAGTGGACTTTATTTCAGTAGCTGCCAGCATAGGTTACATGGTCTGTATATACAACTTACATCAAGAGCCAAATAATAGTATTGGTTCCTGTGGCTGTTACTATTTTGTAAACCGTATTTAAAACGTAAATCCGGCATTCTCCCTGTAGTTAGTAAAGATTTAAAACTAAGGAAAGCCATGCCCAGATGGGGTTTCTCATTATTTTCTTTTTAATTTTTTTTAATTTGCCTTATGAGCACACTGGCTAGAAAGACAGAAGGCATTTCCTGACAGCTTAGTAGACTGGAAAAAATAACTCAGCAGAGTTCCCTGCTGCATGCCACCACTATGTGGGACAAGCAGCCCCTGCTGAACACACACTGATGGACAAGCACTCCTCTACTGGCAAACACAATGCTGAAACTAACAGACTGAGGAGATTCAGAAATCTTATTATTGATGGGAGATGAAAGGTAGAAAGCCATGAAATGGGAAGATCTGATGCATAGAGGATGCATAGAAGCAACAGAGGAGGAGCAGATTTTTGAAGCAGGGCAGGTAACAAGTGGCTCATGCTGGGACTTAGCCAGTAGCAAGAAGGGAGGATTCCCAGGATGCCTGCATGGCAGCCAGGCCAGGGGCACTCACTCACTGGAGTGGTCCAGGGTGAGAAGCAGGACAAGTCTTGAGCAGGCCAGGGTAGACATGAGCTGGCTGAGGAGCTGCAGACGCCTCACAGGAGTGTAAGGGCAGCATGTCAGCTGCACAAAACTAAGCAGACTGCGGCATCTGTAACAGAGAAGGGAACTGCAGATGCTGCTCAGATAATGAACAGCACAGCATGGCAGCATGTGCAGCCTTTGGAGAAGGGCAGCCAGACAGAGCAACCTCAAGGCTGGGCACAGCCAGCCAGCAACCATTTCTTGGTCACCTCTGGGTTAAGCAAACTGTCTTATATCAGATTGGCTTGTTTAAAAACATCTTTGTCCTTGGTGGAGAGGGTTTTCTTTACAAGCGCCATGAGGAGACAGACTGATGGGGTCAGCAGCGAGGAGACTGTATTTTCCAGACAGTGAGCGGGGACATACAATAAGAAAAAGAGACTCCTGACAATTACTATGAAATCAGAGTGGGGCATTAAATTCAGAGATGCAACTAAATGGGTAAGAGCACTCATAAACACATCGAGCATGAAAGCAAAGCTAACCATCTTATTAGCATCCTTCAGAAAACAGGGATGTGTGGTTTTATGAAAGTATATTATTGCTAGGTTTAAAATACCTACCAAATTATCAAAGGACTTTCAATTATAGCTGCATACAGTAATCCTATTCTCTCTCTCAAAAAAAAAAAAAAAAAAGAATCTTGCATATATAAAAATACAGTGACATTTATAGTCCTAGCTAAGGGTTTTGTGGGTTTATTCAGTTTTAAATCCATGCTGTATATGGGTCTCTTGAACTAGTTGATGCATGTAACTACATCCTGTACCACAGAAGCCACTGAAAGGAAGATTCGCTTTACAGGCCAAAGCAAAAATTGGTTTGGGACAAACAGAGCATTGAAATAATCTGTTTAAATATCGTATCAGATTGGCAGTATAAAGCCATAATGGAAGAACAATTTTCCCTTGTACTGGGGGCTGGATACACAGGGCATGGACAAAAAGCGTGGCCCACAAGCTGCTGCAAAGCATGGTTGATTCTTATTAGGAAAGAGAAGCAAATGTATTCTGTTTAACTTTATTAGCCACAAGGCTCTGATAATGAATTGAAAATAAAACCACCCTCAGTCACCACCAATTGCTTATCTACTAGATGTGGATATTTAGGTAGAATCAATTCACTTCACCCAGATGCAATACAGTCTCAAATCTCAGCCTGCCATTATGACCACATCTCCCCCATCTCTACACCCCTGCAGAGATACCCTCTTCCCTGCTACTGCAACCACAAATCACTTGTCTTTGTCCTCAAGACTCATCTCAGCCAAGCATATTTGCCATTGAGATGACAACTTGGGTCTCCCCACAGCTCCCCAGCACTGCTGAACTTTATTCTCAAACTTCTGTGACCTCCCTACAACCGTGGGAGAAACTTCACAAAATACTCATAAAACCAGCCCATGTCTCTTCTGCTAATTCCTTCTCTGCCACACCTACAATCCTTGATGAGGTTTAGGCATCAAACATGTCAAGTTCAAACCTGTCTTGGATTCTACTTATTCATATCTGTTGGTTATCTCTCACCCCAGACAGACCATATTGTCATGGCATGGGAGCACCTTCGTGTTCTGCCTGCACAGCTCCAAGCACAGCTCTGGGCACCAATTCATTCACTTCCAATTAAACAATATGGTAGCAGTTCACTATTTTTGAAGAGTAAGTTAAAGATAGAGGGTACACGTGACGATTTCAGAAAGTCACACAGGAGGAGATGACACAGGGAAGGACGAGGGGTTTAGCTGAGCCAAATATCCTGCCTTGCATAGTGGATATATGAGGCTACATTTGTCATCCAGGGTGCAGTCCTGAACACATAGAGCTGGAGGAGGAGAGTCCTTCCTGACAACTGCACTGATTAGCTGGTGCCCTGAAGAATGACGTCTGATTACCTTTATCTTCGGCTGCAGAACTGCAAATGTCACTAATGGTCATAAAATCATCCAGTCTTTTTCAAAATAAACCGAAGTAAATTAATCTATTGAGCACAGTTTATTCAATACTTCTTACTCTGGCATAACTCCCAAAAAATCATTTGCTTGCTGCATGTCTCCACCATATGGTGTCATTCAATGCAGACTTTTTTCCTGCATTGAAATCCAAAATTTAATGGAGTCGAGTCACCTACAGAGTTTTTCCAGCTCAAACCTACTAATGTAGTTTTCTGTCAAAGAGGTCACACAGCACTTTCCAGTTTGATACATAAACCAATACCAGCATGAATCCTCCTTTCATAATTAAAATCAAACTCCTCTGGTTTCAGCAGGTTTGAAAGAAGTATTTTGCCCTGTGCAGAGAAGAGCCAATGCCCAGCACTGGACAATGTCAGCAGTCTCTGTCTGGTTTCAGAACTTCAAAGTCTTGGCCAGTGACTGGTATACTCTCCTATCTGCAGGTGATGTCTCATATCAACCTTTCAGCAATCAGTAAAATAAACCAAAAAACATGACATTGAACTGTACTGAAAACTAAAGTAGTGAGACACTTATAATCCTTGAAAGCATTTTTTATGGGGCCATTTTAAATAGAGCCTTACTGCCAAGATACAAGGGACAAAAGAAAGAATTTCTAGATATGAGGTATACCTAGAGCAGGCAAGACATAGATGCTGGTTTTCCTAGAAACATGAGCTCAAGACCAGGAGAAAGATGCCTGACTATGCATTTAGCTATGCTGGTATTTTATCCTCTTCACCAGATGTCCCTTATGTCAGTTAGACACTCTGTGACTCAGTTTCCTCAACTATAAAACAGGGCCACACTTTGACAAATCTGGTTTTGACACAATGATGTCATTTTCAATCAATGGTTTTAGAAAAACACTGGCCATCCTCTGGCCCCAGCATCTATCAATAACATACCATGGCTCTTGGTAAAGATTGTTATTACAGTGACAAGGAAGCCACAAGCTGTGCTTCACACAGCATTTCCTAAACTTTGGAAAGCAGCATATCCTTTTATGTAGCAGCCTCCCTTCGCCCTTGCCATGCACCCACTGCAGATGCTGCTTAACAGTGCCAAAGACTTCAGCACTACACATCTCTCATGCTTTGCAGTTTTATGGCTCATCCTTCCCTCCATGCTCCAACTGTGACCTTCCACCACCTCTGCCCCACAGCTGTGAGAAATGCTGGTATGCTCTGCAGAAGAAGACACTTCCCCTCTGTACTTAACTCACTTGGATGAACACTGAAATAATTTAAACCTCAGCATTAACCCTCTTATCACTGGAGATGGAGCAAGCAGTCGTGGAGGGGAGTTTAAGCACTCCCCAGTGAAATCAGGACATGGCAGGAACGTGCTCACAGGCAGCTACCACGGCTCAGATGACAAGCAGTAAATTGTTACATCAAGCTGTCTGGATGATTTCTGACTGCTGACCCACACCCCCAGGCTGCCATAGCTGCTTTGGATATATTTGCTGCTGTTTCAGAATTTCTACCACAAATGATTATTCTGTTTTAGTGAAAGTTGAGAATCTAAAGAGATAGTGCATTGCTCTCCAGTCCTCTGCCCAGTCCAGCCAGTCCACCAGGCACCCCAAAGTGCCACCCACCCTGCCTGAGAGGCTATAATTCAAAAAACAATTCCAAGAAACGGAAAATAGACAAAGAGGCAGTAAAATGTTGAATCAAATAACATGAACACTGGAAAACACCCAGTCCGCCCTCTCCGCACACAAAGCGCCAGAGTAAGAGCAGCCAGATCCCAGGCTACACCAGCTTATCAGGACATCATAAGGCAAGAGCAGATCTGGCAGCTGCAAGCCAAATGTGTCCCACAAAGCACTGCACTGCTGGAGGCAGCTGCCCTCGTCTTTACAGCAGATGTCCATCCTGTGATGGCTTTGGTGCCTAGTGTGACATGCCCCATCACCAACTCTAAAAGTAGAGCAGATCCCACAGGCTTAATCTCAGCCTCCTCTGTGGCCCAGCAGGCAGGGATGCAGCCAGAATTAACCCAGTGAAGATAGGAACCTGCCTTTGGTGCTCTTGCTTACACCTCCTCCTATGTATGAATCCCTCTACTTGTATGAATCCAACTTGTGTCCACAGGGCTCCTGGACAAAACAAGGCTTTGCCCTTAAGCTCCTTCCCCATTGCTATTTCCTTCTGCTTGCTCTCTCTCTTCATGCAGCATCCTCATGAGTGGCTCCACTTCCACGGCAGCTGTCTCTCACCACCCTCATCCATAGTTACAACACCTCCTTCCTGTTCTCGCTGCACTTTGCCAGCATCCCACTTGTCTCACTCCAACTACACTGGCATATATAAACCCAAATTGTTTCCAACACCTGGATTTCACTGGTCCATCACCCAATCTTCCTCCAACCTCAATTTAGACTGCACTACACCTTCACCACCTCATCAGTCTCCCAGCATTGTCCTCCACCCCAGACACCCAGTTTTTTCCTTCAAACCGTGCTGCTACCTTTCAAACAATTTACTTCTCTCTTCTAACACTTATTTTCTCCCTGGGACCTTTCTTTTCTTTCATCAGCATAAAAACTCCACTTCCAGTCTTTCCCACAGTTTATTCTTATTTATTCTTTTCAACCCAGACTGTCCCTCATCTTGCCAGCCCATGGCAGAAAACCTCAGAGCACATAACATCCCAGCAAACTATACTGACCAGCCAAACATTGACTGGGTTTTCCCACTGACTCACTCACCAGACTGTCCATCCCACCCAACTGGCATTTTTCTTTCAGTCTCTGAGCACTTTGCCCTGGCCATCTCTGAATACCTAACTCCTTCATCCAGTCTCTCTCTGCCATGATTGAACTCCCCTTCTAAGGCTGTCTATCAAAAACCAGCCCTTTCACTTCAGCAAGCTCTCTTCTAGCTCCCTCAATTCCTATGGCCAGGATTCAAGTCCTAGGGTGGCCTCCTCCCACCTTGAATGGGTTGTCCAGTGCCCCTTTAGAATCACAGCTGCTCCTCAACTCCTCACAAGCAATCTCTGAACACTGCTTTCCATCCTTGCCAGGCTCTTCCATTGCTCCTTCCCTCCTCAGGCCACTGCCATCCTGGTCCCCAGCCCTCCCCAAGCACCCATCCCTCCATCACACCTTCCACACCTTGACTGAGTCAACTCCAGGCATGCTAATTCCATCCCAACAAAGACACCCCCCCACAGCATCCTTGAGCCTCCCAGCCTCTGTTTAGACCTGATTCATAGAATCACAAAATCAATTAGATTGGAAAAGACCACTGAGATTACCAAGGCCAACTTACAACCGAACACTCAGACGTCAACTAGAGCATGGCACCAAGTGCCATGTCCAATCTTTCCAATCCTTCCCTAAATACCTCCAGGGATGGTGATTCCACCGCCTCCCTGATCAGTCCTTTACAATGTCTAATCATCCTTTCTGTGAAGAAATTATTCCTAATGCCCAGTCTGAGCCTCCCCTAGCACTGCAAGAGGCTATTTCCTCCTGTCCTGTCACTTGGGCCACTTCTACCTGGGAGATTCTGATTCTCACCTGTCTACAACCTCCTTTCAGGTAGCTGGAGAGTGATAAGATCACCCCTGAGTTTCATCTTCAGACTACACAAGCCCAGCTCCCTCAGCCATGCCTCACAGGACTTGTGCTCCAGGCCCTTCACCAGTTCTGTTGCCTTTTTTGGGACTCAACCCCCTTTCTTGTGTCCCCCATAACGTCTGTATGCTGCCAGTGCCTCAACCCCAGCCAGAGTCTTCCATGGCTGGAGGCCCCAAACTTACCCTGATCTCATCCCTTTGTATGGGTGCCCAAACTTGCACAGCCCCAGGTTCCCGTGCCTGCCTGGACAGCACTCGGACCCCAGGCTGGCCCCATCCCTAGGTGGGTGTCACACAATCACAGGATGGGTCAGGCTGCACGTGACCACAGTCATCTGCTCCAACCTCCCGCTCAGGCAGGCTCATTCTTGAGCACATGGCACAGGATCGTGTCCAGATGGTTCTGGAATATCTCCAGTGAGGGAGACTCCACAAACCCTCTGGGCAATCTGTCCCAGTGTGTGACCACCCGCACAGCAAAGTTCTTTCTCGTATTCAGGAGGAATTTCCTGTGCATCAACTTCTGCCCGTTGCCTCCTGTCCTACTGCCCAACAGCACCGAGCAGAGCCTGGCTCGGTCCTCCAGGTTCCATCGCCTTGGAAACCCCTCTTATGGCCCAAGGCCTGCCCGTGCCTGCCATGAGCCCGGCGGGGCCCAACAGACCCTCCGGCCCTCATCTCCCCACGCTCCGCGGAGGGATCATCCGCGGCCTCATGCGCCCCCGGCCCCGCTGGCTCCGGCCTCCGGCCCCCGTCCCGTCCCGCCCCCCGGCCCGCCCCGCTGGCCCCGGCCCCGCTCGCCCCCACCTCGCTCACCATCCTCGGCGCGGCCCGGGGTTACCATGGGCAACTGCGTCACCCCACCCCGCGCGCCGACGTGCCCGCGCCGGGGGAGGCCAGCGCTGGCCCCGCCCACGAACGGTGCATGCGCACGAGGGCGGCCTGCCGGGCGGGTGGGCGCGGCCGTTCGGGGCGCTGTGGTTGGCTGAGGGCGGGCACGCGCCGGAGCGCGGGGCGGGTGAGCGACACGCGGCGGGAGGCGGGAGAGGGACCCGGGACCGCAGGTGGGGACACGTGGGGACGCGACGGGGCGGGCAGGGCGGTGGTGGGGCTGTGCCGGGCCGTGCCGAGCCGACATAAACCGTGACCGAGCCGCGCTGGAGGTGTGCCGGGGGCTGTGCCATGCCGGGCCGAGCCTGGAGTGTGCCCAGCTGTGCTGTGCCTTACAGAGAAGGGCGAGGAAACTGGTGAAGGGTCTGGAGCTCAAGTCTTATGAGGAGTGACTGAGGGAGCTGGGAGTGTTTAACCTGGAGAAAAGGCTCAGGGGGACCTTATCGCTGTCTACAACTACCTTTGAAGTGAGGCTGTAGCCAGGTGGGAGTGGGCCTCCTCTCCCAGGAAACCAGCGACACGACAAGAGGATATAGTCTGAAGCTGTGCCAGGGGAGGTTCAGGTTGGACACTAGTAAGAATTTCTTGACAGAAGAGTGATTAGATGCTAAAAAGGGCTGCCCAGGGAGGTGGTGGAGTCACAGTCCCTGGAGGTGTTTAAGGAAAGACTGAACATGGCACTTGGTGCCATGCTGTAGTTGACATGGTGGTGTTAGGTCATAGGTTGGACTCAGATATCTCAAATGAAGTATTTTCCCACCTAATTAATTCTGTGATTCTGTGCTGTGCAACAGTGGGCATGTGGTGCAGCACCCCGGGAAGCACGCAGGGCAATGCAGCATTAGAGCAATGTGCAGGATGGTGTCATGGGGGGCACAGCACAATGTGGGGGTGCTGTGCTCTGCATACTCGGGGGCTGCAGAGTAGCGCCCCTGTAGGAGTGCCTGCAGGGCAGCCTTGTGGAGTGTTGAGCTGGGCCCTACAGTGCTGTGCAGCACCATACCACCCCAAGGAGGGGGTGCCAGGTGCTGTGGGGTGCAGTACAAGTGGGGCGACCTCAGGCAAGCAGGATGATGAGTGAAGGAGCAGCCTGACTGCAGTGTCTGCCAACAGCAGGGATGCAGGGGCCTCCTGGGCTCAGAGCTGCTGAAAGTCCAGTTGTCCTGTTAAACATAAACCTGCCATGGCTCTCACCCAGCCGATTGCTCCTTTGGCTGTGTCAAGTGTGCACTCAACGAGCAAGCAAGGCAGGATCCTCCTGAGTGGCTTTTTCCCCTGTCCAGACCTAAGCCAAGATGGCCACAGTTTCCTTTGGCTTCAACATCGACTCCCCACGCTGGGACCAGAGCACCTTTGTGGGGCGCCTGAAGCACTTCTTCAACATCACTGACCCTCGGACAGTGCTGGTGCCGGAGGAGGAGCTGGACCGGGCCAAGGCCCTGGTGGAGGGCTGCAGGTGAGGGCCAGGGGTACAGATGGGGCAGGTGCCATCCCTGTGTTCATAGCCATCCCAACCACTGTGCAGTGTTGCTGGGGGATGGAGGCAGTCATTCTCAAGCAAGTATGCTCTGATGTAACATCTGTTGGAGGTAATTTTGGGGGTTTTCCCAGGCTTCTCCCAGGAGCCTCAAGCTGTGACATGCATCCAACTGAGGAGATGTTTCCCCTGCCTTTCATGTGGTGCCGGAGCTCCGTGCCTTGGCAATGCTGGGTGCTGCAGGTCTGTGCAGCTTCCCCTGATGGGCTTTGGGCTTGCAGGGCCGGGCTGGTGCCACCAGGAAGCAGCCAGGAGCAGCTGCTCTATGCCAAGAAGCTGTACGACTCAGCCTTCCACCCTGACAGCGGTGAGAAGATGAACCTCATTGGGAGGATGTCCTTCCAGGTGCCGGGGGGCATGGCCATCACCGGCTGCATGCTCCAGTTCTATCGGTGAGCTCCTGGGTACACCAGGTTGGGGACACAGCCCTGACAGCCCCCAGCCCCTCTCAAGGTCCCCAGTGGTGAGAGCACAGCAAGTTTGCCTCCTCTGGGGCTGGGTGCTGCCCATTGCATGCCCATGGCTCCTATGCTTGCCTGTGTCCTGTGGTCAAACCCAGTGTCTCTGGGCTCTGTCCCCAGCATCCGCTCTGTGGTAGAAGCATCACAGATCCCCCTGGCCCCTGGCATGGCTGGAGATGGTCTCATTTCACCCTAAGCTCAGCTGAGCTCTTCCCAGAGCCCCTGTAATGATTAATACAATCAAATCTTACTTGGCTCCTGCTCTTGGTCTGTGGCCCATAGCAGTCTTTGGAACTGAGGACCAAATGTGCCCCTAGGCCAGGCTGCTTCAGCATTCCCAGCCTTGCTGACAGCTTCCTGCATTTCTCTCCATCTCCCTGCATTCCAAAGTGTGCTTAGAACCACATCTCCCTATCTTCCTGCCCCACGTCAGTGTCCCTGAGACACCAGTAGAAACCCAGGCACCCTTGTTCCCCAGAGCCACTTCTGTCCCCATGTGTCCCCTCCTTGCTGCTTGCTTTGACAAAGGCTTATCTCAGCCCAGCAGAGGACGGCTGCCACCCTGCTGAGAGCTGTCTCCCACCCCTGCCCAAGTGCCTTGCAGGACTGTGTCCCCCTTCCTATGTTCCCCAGGGCAACCAGAACTCTTGGGGCCATTTCCCAGCTCTGCCACTGGCTTGTCACTTTGTCACAGTTCCTCAGTTTCCCTTTGGAGACACCATGATGAGTGGATTGCAGGCATCTTGGCTGTCTCCCTTCCAAGCCTGGCCATGGGCACAGGCCAGGTGTCCCTGGCAGCCTTCAGGTGCTCTCTCAGTCCCTTCCCTCCGCAGGACAGTGCCTGCTGTGGTTTTCTGGCAGTGGGTGAACCAGTCGTTCAATGCCTTTGTCAACTACACCAACCGCAACGCTGCCTCCCCCATCTCTCTGAGGTGAGCAGGCCCCACAGGATGGAGTATGTCCATTTGAAACACCCCTGGATGCCCTGTAAAAAGCCCTATGCTGTGTCTTGGGCACAGAAGGAACAGGGCTGGGTCAGAGTTGGTGATTCTGTCATCTCCCTTCCTTGAAATCGCTGTCCAGGCAAATTGGGGTGGCTTATGTCACGGCCACCGGTGCAGCCCTGGCCACCGCAGTGGGACTCAACCTCTACACCAAGGTATGCCAGGCCTGGGCCAGCTGGGGCAGCTGGGCACATCCCGCTCTCCTATGCTGATGCCAGCTTGTTTCCCACAGCGAGCCCCGCCCTTGCTGGCCCGCTGGGTCCCCTTTGCAGCTGTGGCTGCTGCCAACTGTGTCAATATTCCCATGATGCGGCAACAGTAAGTGTCACATGTGGCTGCGGCACTCGAAGGACCCAGCTCCCTCCAAAGGCAAGCTGGTGGCAGCCAAGCTCCTGGGCTGCCTGACCTCCCTGCCTTGGATTCCATCCTGGGAGCTGGAGGGAGGTGAACTGGGGTCTGTGCATTTGCAGTGCTGTGTCTGGTGGAGGGTGCTGGGTGGGATGGCTCAGCCTCCACCTAGAGCAAGAGGGGGATTTTCAGCTTAGGATAGCTGTTCTGGAATCTGTGCTGGAAGATCCCTCAGACCCAAAGATCTCTTCCATGTCATGGGAGAACCCCCAGTCCGTGGTATCCTGATGCTAGGACATCCCAGTTGGAGTCCTTGTAGTAATCTGTGGCTGGTGTTTGGGGTTCCCCATGAGTCATGGCACAAGGAGCTCGGGTGCTGAGTGAAGGTCTGTGCCCTGGCTCAGCTGTGTATCCCAGGCAGTGTCTGTCCCTAGCACGGCCAGATCCTGCTCACAGCTGTGCCCTGAAGATGGCAGCATCGGCTGGGCTGGGGACCGCAGTACCCTGGGGTGCTGCAGCCCCATGCCCTGGGGGCATCTGAGGCTGCTGGCATAGAGGACTCCCCTGGCACCCCCTTGCCCCGTTTCTGTCTCCTCATGCTTTCTCCACTCATGGCTGCCTGTCCCCTTCAGGGAGATCATCAACGGGATCACAGTGACAGATGAGAACAACAACGAGCTCGGCCACTCCAGAGTGAGTCTGAGGATGGGGATATGGGTTGGGGCACGGCGCTGCCGGGGCTCACCTGCTGATTTTGCTTGCAGAGGGCAGCAGTGAAGGGCATCTCGCAGGTTGTGCTCTCCAGGATCACCATGGCAGCACCGGGCATGAGTGAGTGTGGGGCAGGAGGGTGTGCCACTGAACTGGGGACTCTCCAGGACCCACCACCTTGCCCTCCCCTGCTTCAGTTTCCTTCATGATGAAAGAGGATGGGCCTGCATCCCAGATAGCATTTCCTCTCCTCATCCAGCCATTCCCATCAGAGGCCCACAGCCCCCTCCATGCCAAAGCACAGCCTGGGAGACAGGGAGTGCTCCTATGGCAGTTTGGCCTCACAAGGATGCATCTTGTGCTCTCCGGCCCTAGCCCCTCACCCTGCAGCCCTCTGCTCCTGAGACCTTTGACATGCTGCAAGCCCAGAAGGAAGCACAGGAGCATGAGGAGCACAGACCATGCTGCCTGGTTGATGGATGTGTGGGGGTCTTGTGTTAGGTTCTTGCTGTCTGCAAACACCCAGTAGCCCCCAGCATAAATAGCTGCTGTCATGGCCTCCAGGTGTGTGGTCCTGCTGGGACAGCCCTGCAGGCTGGCTAGCAGGATAGCTGTTCTGGGATCTGGGCTGACCTTTGCTCTCTGTGCCTAGTTATCTTGCCCATCATCATGGAGCGGCTGGAGAAATTCACATTCATGCAGGTGAGTGTATGTTTCTCCTGCCAATGGGTTCTGTGGTGCCCCAGCCCTGCTTCCCAGCTGCTGCTATGCTGGAGATCAGATGGGGAGTTGCAGAGGCCAGCTTGCTTTGCTCCCTACTTCAGTCATTGATACACCAATGGCCTCTCAAATGACATGGGGAAGCTACAGGAGGGTGGAAGGGTTTGGTGCACACCAGAGGTGTTGGGCATTCAGCCCTACCGGGGGGAGAAGTCTGCCCACTCTGTGAGTGGGTCTTGTCACCACAAGGCCATGGACTCATTCCTGGTGGTTTTCTTGCAGCGGATCCGGGTTCTCCATGGGCCTCTGCAGGTGCTGCTCTGCGGGGGCTTGTAAGTGTCTCACTGCTCAATTGCTTGTGAGTGCCTGGAGTGTGGCTCCAAAGAGATGCTTGAAAAAATACCTCTTTCCCAGAGGAGATTGCAAAGCTGCCTACCTTTCAGCTTGGGCTTGCCCCAGTTATTGGGAGTCATGGGGTGTGAGCAGAACCTCTTGGGCTGAAATCCCTATGGCTGGAGGGCAAACAGGCTGGGATCCCCAAGACTAAAGCTCTGCATTTCTCTGTCCCACAGCCTCCTGTTCATGGTGCCAGCAGCCTGCGCCCTCTTCCCCCAGCGATGGTACCTGTTCCACTGCTTCCTTCTTTCTCCTCCT
Organism: Muscicapa striata striata; assembly: GCA_030060385.1. Classification (NCBI taxonomy): domain Eukaryota; kingdom Metazoa; phylum Chordata; class Aves; order Passeriformes; family Muscicapidae; genus Muscicapa; species Muscicapa striata. The sequence continues at coordinate 83,181 of JAREIS010000098.1, read as the reverse complement.
CTAGTTCTTCTCTGCCCATCCCAGGATAAGCATGATGGGCACCCACCCTTCAACTCAAGGCAGTGCCTGCCTGTACATGCTGGTGTTCAGGGCAGCTGGAGAGCATCTGCCTCCCCTGCTCTGTGAGCTCTGTGCTGGGAGCAACAGGACACCCAGCTCCATGGGCAGCTCTCTGCCTTCCAGCACTGGGAGGTGGTGGGTCTTGCCATGAGCCTGCAAGATCCTTGAGACTGCAGAGGCCTCAAATGGCAATGGGGAGGAGGGGTGGCTTGACTGGTGGTTGGGAGGAGGATGATGGCTCTCAGTGTGTATTCTCTCTCTCCACAGCTCCCTTGCACTGGCTGACCTTGAGCCGGAGCTGCGTGACAGTATCGTGGCCAAGCACGGGGACAAAGTGCCGTATGTCTATTTTAACAAAGGACTGTGAATGGACACTACCTCAGGAGCCATTGCACCCCTGCCTCCACCAATCCCACATCTGCTGAGCAGAGGCACTGCCCAGCACAGTCCAGCCCAGATCTGCTCCCCCACCCAGCACCTTCTCTGCAGCCTTCTTCCACTGTAGAATCAGGATCTGACTCTGTGTGTCCAGCTTGCAGCACTTGCTTGTCCTGAGCCATCCCCATCTGCTGCTGGCCATGTCCCAGCCTTCCCATATCCCTCTTGCCCTGAGGGATGCCAGTGCTTCCTGTGCCTTCCTTTGGCCCAGACTCTGGGCCTCACTGGGTTTGGCCCCATGAGGCTCTCTCACTTGGGGCTCAGAGCACAGTTCTACCTCCAAAAGCAGATATCCTGCCACTGTACCAGCAACCAAACCACATTCCTGCCTTAAACCACCACAGTAGCCTCTTCCCAAGAGCTGGATCATGTCTTGGCAGGTGTGAAGGGACCTGTTCTCTCTGCACCATGAGAGTGACCATCCCAAAGTCCAGAGACCCGTGCTTGGACTATGCATTCCTTGCTCTCAGGTTCAGGTTCTAATCACTCTGTGATTGTCACAACCCAGAAAAGAAATAGCTAATTGTTTTTAGCTCTAATTTTTTCATTCCTCTGAGTACTGTCGCCCTTGTCCTACATCTGTGGTTCCCACAGTACAGTCATGAAACTGAAGCTTTAGGGGACAATTGTCTCTGTTCCCCCTTTGGTTTGGAGAAGAAGACATAGAATCACAGAATTGTTACGGTTGGAAGGACCTCTGGGGGTCATCTATTCCAGCACCCCCGTGCTGAGGCAGGGTCACTGGAGCAGATTACACAGGAATGTATCCAGGTGAGTTTTGAGTATCTCCAGAGAGGGAAACTCCACAACCTGCCTGGGCAGCCTGTTCCAGTGTTTTGCCACCCTCTATGTAAAGAATTTCTTCCTCATGTTGAGATGGAACTTCACATGGTTTAGTTTATGGCCATTGCTCCTTGTCCTGTCACTGGGCACCCTGAAAAGAGCTTGGCACCATGTCCTTAGCACTTGTCTTTGAGACATTTATATGCATTGAGGCTTCTGAGAGTATTGAGTATTTGAGTATTGAGTATTCTGAGTCTTCTGCAGACTGAACAAGCCTGGCTCTCACAGTCTCTCCTCATAAGAGATGCTTCAAATCCCTCATCATCTTTGTGGCCTTCCACTGAACACTCTCCAGTAGCTCCTCTCTTTCTTGTTACAGAGCTATCAAGGCATTAACTCAGGCTCTGAATAGCAGAACTGCAAACAACAGAGGAAGGTTGAAAAATACACATGGTGATTTTTAAAAACCAGCTGTGAATTGTGCTTCAGGCTGATCTCTGTCTGGTTCTCTGGGCTGGGCTGGTACATGGGTCTGTGGTTCTCATACTTGCTTTGGAAGGGAAAGGTGTGGGCTTTGTGACCCACCAAGCATCAGGGTGAAGGTGAGCAAAGGGGCCAGGAGAAGGAGGAAGAGTGTAATGGGTCTCATGAGCTCTGAAACCCTTGGGCATCCAATAGCAACCTTCCCCAAGAGGTTCTTGGGGCTGCCAAGTCCCATGGCAAGTGACAAAAGGTGATTGTGCTGTGCTCAGTGACACTCATCCTCTTGTGGGGCCTGAGAGGATGACACTGGGTGATCCTTCCTACACCCATTGGTGCTGTTTATCTTCATGGCCAGGCAGAGTGTCATGATGCTATCTTGGGTCTGCCATGAGGCCTCTCCCACCCCAAAGGAGAGCAGCTTGAGTGTGCTGCAGCCTAGTTTGGGGGAGAAAGGAGCCCAATCCTGAACTAAAGCCCCTGCTTTCAATCAGCTGTATCCAGACTTGTGTTTGCTGATGAACATCCCTTGGTGGGATGAGCATATATCTAACAAAGCCATGTGACGAGGCTGCTGTGAGAGCCCCATGGCCCAGTGGATGATCTATTCTCCTTCCTCCAGTCGGGGATACTCAGATCTCTAGGGCAGCAGCATTCTTACATCACGCCTGAGTAGAGACACATTACCCACTCTGCTCCTTCAGAGAGAGCAGCCAAACCCAAAAGGTACTTTTGTAGTGCCAAGCTGCATCCACAGCAGGTTTGCTTCTGCCAAAGCTGCAACAGGCAAAGGATAACATCTCCAACCACAGATAGCTACTGCTAGAAAGCTGTAAAGAGCTCTGAAATAATTAATAGAGCAGAAAGTAGGAAAACATGTTCAAACTTGTATATCTGTTCCCTGGGCATTATTAGATCTCTTGTTAAAGCACAATTAAAGTAATAGATAAGCATATGAAATGAAACAGATGTCACTCCTGTTGGGAATGGAGAGAAGCCACAAAGAGACATCTCTGCTCTTTGCTTTTCTTAAGCTCCTTAGTTCATGCTCCTCTTGTCCTACACCCAAAACAGCTGTGAGGACTTTCAGAAAAGTACCTGTATCAGTCTTTTGGGTCCAAGGAGCCTCTGGCATGTTTGAGAGCATGGCCATGTTTGTAAAATGATGTGCTGTAGCACCCAAAACTGCTCTTTCCCTGTTCTTGTTGTTCACCCTTCCTGCCTTGGCAGTTTGGAGGGGTCCTGGCAGGGCAGGGAGCTCTGTGGCCACCAATTCTGGGGCAGAATCCTAGAAAGCCACACTAAGCCAAGCTTGGGACCATGGTAGCAAAGCCTCAGCTGTTTGGCCACTCTTTTTTTCCTGTCCCCAGCTGTAATAGAGGGGCAATGGAGCATAGAGACCCCCTGAAGTGCTATTGCCATCTAGCATCAGCTCTTCTCCTGCCCGGCGGGGGGACGTGGTGCAGTTTATTGCTTATGGACAGAGTAAGAAGTTTGCTCTGGGCTTGTAGAATTTCTGAGCCATCCTCAAGATAGACCTTCCCTCCCACCTCCCTGGCTTATAGCAGTGGATTTCCTCTTCAGATCGACATGGATTTATGCCAGCTGACAGTTCAGCTCATCAGGGTTTCTCAGTAACTAGGTTGTAGCTGGAATCTCCCCCTGAGGATTCAACTCATCTCAACAGCTCACATCACTCTGGACATGGTCACTGCAGCCAGTGCCTGCCAGCCCTCCCCAAAACCACAGTAAGTCCACAGCCTGCCTTGGTCTCACTGGGGAGCAGAGGAGTTGCTGCCAAGCTGTGGCCAGCCTGGCCTCCGTTCCCATTGCAACAGGAAGGAAACCTCATTGCAAAGAGTCAGAGCCAGAAGAATCCCTGCTTGGGAAGAGCAGCAAGTGTTAATTGCTCTCCAACAATGAGTCACACCTGATCTGGGCTTGTCCTGTGCTCCTGTGAACTCCATGCCTTCTCCCTGCTGTGCCTCTAATTTCAGGACTAGCTGGGAACAGGCATAAAGCTCCTTCAATAACTGTGTGTGGCGGAAATGTCAGTGCTCCAGCATGTTTACGACCTCACTTCAAGTGGCAACCACACCAAAGATGTCACGTTGGTCTGCAGCAGAGCCTGAGCAGGGGCTGGGGAGGCTGCTGGGTTCTCTTGAGCACTGTCAGTCCCAACAGGAGGGCTTGGCCAAGGGCCAGTGGAGGCCAGGATGTGGCAGCCACAGGAAGAGGAGTGAGCATGGTGAAGGTGTGATGGGTGAACGCCTGCTGGCCCACACTAGCAGCAGGTGGGTGAGCTGATCTTGATAGAAAAAAGACAGGGCAGGAGATAAGCTGCTAAATCCATTATTTTTTTCTGGCCTTTCTCAACATGTTATCTGAGTATCTGATGAACCTCATCATGCCAATCTGGCATGGCACGCTGGGAGCGGCAGTGTAGAAACCCTCTGACACTGCCCCAGAAACATGGGCTGTCTCTCCCGAGCTATGAATCAATGCCAAGTGCTGATGGCCCCACACCTGCTGGGAGTGTGCAGGATCGCTGTGTGGGGACATGCTGGGACACAGCCACCCTGGGAGAGCCTCTTGTCCATGCTGCTTATGTCTTCCAATGCTGCTGGCACCAACACATTGCTACCCACTGCACGCCTTGAGTCCAGTGCCATGCCTCTGCTGCCATCCCGGCACCCTCTCCATGCCGCACTTCCCGGTGTGCCCCAGGTCCGGGCAGGCTGTGGGGTTTGGGACAGTGTGAGTGCACTGGGGAGGAGGCTGAGGAGGGGTCATGCTGAGCAGGAGTGCCCGGCTGAATGGAGAATGAGTGCCTGGCGGCCACAGGGGGGCTGTGGCTGTGGAGGAGGATGCCTGTGAGACCCCTCTTCGCACTGCCCAGTTGTGCTCACGGGGTTCCATTGCGGAGGGGATGTGCGTGCAGCCCCGCACCCCTCTCCAGCCAGTTCCGCCACTCACAACATGGCGGCCCGAGTGCGACCGCAGCTCCCTCCCCGCTCTGCCACACTCAACATGGCCGCTCCCTGTTCGGAGACCCCGCCCCTCCTGGTTTTGCCCTAAGCGACATCGCGCTGAGTCAATGGCAAGGCGAAAGCCGCGTCGGCCGCCCAATAAACGAGGGCTGAGGGCGGGTCCGGGCGCGGGGTGCCCCTGGGCTCCCGTCCCGGGCCGCAGTCGGGCCGGGGAGGCGGGAGCGGGGGGTGGGGGGGATGGCGAGGAGGCTCCGCGCCGCCATGGCCCTGCTGCTGCTCCAGGCCCTGCCCGAGGGGCTGCCCGCCGGCGCGGGGGGGCTGCGTCCCTGGGAAAGGGGGCGGCTGTGAGTGCGGGCGCTGCGGCGGCCCTCGGGGCAGGGTGTCCGGCGGGGTTGGCAGGGTGTGCGTGAGGTGCCGGGGGGAAGAGGCTTTTGGGGGCCCGCCTAAGGTTTGGGGAGCCCCGTCACTGGAGTGGAGCTGGAGGAGATGCAGAGCCCTGGGTCTGGGGGTTCCTGTGTGCCGTGGGGATGCAGAGGTGGTGTGGGGATCCAGGCACGGGTGGCAGTGCCGCTTGCAGGGGCTTTGTGCGGCAGAGTGGCTGCAGGACGAAGGAGAAAGGTGTTTGACTGGACACCAAGGGAAAGGTGGCTGTATGAGGGCAGGAGGCTGGAGCTGGCAGGTGCGCAGGGGCCTGCGGGTGGAGGTGCAGGTGTCTTTTGGGGTGGTGACAGGCAGCAAGGTGACCTGTGAGGGGACAGGGCTGAAGGAGGTTTGGAGTGAGCTGCAGGGTGGCCGTGGAGCAGCTGGCCGGAAGACATGGGTCAGCAGGAAAGTGGGACTTGTGTGGTGCTGCCCAGAACAGGTGAGCTGGTCTGCCCCTGGCAGGAACAGAAGGTTCGGTGCAAACCTGTGGGCAGCGGGGGAAGAGGGAGCGTATTTCAGCTGGGATGAGGGGAACCAGGCCTTTTTCTTTGTAGGCTCTGACCACCCGGTTACTACTTTTGTCATGCCTGGAAGGGGTTTTAATGAAGTTGGCTCCCTCTTTTTTATCTCATTACTCTGTTTCCTGTCTATGCTGCAATATGTACCGCTTACATCTCCAGTGGTGGTCTTGAATCCAGCAGTGTAGACACCTGTAACTTCTCCCACCCTGATGTGTACGTTCAGTGACACTCAGCGAGGACTGCACTTGGCCAAGCAACCTGTGCACGACGTGGATCTTAATGGTTCATGGAGTCAGCATGTCTGTTTCATCCCGTGGAGAGCATGGATAAAATATGATGACTTCTGGTTTGATATGGTGTATTCTGTATAAAGTACAAATTGCAGTTTGCATTTGTTGAAGGTCAGAGATAGTGAGATGCTGATCTGTGACTGTAGGTCACAGGTGCCATGGGTTGCATTGTGTTTAATGTCATAGGGATGCAGATGGCTGGAAGGTGTCCACTAAAATACTTCTTAATATTCCTGGAGCTAGAGGAGGCGAGGAGTTTGTCTATGATTGCAGATGTTATGCCTCTTTTGAATTCTGTTCTTTTCAAGGTGTTGAGAGTACTAGATCTGCTTTAAAAGCTGTGTAATTTGCTGTCGGTAGAGCCATCCCAAATTTCCTTCAGTCACACTGAGGCTAAGACTTGGCTGTTGCTTCCTTAGGGAGCCAGATGCAGGATTGTGTTGAACTGTGTTTTCCACATTGTCTCAACTGCCTTTAATAGATGGATGTCCTGGTGCTGCTCCATTTCACCTGCAGGCTGAAGTACATAAACTAAACATAAACAAGCACATCTCAGAACCATTTTGCTCTCTTGTTGTTGTGGTACCTAGCTGTGAGCAGTGGTCAGGTGGTAGGATTATCTTTATGGTAGCTGTGAGTCTCTACAACCCTATACATGCTAGTAAAAATGTCATACCTGCTCTGAAGACTGTGCAAGATGCTCCCTGCCTCAGACAGTTTATTCATTAGTCAAACAAATAGGAAGTAGAAAAGGAGGAAAGAAAGAAGGAGAGCATGGAAGCAATTGTATCTCTGGATTGCATGTGGAATAGTGGCATTTGTGACTTGTGGATATACTCTCTAGTCAGTGCACCAGAAATAATCCTAAAATAATATGTCTTGAGTGGTACAATACATGAGAGTGGGGGAGAACAGCTTTGGCTGCCTACGTTTTCTTTCAGAGCACTTGGATAGGGATGCATCTTTTACTCATTTCCTTTCCATAGTTTGTCTATATAAAACTCTCACGGCTTTTTTTAGATCTTAAATGTATACTCTGTCTGTCAAAAGGCTGGTATTATCTCACTGCACACTAGAGATTGACAGCTGCCCACTCAAAAACCAGAGTGGTAATGTAGGATCTTGAGAAATTAGCATGTAACAAAACTTCATCTGCTTTGGTGTTGCCTTGGAGTCTGATTTCATCAGAGCTATTGAGTTCATAGAGAAGACCTGCAGCAGGGCAGTGCTGGGCTTGGAAGATCTCTGCACCAAAGGTTCCTGTGTTTCTACCTGAAGCCCTGACAGCATTTCCCTCTTGTCCTCTCCAGAGTGCTGTTGCCCTTGCTGCCTCTGGTGACTGCTGCCTACTTCCATGTACCTTGCAGACATTTGCTGTGTCCTGATTGCTTCTGCTGTTAGGGAGAGCTTCTTGCTTAGGGTCTGTGCCCCCTCACCTGGAAGAACTGTACCACAGACCTGGTGGTCTAAGGCTGGGCTGCAAGAAATGTGTCCTTTAAATAATTCAGGAGGTGGAGCTGTACTGCCTAGCACTGAACAAACATTCGGGAGAACACACTGTGCTCTGCAGGAGTGTCTGATTTTTCAGGTTAAGATAAGTCGAGGCTGCCCAGGATCATCAAAGACCTTTCTTTTAACTAAGGTGAATCGCAGAGAAAATGACAAGCTATTTTATTATCTTCTATCCTGAGTCCAAGTTTATCTGTCTCCATGACTATTCATTGCAGTTTCACTTGTAATCGGAGCGCAAAACTTTGTTAGCTTGAGTGGAAGCATTTATTAGTAGATTACAGGCAGAAGTATTCCAATTATGTTGTAATAAACATCACAGGAAGAAGAAATCTAGCCATGTTCAGTAGCAGCTGTAGAAGTAGAGTCATAGCACACCTCAGGTATGTGCTCCCTCTCGGTTTGAGGAAGAAGGAAATAATAAATTTATATATTTCAAATGAACTGAATAAAATTTGTAATGAAAAACTTAAAACATTAATAATTTTTCTATTGTAGTTTGTCAGGGCTGAATAAAGGTTATTTGACCATCTCAACTATGTCTGCTTCCCATGCCTGCAGCTTAATTATCACATAGTTTTCTCAACTGTTGTTTTCTTTAAAAACAAGAGATTTAAGTGAATGTTAACTATGTGACAAGTCTGTGGAATTCATCTTTCTCTAATAAGGTGGTTTTGAGCCAAATCGGGTAGAAGCATATTCTTCTTAAAGACCAATTTCATCCCAAATTAAAGAGTTTGCTTGAAGTACTGTGACTTGAGGCATGATTCATCATATGTAACAAAGAGGACAGATCCTTGCTTTAAGGAATAACTCAGTGTGACTGTCACTGTGGCTAACAGCCCTGTAACACAGAGTTTCTGTCCAAGGCTGTGACCATAGCTCTGATTGCACCAATGTGGAGTTGCCTTGCTTCATCCAAGGCTTTGGCTGGATTTGGCTGCCCTTTCAGAGCATCACTTCAGGTAGTCTGTGAACTGAACAGCAAAGTTTCAATTCTCATGTAACAGGCTCCTCATCTGCAAGTTTTAAACAATGTTTTTGATTGAGGTAAAGGTAATTAGTTACAACTGCACTTCTGTGTCTCCTGAAATGCATCAGGTTCCTTCAGGAGGAGACCTGCTTGTGTACCCCTAGGATGTATTTTGCCTGCCATATCTTTGTGACTCTTGGTTTTCAGGCTTGCTAATATCTACAATTTTGGCAGGAGGCAGCAGAGATCAGAGTACGTGGTGTACTTGCTCAGAACGGGAGCCTCTAAATAACTGCAGGCTGAGTTACGGACTGCTTTTTCTGTGATGATTATACCACTGTGAACTCCAGTGTCTCATCTGTATAGCAGGCTTTCCTGCTGATTAAATTTTGTTTGAGAGTTGCACTCATAATTACACAAAATGCTGTAAGACTTTCAACATGCAGCTCTGCAGCTGGGCAGCAGATGGAAAGCCTGGTCTGAAAATGTCCAGTGAGCCCTGTGGAGGAGAGTGGCAGATTTCTTCATTGAAGTCAAGGCATCTCTGTGACTGGGGCCTGTCATTGCATTCTGAGACTTTCCCTGCCACCCTGCAAATGTTAGTTAAAAAAAAAAAAATTAAAAAATAGCACCTCTTTAAGAATTAACTTGGGCAACTATTGCAGAGTTGTGGTGTACCAGAAAGGAACTTGGAAGCTTTCATCTGCCAGAGTTGTTTTGCTATGATTGGGGTTTTTTCCATCCTCCCAGCCTGTTGGGCCAGGTCAGCCACATCTGATTACTGGGAGCATCCAGTACTGAGTGTCCCTGAACACTGGTTCTGCTATATGAGGTGCTGCTCTGCAGTAGGGACCCTGCCCAAAGTGGTGATCTACCATCGGCTTGTTAGGGAGGCAGAGGATGGATGCTTTCAGTGTTTGGCCACATTTCAACAGCAGTTATTCAGACCTGACTAAAACACCCACTGAACCCTCACTTTGATTCGCAGAAGTGCTGCTCCTCTAAGAATCTTCCAACAGCTGCTTTTCTGCTGGCAAAAATGGAAGCTCAGCTCTTTTATATGTCTCTGTCAGCCTATATTAACTTGGTGTTATGTTGATGTTCACCTTCATCTTTCTGTGGTAGTAGAAAGGCACTAATGTTGATAATAGTTTGTGTTTCTTTATGATCCTCCATATGGCCATCCTCTGAGGTAATGGGCAATATATTTAGTAAATGCAAATTGCCCACCTATTCTTTTTGCTTTTTTTTTCCCCCTTAAAGTCACATTAGGAGGATTGGCAGGATTGAACAGACTTTTGCTTGTGGCAAAAAGCTATTGTTGGGCTAATGATCCTGTGGCCTACTTCTCCATGCAGTGCTGTCACTGATGTGCCCTGTGGTTGTGGCTGTGCCTATGTAAATGTCTCCTGGTCAGACATGTCCATCAGTTTCAGTGATGACAAGCTGCACATGGCCTTTTGTTCTGTGTATCTAGTACCAGATTTGGGGATATTCCTCTGGTCTGAGCTGCCCTGTTTTACAGGGTAAGAATTTGCCTTTCTGGTTAGCTGTATAGGAATTCTCTGAGCTTATTAATGCATATAACCAATGACACGGTCCTGTCTTGCATTTGTTTCAGCAGTTTCATGAATCCAAGACAAGCAGGCAAGCTGTGCTGCTGTTTTTGCAGTGTGGGGGAAAGGACTCAGCATGTCAGAGATCTTGAAAGCTGTCTCTGAGGCAGGGCTGGTGACAATCCTGCAAGAGCCATTAGTTATGGCAAGGCAGAGATGCTCATTGCACGTAGCAGGACAACCTGATTCAGAAGGAAAAGAGCTCAGGGTGAGGGATGGTGTCACTATTTGAGTTCATTGAGAGATGCTGACAGGGAAGTTGGATCCCTCATTTCCGCTGCTGTCCTGTGTGATTAGAAAGCAAAGACAAGACATTTTGAGATGCCAACACCTGGGTGCTGTGGCAATGGAGCTCTGACAGGTGATTGTGTGGCTGGGCCTGTGTAGAGTGCACATGACAAACATGCCTGAAATAACAGCTGGCTGGAGAGGACAGGCTTGCCAAGCAGGAATTGCATGCCCCTACCTTGCTTGTTAAAAGAAGTGTGTTGGTGTGGCAGTCACAAATGAGTCTTTTTCCAGGTTTCAGCAGCAGGTACTGTTTGACTGCAAAGCTCAAGGTGCTGCAGAGACCTGCTGTTTATCTGCCTGGACAAGGAAAAGCTTGATTCTTCTCTAATGATGTGATTATCAGTGGGATCACCAGTATTATTTTTAGATGATAGCTGTGGTCTGTGCAGTAGCTTTTGGAACTGCAACAGAGCAGTTCACATGCAGAGGTTTGCTAGGTGCAAAGTGAGGTAGGTGATAGTGGCAGAGTGATGCAGTAGGACAAACCATTTAATGCTAATGCTCCCTGCCAGCCTGTGCCCTGAACAACAGCTGCAGATAGGAGGGAAAAGCTGTATTTTGTGTGGAGGCAGCTTGTGGTGCTGCTTGTTTGCAGGCCTTCTTCTGAACCAGTGTCCATCCACCTGGCATCACCTGAGTTTGGTCCAAACTGACCAGAAAAGAAAAGGATGTGAGAACTGGGTTGTGTTGGAAATTCAGATGCAGTTTTCTGACAGTTACTTCTTCCCAAGCACTTTTATACCAGCATATTGTAAACCAAACCCAAACACTGATGGTGCACAGGAAGCTTATGAGGAAGTGACTGAGAGGAGATCCCTAGTGCAGATCCCGAGGGAACATTTTAAATGGCATCTTGCTGACAGTGGGTTGTAGAGGTATGTAGAGGTATGAGGATGGGTATGGCAAGCAGCTACCAGGAGTGACCAGTTGCAGGGTGCTAGGTTTTAGGGAGTAAGAGACAACAGGCATCTTTCCTTTCCTCTTGGAGGATCAAAACCTTGTGTTCCTGACTGCAGTCTTTAGGACTAGCAGAGGAGAGTGAACCTCAAGAAAGGAAAGATTTGCTAGCAATAAAGAAGAGGATCTTCCCATCTTTCCTCTTTAATCTTCTCCATTACTATGAGGTATAAATTTTTTACTTATAATGGTGATAGTTTTTTTATTTCATCTCTGGTTTTGGTGTGTGCAAGGCAGTAATAAAAATTTCAGAGGCAATTCGAGTGGAGGTCCATGGGGTTTGGTTTGTTTGGGTTTGGTTTTTTTTGTGTTTTGGTTTGGGGTGGTTTGTTTGTTTGTTTGTTTGTTTTTTTTTTTGGGTTTTTGGGGGTTGTTTGTTTGTTTGTTTGTTTTATTGCTTGTGGGGATTTATTTTTGAGATCTGGGAAGGAACATGGGAAAAACAGAAACTAACCTTCTCTTGGCTCTACTTCAGGCTGAGGGAGCTTGTCAAGATACTGACATTTGCTAAATGTCCTGGAGAGGGAGAGAGAGTGACTTGAGCAGGAAAGTGGATTTTATTAATGCAAGAAGATAATTCACAGGAGAAGGTGAGCTTTATGTAGTTATCAGTGTCCATCTCCCCATCCGTTTTGAGGCTACTGACCAACTTGAATGAAGTTTGATAGAAAGATGCATAAAATTTCAGTAGAATTCCTGAAAACAGATAGGCATAGAGACACCTTTAAAAACCAAACAAACGGGGCATCACTGAGTGAGAAGCTACACTAGTGAGCTTATTAGCACTGGGAAATTTGTGAGTTGGGTTGACTGACGTGATACATGCCCCACTTTTACCAGAGCCTCTGCTGGAGCTCGCAGTTTGTGAGCCTGCAAAGTCAGTCAGCCTCATGAAAAACACTTATGGGGGTTAGCTCCAGTGGTTACAGAGCTACTTTTATTTTTCATTTTGTCTCCCACTGGCTGAAGAGCAAATTGAAGTTGAAAAGCTTGATAAGCTGTGGAAACAGCTATGAAGAGTGTGTTTTGCCAGGAATCTCACCAGCCATCCTGAGCTTTCCCTGTGTAAAAGGTGTCAAGTGTTCCCTTTGGAAGCAGGGAAGACACTTGACAATTTATGACTCACCTGCAGACAGTGCAAAGGCTTTTTAGTGAGCAGAACTGATTCACTCTTTTCTCTGTGTTTAGCATGCAGATGGGACCAGTAGGTCAAGTACTGTTGTCCACCAGAGACCTTTTTTAAAACTTATTGTGGAATCGGAGCTCATAATCAAGACGGTCTCAGATAATGAATCCAATCAAACAATGGAGTAATTGTGGCAGCCACACCAGAGGCCTGACACAGAAGGAGTGCAAAATATGCAGAAGTCATCTTCCTTGCTAAGTTCTGTATTCCTCACTCTTTGTAATAGTTTTTTATTTGTTTACACTGTATCAGGAGTTGCATGTTTAAAAAAAAACAAAACTTTCTCTGTTTGGGATCCTCTTTAAATCCCAGGTAGTGGATGACTGCCAACAGGAACCTACGAGAACTGCATGTCTTCTGTCTCCAGCAGAAGATCAGGCCATCCTGTTGCATAAATTATCCTCTGTGACAGCCATTCCGTTGGTGGTGGGCAGAAAATCTGTCCCACAGAGCTAGCAGTTGGTAAAAGCACCTTTTAGAGCTGAGCTAAGCAAGAATTGGGAGTGACTGGTGTGGAATGAAAGGGTTAAATGGGGGCTGAGATCAGAATGAGCCAGGAGGTAAGGGAAGGACTGGAAGAGGTGGTGGGCATAGTACAGGGGTGTTTTTAACACTCAACAAAACCTTTGAAGAAGGCAGAGTCTCCAAGGCCACAACATGGGGCTGACTTCATCCTGGGCTGACTTCATCACATCCTGTGTATCAATTGTAACTGTAAAATTACCAAACTTGCTTCTCTTCTTGGGGGAAGGAAAGAATTTTCTCCAGATATGATCTGAAAGACCTTTACTCTGCTTGGAATGCATGTAACTACCTGAATGCATGTGAAAGTCATGACTCATGTCTGGGTCTCCTGTGTGATGAATTCCTCGTTTTCTTAGTCCTTGCCTCATTTGTTGTTTGCAGACTGCTTTTCAAACAGTGAATGCTGAAGAGGAGGAGGGTTATGCCTGTATTGTGTTGTCTTCAAGTTACCTTGTCGTTTTGACTTCTGTATTTTTAGATGATGCAAACTTCACAAACAGCTTGCATTTGACTCTCCAACCTCCTGTGATCTGCAGCTTAGATAAAACAGGCTTGCAGACATCTATCATTGCTGATTGTCTCCATTTACTGACACTTAGCACTTGGACTCCAACAGAGCCTATCTTAAATCGCTGTGTCAAAAATAAGAGCTTTTATTTTCCTCTACTTTTTTCCTAGCTGTATTATTTTCTTTTTGTCTAATTGTTTTATTCCTTTTTCCTACTCATCTCACTGGGAATTTTTGCATCTCACATACTTGGTTATTAATTTCACTCTCATGTTTGTGGCTTATTGTTTTTACTGAGTTTCTTGCTTTTCTGCTCTCTGTATGTCTACTTTCCAGAGCCTGTGATCATACTAAACCAGTGGTTAGGCTGCCAAAACAAGAGTTGGGAGATTTTTTCTCCTCAGATCTATTCTGTGCTCTTAGGCCCATCATTTGACTGCAAGGTCCAAAGATCATCCTGCCAAAGATGAATTCAGGAGGTCTGGAGCAATCGTTTTCTGTTCTAAAATTTACAGTCTGCTTTGTCTAGCTCGACTAGCTGGAGAAGCAGTCCTCCTTTATTTTCAGCATAATATATATTTTTTGAGAAGCATTATCCCAGGAAAACTTTAGTTTAAGACCCAGACAAATCTGTTGTTGCCTTGTTTCACCTTTGTTGGCATGTAACTTCAGGCTGGTATGAAATGTAAGAGCTTGCTGCATTTGCTTGCTGTGTGGATGAAGCACAGACTAATCTCCTTTTTTCACAGCCTTTAACAGAGCACATAAACTTTGGGGAACACAAAGTGTGACAGTAGTGGTTTCTTGTCTGTGTTGTGTTATCTAACAGTATATGACCAAAACTCTTCTTGCTGTAATCCTGCTCTAAAAGATTTTAGAAGTGCAACCAAAGGATTAAATACATTCAGTGTGTCCTAACAAAACAGGACTAAATCTGTGTATGCAAGCTAGTGAACAGTTTGGCTTTGTCTGGAAAATGTAGAGGTCTTCAGGGGAGGAAAGCAGCACCAGACAAGATGTTTGCAGTGACCTGGCTGGGTGGTATGGGCCCCTTGCATCTTGATCTTTTGGAACCAAACAAATGGAGGGTTTACTTGTAGGTGTGAAACAGCGTACCTTGCATGAGTGCAATCTGCAGGCTGGCTGAGTGCTGCTGTTGATGTAGCCTTTATCATTACACAGAAAAAGTTAATTTTATAATTCTGGAAACCTTAAGTTCTAGTGGCACTTCACAAGCCTGGGACAGACTCTGAAATGAATGACCCTAGATTTTGTTTATTTGTATTCTTGATCTGAGAGCTCTTATTATCAGTGGCTATTCCCTTGCACAGGCACTGCCTGCCAGCAGTCCTCCTGAAGGCACTTTCCTTCAGGACAGGGTATAAGGTAAAACTTGCTTATGGTTTTAACTAGTGTCTCTAATGAAAGGTCTTTAAATATGCTTCTTTTATCTGGTTCAACCTAATAACCAGTTCATTTACAAGTCTTGCCCTGTTTCTGTGTTGGTCAGCTTTTTCCCTATCCTGGCAGCAAGCATCTTGCATCTGCTTCAATCATGAGGGCTCTCCAGGGTGAAGTGTCTTGCTATTTACTTAACCCAAAAGATTAGTGCAAAGGTAAACAATGGGGGAAAAGTAGAAGATTTTTTGGGTTTAGCTGCTATTGTTTATTTTGGTTTTTTTAGGGTGAGTTTATAAATATTATTAGAAATATTTTTTAAAAGCCCCAGTGTATTCCCTTTAACACACAAGTAGTTTTGCAAGAGCTCTGCAGTTGTGATCCTGGTTTACCACATGATACTAAGAAAGTAATTTAACATTTATCATCTGCAATGGGGACATTAAAATGGCAAATGTACTATGAACCATATTTTTTGTATCAAAATACCAGGGGATTGTGTGGTACTGGTTGTATAAATACTGTGTCATTTTCTTCTTCAGCTGAATGTCTGGGTGAAAGTTTTCAGGTCTAAATTATTAATTGTTAACTAAGAAACACTTGCTTTTGTTCTGCAAGGTTTTGGTCCAAAGGTTTTTAATGCCCTCAAGTACTATGGTCAAACTTTACCTAATTGTCGAGATACAGTTTTATTGTTCTTGGCTTCTTCTGTACTTGAGTGGAGACTGTTCTTCTATTTATCTGGAAAGCATTACTGTAAATAATCAACATGTGAAGACACATGAGGATTGAACTTTAGTGCCCCTCATGAATTGCATGTGTTCTGTTTACTGCATGAAAAAAAGTTAGTTCAAGTGAAAGCTTTTCCTTTTTTGCAGCTGAGTTAATTGGTTCTGTAGCAAAGTCAAAACATGGAATTTCTTGTGTCTTATTTCCCCTTGGAGACAACAGCACACAGAGATGGAGATTTGGTAACCAAAGCAGGAGGTTTAGTGAGCTGTGCAGTGGGAGAAGCTCGAACTGGCTGAAATGCAAATGCAGAATCTGAAAAGAGATTGCAGAACCCACACTGGCAGTGCACACTGTTTTTACAGCTGCATTTTAGCTTCTGGATGCTTAGTACATGGTAGTCTCTTTTCTAGGCTTTTGAACTGCATACCGAAATGTTCAGGTGGCCATGAACCACGACAGCCTGCCATGCATACCTTGGGAGTGAAAGGGAGAGGGAGCCTGGAGCAGGTTGCCAGCAGATCCTGTTCATGGCAGGATGCTCTTGGGCTGGGCAGGCAGAGGAATGACTTCCGATTGCCCATAAGATGTCCTGGACGTCATCAGGAAATCTTGCCTTGCTTTCTTTGGCACCCGGAATTTGGCTGCCCAGCTGCTGGGAAGGCTCAGACATCCGTGTTAAGTTCTTTACAGGATGAGATACCAAACCTTTCTGCAAAGAGATCATCTGATGTGTCTAAGGAGGATATTTTATATGTGCACACTGAAATGACATCCTTCATTTCCAAAGAAGTGTGTGTCTTGCACTCTTGCTATTTTACATTTCACCTTTCATTTGGTGATGAAATGAGCATTCTACTTTAACTTGCTAGTTCTTTAGTGCTAACCTGTCTTCTCCCCACACGTGTGGGCTTTCCATGCAGCAGAAGTCTTTCAGATAATCCTTGTCCTTCCTCAAAGAGGCAGCAGGCTGTTTCTGTGTGGGTGGTGGGTGTTTGTTCTTGCATTTGTTGCTCTCATTAAAGTGAGAGCTTGTTCAGTTTGTGTCAAAACACTTTTGATCCCTTTATGTAAAGGGAACACCGGGTGTCCTGCAGAAACAACCTCTTTAAAGTGCCTTGCAATGTTATGCTTGTACATGATGGTTAATAAAAGTTCATAAATCCATATTGGACTGGAGACCAAGTACAGTTCTCTTTATTGTATTCTGCAGCACACACGATTTATTCTCAGTTAATTGACCTCATGTGGACTTGTGCCTGTGTAAGTAGCAGCTAAAATCAGTGTTCTGAGCACTAATCTGCAAGTTGCAGACAGTAGGTTATTTAGTGAGAATGTTCCACAGGCCTCTTGCTGCAGCATTTTCAATCAAAAAGGTCACTTCCATGAGTTTGTGCACAGCTGAATTTAATGTTCTTTCTCAGCAAGGCAGGCCACACTGGAGAGTGCATAATTATAATAAATACAACTTTGTTCTCAGCTGAAAAATCCATCTGAAATAAATTTTTCCAGCCCTTCCAAGAAATGCTTTTAGTAAGATAAATAAAAGCAATTCTTGCCGATTTCACATTCATTCAGCAGGAATGTTGGTGGGTGTAGGGTGCCTCCACTTAAGCCACTCATCACAGTGCCTTCTGGGCTCAGTCATTCAATAGCTGGCTAAGGATAGCACTTGCAAATTGGGTTTCTCACAAACCAATTAAACTCAAGTTCATTATTTCTTACTTGGTTTGAATCCTGGTTATTATTTTGAGTAAATTGTTCTTAGCAACAAGTACAGAGAGTTCAGTTACGGTCTCAACTCAGACAAACTTTAAACAATGCTTTGATAGGTGCATCTGGTTTTTGGGATATGCATGTATTTATACAAGCTTTTGTGGCTTATTTTCTGGTTGGCACTTCTGTGTTTTCTTCTGTGTTCCATTTCGCAACAGTGGAAATACTGAAAATGTCTCAGCCTAAATATGGAAGGAAAACTAGGAGTTGTTCTTTCCCTCCAAAACTTGTAAGCAAGTACTTTTAAAAAATCCCCTTTTTACTTTCATCTTTCAAGAGACTGAGCAGAGTGTGAAATGTCCTGTCTTCTATTTCTTCTGTTTTTTTATCCACTTATAGCAAAGAGGCTCTGCTAGTTGATTGGGATACTGCTACTGATGGAAGCTGAATTTTTGCGTAGTTCTCCTGGGTTCACGTGCAGGTCTTGTTACCTTTGAGGTTTCAGAGGGGCTCTGCAGGATTGTCCTTAAATGTCTTTTTGCTTTCCCTGCAGAAATTGTAGATAAGCAGTTTCCAAACTCCTCCACTCAAAGCTACCACAACTTTTGGTTTAGGAACTAGCTGGTTCCCAGTTGTTCCTGCTATCCTACAGCTGGTTGTTGCTGCAAGGTCACTCTTCTGCAGAACTCCGCTGGGATCTATGAGACTGCAAGGGAGAAGAGACTCCCATGGCAGTGTCAGTCGTAAATGAAAGGTAACACAAGTCATTCTGCTCTTGTCATGAATTTGGACAGCCCTGTGATGTACTGCTTGGGATAAAGAACTAGCTGCATGCAAGCTGTGGTACCTGGTATCTGTCTTGTCCTGTTTTCTTTTCACTTTGGAGAGGGAGAAGTATGGAGGCCTTTCTAAAGGAAAGAAGAGCTGATATCTAGGAAAGAAGAAACTGTTGACTGCAAAGGGAAAAAGCAGAGGGAGGTGTCTGAAATCTGAGTACTCTGACTTCATTAAATGCAAGTGATAGTCCTGGACTTGAGGATGTGGGGTAGAAACTCAAATTTACTTTCATTCACCTTCTGTGTGCTAAATTAGATAGTCATCTCTCAATGACTTGGTATCCCTTCAAGCCCTAGTGGGTTTCCATTGACACCAGAGAGTGATCAGAGGGGAAATATGCTCTCTCTTGCTAGACTGGACTTGTGCCTTATGGTCACATTCATTTAATATTGATTGGGAGCAGTTTTAATCAGCACTTAGATCATGATGGTCTGCCTTTTTTTCTCAATGTATTATTTTCTCTCCTTGCTTGTCTACTTTATTCCACTGCCTTCCTTCTCCTGATGCAAGTTTTGTGTTCTCTGTTTTATCTGTTGAAGCCATCAGGACTTTAATACTTGGTACTTGCTAATGAAGCTTTCTTGGCAGTGAGAAGGCATGGGAAGCTCACTTAAACTAGGATCTCTCCAGGCACCCTGATCCTATGCGCAGACATGGTTTATTTTAGAAAGATTGTCTTAAGTTAGAAAATCAGCTCTTGTTCAAAAATGAAAACACACATTGATCAAAACCTGAATTTCATGTGGGTTGTGTAAACATGTAATTTGGGTTGGATCTGGGCTTTGGAAAATATGTGACACAGTTGTCCAGGAAGTTCCAGTGCAAGAAATGTGGGGAACTTCAGAAAGTCACATTAACTGTCTCCTTGGGGAAGTGCCTCAGAAATCCTGACCTCTGCATTTCTGCCGTGTGTGTGACGCTAGTGGAGATGATCACTTGAGCAGTTGCAACATTCTTGTATACATGAGTTTGAATGACATTTTGAACTGTGGAAAGAATAATGCTGTGCTTCCCAAATCACCACGCAGAGACTCTACCTGGCCCTGCACATGAGCTTTGATGATAAAGCACAGTCTGCTTCCATCATTGCCATGTTTCCTATGGTCAAATCACAGGAACCTTTTTCTAGGAGTCCATGCACTTGAATTTCTAGGGGTAATGGCTCTG
Organism: Muscicapa striata striata; assembly: GCA_030060385.1. Taxonomy (NCBI): domain Eukaryota; kingdom Metazoa; phylum Chordata; class Aves; order Passeriformes; family Muscicapidae; genus Muscicapa; species Muscicapa striata. Next base: position 63,784 of record JAREIS010000098.1, on the reverse strand, counting down.
GTGCTCTCTGACACCTCTGCTCTTTGCCAAGCCACCATCCAGCGCGTAAGGTTTTGGTCTGACACAGATATCCTCTTCCTCTCCTCATCCACTAAAGGTTTCCTGTGCAAGACGTTAGTTTTACTCTCCTCTTTATCAGCCCTGACAAAAGTTGTTATTTAAATGTTGCTCAATATTTTCAACATGATTTTGGGATGACTGCTAATTCCTTCAATGCCTTGTTTTGTTTTAGAATTTCTAATCCCATTTTCTATGACTAAGTTCAGTTGCGTGGTTTCCCCAGCAAGGATTAGGGTTTACTGCTATAGGTGCGTCATCCTGCCTTTGAAGCTGCTTGCTCATGCTTTCCTTGGCAAGCTCTGGCAGATGTGCTTGGGAACAACAGAGATGGTATCTTTTTGAAGCTGTAGAAGGGTTAATCGGAAGCATGTTTATGAAATCAGGTTGCTCACCCTTACAAGCTTTTACTGTGATCTTTTTGAATGCTTTTGGAAGATTTATCACCTGCCTTTGTAATTTGCATTACATTTTTCTTTCCTTTCTTGAAGCTATTTTAATGCTATGTGTGATATTGTAAAAATTACCTATGATAAGTACCTTTTCTTGGCAAGTCCTTAATTGCACACCTCTTGGATGCCAACTGGAGAACGTGACTCTCTTCATGTGGATGGCCTAACAGTTTTGGCTGGTATTTTTAGGATGGCTGAAGGAGTGTAGAGCAGCTGAAGCACATCTGTAGTTCAAAACCAAACCCAAGCAAAGGACTTTCATCCCTCAGCAGACAGATTGCTGTTTATACAGATGCTTCTTCTCAAGAGCCTTTTTGTAGGATTGGTCACACTTGTGGCTGCGTTTGCATATATGATGGGGAGAGGGGCTGATGGCTGTTCATGGGAGTATTATTTTTCACCAGGGAGATTAAAGATACTGCTATTGATGAGGAGATGGCTTTGCAGATTCTCTAGTGAAATGGAGCACCTGCAGTACTTTTTGAAAAATGTTAAACAGCATCTGCTCTCTGCTGGGAATTGTTAATTGTGCTTTCGGCTCTATCTGCCTCGCTGGCACATATACCATTATGAAATTTTTACAACCAAATAAAATATCAGAGAATGGTCCTCTTGAAGAGGAAGCTGATAGCTGCCTTCAGCTGATGCCCCTTTGAAACCAGGTGAGAAGCATCAAGTGAGAAGCTTGCCTCACTGGGACCTGCACTTACCTGCACTGCCTTAGCACCAGGATATTGATGCAAAGCTCCTGGACTGCAAAGAGCCCGGATAGTTCAGGTAGGGGTAGATGTTATGATGCCAGGCTCTGCAGATGTACATAGTGCAGAACAGAATGTGAAAACCTTAGTTCCTAATAAGTTGTCTCAAAGTGGATTTTTTGTGCACTATTATACAAAATGTATCCTCATTTTTAGTAAATTTCTAAAGCCATGATAGAGACTAATGGGACCTGTTGTGTTTACTCCTGTCTAGTAGTGAATGCAGAGCTTTGCAAGTACTGGCTTTTGGTACAAATTCATGTGTTGCGTGATTGTAGTACCAGGAATCAATGACTGTTACTTGTATTTTCTTGCATGTTCAAGTTGTACAACTGTAGACTCTTACTTCTGAAGATTTCATTTCTTCCCAAGGAAGTATCATCTCCTGGGATTTAAGTATTTGCTGATGCAAATCTCTGTGATCACAGTTAAAGGACTACTAAGTGTCACATCATTAGGTCACCAGTTCAAATCTAGCCCAAAGAGGTAATGGGGATTTTTATACCCCTAATGCCTTTCATCAGGATTTATGTTTACTTGCTTAAACTAAAATTGGACCATCTGCTATTCAAAATTATGGGTGAAGTGGAAAATAAACACTAGAAGCAGTTCTTTCTATAACAGAAAATCCTGTTTGACTTGTGTATCTGTATGTGTTTGACAGCACACATGGAGGTTTAGAAGGAATAAAGGTTGCAGAGAAATGGATGCATTTAGTCACATACAGTATTTTTGGTATGCTTTTCTATGACTTTTTAATTGCAAGAGCTTTTGAATAAAATATAGGAAGATACAGACTTTGAAGGCAAAGAGATTTTGAAATTGAAAATGCAATGGGAGAGTATTTTGAATGGCAAGTGGAGCACTTTTGGAAGAAGTATTTCTGAAATTCTTCCAGGCAGCTGCTCTTCTAAAGAATGATGGTTGATGGATTGAATGATTGGCTTTTTTTCTTTCTTTCTTTCTTGTTCATTGCTTCCAGCATTCACGTCAGAATCCTTGTACAAAGCTGCAGTGCTAAATATGACCTCTAAATTCAGGTTTCTGGTCAAGAAGGGTGGACTTAAGCGTAGAGTAACATCTGGTACTTGATATTATGTTGGACTGTACCTTGCCCAGGCTGCAGAGAGCTTCAAGGGTTCAGTTCAGCCACACAGGCCTTTGCAGCTTCACCGTTCCTATTTGTCAGGTTATTACTCTGAAGCTGGGAAATCCTTGCAGTCGCTTTGAGATGTGTTTGGATATGGAAAGCTTTGCTAATCCCTGCAGTCAGGGGCTGACCTCTTGTGTGCTGGGATCTGCCTGCAACCACCTCTTTCTTCCAGCCTTTTCCTGAATGTTTCCTGACCACTCTGTGGCTTGTTTCAGGGACCAGCTTGGCAATGTTATGAGGAATCAATAGCTGGAGTCCTTCAGAAAGAAGTTGAAGATGCTGAAGTATGAATTCTGGTGTCCTGGTTATTACAATCTGTTAGCAGAGACATCAAGATGTGAAGAAGAGAGATGTGAAAGCTGGTACAAGTGTTCTTTTCTTTGTGCTCCTGAGTTGAGGAATTAGGGTTTGAGCTGGCTTCCCCACCCCAAAGGCTGTTGCATAGCTTCCCATGCATCTCATGCCATGGGAGATCACTGGTAACTTTTGTCAGTATTTTGAGGTACAAAGAGCAGGCTGTGTGATGTGGAGACAGAAAAATTAGATCTTTAATGGCGTGGAAAAGAAATTTCCCGTAGAACTTGAGTCATCACTGTGGCACTTTGTTATGAGGGTTCCAGTCCTGTGAGTCTGGAACGTAGGTTTTCATGTATGGTTACTCTGTAAAGAGGCTTCAGTCATGTGAAAGTCTGAGTTCTTGGCACTTCAGGAGAAATTATGAGATCATTCATTTTCAATCCTGATACCACTTATTGCTGCCATATTGCTGGTTGTCTCAGAGGCTGTTGGCAATGTGTTTATGGCTTCCTACTTTGAATATTCAGTTACCATCAAGTATGTCAGAAGCACTGGGTACATGTTTCTGTGTCTCTTTTGATGCTGATTTTTTAAAGGTAGTATTGAAGTTCTGCATTAGGAAAGGAATACCAACCACTAAACTATTTCTGCCTGTATTTTAAATCTCTGATTACTTTTTGGTTTGTGACTGATATCAGGCAGAAATGATGCATGGCTAGGAATTTTTCAAAATTATCCTCCATCTTTTTGCTGGAGACCAAAAGAGGAAAGTTACTGAAATGGAAAGAAAACTTTTTTTTTTTTTTTTAAATCTGAATCATGAGAAGATTGGCAAGTTGCAAGGGAAAATTTAAATCTGGTATTTGCTTACTATACTTAACAATTAAATCCTCCTTTACAGAAAGCTACTAGAGTGAATTATGCTTTCAGTCTCTTTGATACCGTGGAAGGATAAAAGATAACAGAGTTTTCTTAGTTTCTAAATTTATTTTTAATATGGATACTTGGTATAGGACAGGGGTAAATAAAAGGAAGATGCTTCATTTTACTGGTAGTTCTCCAAAGATTGACCCTAAAAATATGGTCATAATAAACAATTACTAGTTTTCATAAACAGTATGATTTTGTATTTGTTTTCCCTTATTACATGCAAATAACTAAATCATAGAATGTCCTCTTCTGAAACTTGTGGGCCTTTAAGAGTTCTGGCTGTTTTCAATACCTATACAAATATTATTACACTGAACTAGTATGAAAAATATCAAATTAAAATGAAACACATCAAATCTTATGTTGAATGTAAAGTAATAGGTGTTCTCTATAAACATGAATGACTTACTTTGTTTCTGATATAGTAAATTCTGTTCTTATTTTGCTAATAGAAAAGGAAAGAATAGAAAACAGTGACTTTGCCAGACATGAAGTCCAGTACAGTTTGAGAATGGATGACTAGTTATTTGGAATCCCAGTTATGTTTATTATAGAGGCTATAATTTGTCTTGCACAAGAAACCTGGCTAATGTAAAAAAAAAAAAAAAAAAAAGTGTTATCTGTCTTTTTGAAAAGAGATTAAATAGATTACAGAAGAACATGTTTATCAGTGGGAAGTAACCATAAACTTAGGAGGAGTGCAGGCATCAGACAGAACCTCTTTCCCCTAGCTTTTCAGACTGTAAGTAGGACCACAAAACGCCTTTCATAAGGGTGGAGCAGGCTTTTCCATCCCTTTTGTGTGTGCAGTTTCTTCATGTAAGTCTTGGTGCCAAGCTTTCATGACACAGACTGGGGGCTACATGGAGTGAAGCTGCAGGTTGTCACCAGCCTACAGCCACAGCTCTTGCACTCCTGGTGGCAGAGGAGTGTTTAGATCTTAGTGGGATTTGATGTAGGTCAAATCGAACATGAGAATTTCAAGGTGTCCCTGTGCAGATTTTTGTCATGCTGCCAGATGTGCTTTACTGAACTGTTGCACATAATGAGCAACCTTTTGTGATTGCATTGATCAAGATAGTACCTTGGGTGTGTTCCTCATCCAAGGGGAACAGTGAGGTCAGTGGGAATGAATGTTGTGCTGCAGCTTAGACTAGAAAAGAGATACTTTGGTGTCCTGGGTAGGGTTAGTCTTGGACTTCTGCTGTGGGGCATTCAGTCTAACATGGCATCTTAATGTTATGTGGCAGGTGACTTTGTTGGGCTGCCCTACATGTTCAAGTGCTAACCAGCTCTGTACTTTGTCCTCTGCTTTTTCTTCTGGCAGGCAGTCCTTTCTGTTGTCTTGGTAAATGTCCTCCAGCCTTGCCTGTCATCTCCTTTGGGCTCAGAATTAGCTGGTGTGTTGTTCCTTGTAGATGTGGTTATGGGTCCCACCCTTCAGAAAACGGGAAGCCTGGTTTTAAGTCACCTGCACGAGCTTTTTTGATGTGATGCATAGTATAGAGAGCCTTTTGGATGTTGATCTTTCAGATATTTGGATATTGTGGTGGGAATGAAGGCAACCAGGAAAGTAAAAAGCAGGAAAATCCTTCTGTCAGCTACATCTGCCAGTAGCCCTAGAGGAATAAAACTGAGATGTTCTCTTAACTCCTCCACCTTTCTGGTTAGATTTGCTTGTTTGTTCAATGAGTGATGAGTATTATATCTCTGAACATGTGCAGAAGTGGGATGGCTGCATGTAGGGCTCTCAAAAACTCAGAGAAGCCGATGTTGGAATGCTCATATTCTATGCTGACACAGTGACATTGCTGGTAAATTGATGGCAAAACATAAAATCTTTACTTCTCTTGCTCTTCTCCACAGTTTGGCTCTCCTTAGGAAGTTTATCTCTGATCAAAGGATATTAACAAAATCTTTATCTTCTTGGTTTTCCAAACTTGGCTTAAAAATTTTCTACTACAAACTTGGCAAACATTGCCTTAGTATGCAAACAGTGGGGATGGGATAGGGAAAATCACTTGGCTGTTGAAAAGCTACATATGGGAAAGTCACATGGAGGTTTCAGTGTTTTATTTATAATTCTGCAAAGGCCTCTTCTTATTTGAAAAATAGGAGAGACCAAATAGTGGCATCTGGAAAGCAAACAGCTAGATTCTTCCATGAGTATTTTTAACACAAATATTAACTTCACAGATTGTGACACTCTTTTCTTCTTAAGTAGTTGATTTTAGCCTTCAAGATGTATAACTGATAAAGTAACATCGTGAAGAAAACTGTAACTCCTTCAGCATCTGTTTTTTTTTTTTTAATTCTAATTATGGAGCCACGGGAGATGCTTTGTTTTCATTTAGTAAATACATACTGAATTTCCAGGAAGGTAACTTGATTTGCAGTATGCATACCCAGTGAGAACCATATGCTTTTCATATTTGTCTTTTATTGAAGGATTAGAGTATTTATTTTAAAATCTGTTTTTCAGAAGAACACTAGTTTAAACATTACCATTAAGTAATACTTAAGTAAGAATCTTTTGCATTTTCAGATTTGGCTGTATATGTGAAGAGACATTTCCAAACACAAGTCCTTGGAAGGATTTTACTAGTTAATAGTGCAATCATGAGTTTTATGTCAGCTCAATTTTAAGCAGTGTTTTGCTGATACCAGTATAAGATAACTGTATTATGTGAAACTGCTTGAACAGAGCTAAAGGAGCAATAAAAATGATCTGCCCAAGAGGCTTTAGCATTCTCCCTCTGCTCAGATTGCTGAACATGACTGAGTCTTTACAGAATGACATCTAAGGTTACACTTGGAGTCATTAGGTTATAAACAGTCCATAAAATGTTTTACATACTTCATGTTAATATTCCTCTGAAGATCAAGATTCCCTGGGGAGAAATGAGAATATGCACCAAAAACATTCTCAGTCTTGAGATTTATCCAGAACTTCCTAGATCACTAAAGATCAGCTGTCTCATGAAGACATTACTGCAGAACAATTTTTGATGCTGCTCTGAGTGTTTATATATGGGGAGAATCTACTGGGTAGTGCCCTTTCATGTTTTTGCTGACTGTCTGAGTTGTAAATTACATTTGCAGATCTTTCCGACTCTAATTTGGTAGATTTATATGAACCTCATGTTCAAGAATGTTTTTTAGCCCCAGGCTGTGTTGAGAAAAATACATGGTAAAAGTGTTCAGATCTCGACAGAATGTCTGAATTTGTGCTATTGAATAGATAGAGGGTTTCTTTCATATCTGTTTATTCCTAGTAAGACTTAGAGGCTTTGGGGGCGAGATCTTGACCTTTCTTGAAGATGCCAGAGTACCTCTGAGAGATCTGACCCACCGTGGTTTTGTTGTTTTGTTGTTGTTTTTTTGTTTTTTTTTTTTTTTTTTGCCAAGAAGAAATCTGTCTCTACTTTTAAAAAAAATGGTTGTTCCTAGATACAATCCAAGTAAAGCTGGGTCTGTGGAGAGGACTGTTGAATTTGGGAAAACGGTCTGGTCTTGTTCTGGCATTAGAGTTGACTGCTGATACTGAAAGCTTAGCATGTTCAGTGGTATAACAGCAGCCTGTGCTCCTTGCCTGTGTGGTCAGCTGACCTAGGGCTATGCTCTGAAATTAAACAAAACCTCCAGACTACCAACTTGTTATTGAGAAACTAATCTAATTTCATATTCCACTGTTACTCTGTGAAATACTGGGATTTATAGACCTGGCAGGATGGCTCTGGCAGAGCTATCACATTACAGCAAGATCTGGGCTCTCAGTCAAACCCCTGACTTAAGTGGCATTTCTCATACCTAAGGACAGAACTCACGAGGGATGTCCTTGGCATATGCGTGCATCAAAATTTCTTCCAGGTCACCTAATTGAGAGCAAAGAGTGGAGGACTTGAACAAGAATCTGGTAAGAACTGCTGTAAGTGGTAGATACTCCCAAGCTAGCTGCAGTTCATGGAGTGTAGGAGCCACTGGTGCATCCTTCTCCTCTTGGGAAGTTTAGGAAGAAGAATTTTCCATGTTTGTGTTAGTTTTTGGAGGCCTGGCTGTTCCTCAGGGTAGTTCAAAAGCTATCTGCAGACAATTTGACAGCATCGCTTTACACTAATGAGGGTTGTGTTTCCTCCAGCCTGCCTTGAAAAGGGAAGTAGAAAGGCTCAGCTGTGAAGAACTACAGGACTGTGGAGCATAAAACAGCTCAGAGAGTTTTCTGTAACAGAACAGCTCAAGAATAGACTAGTTGCCTGTATGAGAATTAACCCTTGTCCCGTGTGCTTTCTCTGATAGCAAAGCTGCTTGATTTGTCTGTTATGGATCTAGTTTCCAATCTGAATCCTTCAAGCATCTCTGAAAGTCTCTTAATGCATGGTGGTTGCACACTGAATGCCAGTGGTTCTGTTGGTTTGCTTTGGTAGAGAGAAGTTCCATTTCACTAATAGATTTTTACATTTACAAAAGATGGCTTTAGCTATTTTGATTTTGCTTTGCTTTGAATTTCCCAAGAATTTTGGGACATTTTTTGATGGTCACTTATTTTTCCTCATGGTGACTTCAAGTCAGTGTGAGCTCTGATTGCAATAGTTAGTCCACTGTGTGTTGACACTCTTAAAGCCATGCTGTCAGTTTATGCTGAATTCTTTCCACAAATGGGGTATATGTGGTAAAAGTTCTTAACCTTTTTCTTTCTCATGCCAGGCCTGCATTTGAAAAGGATTCTGAAATTTATTATCATCTTCATTATATTTTGCTGATGTTAAATCCATCTACTAAATCCAGCCATCTAAAACTGAAGGGACAGTAAAGACGTATATTGTATATATTGTATAATTTACCTTTGGTGTAAAAATTGTATTGCAGCTAGTAAGGAACACACAAAGGCTTAGGAAAAGGTTCTGCAAAACAGTGTTAGATATAACAAAAAAAGAAAAAGAAAGGAATTGATCTAAAATGTAATGAGTGAAGCGAGAGTACAATAACTCAGTAACTGATATAGACTAAAAGGGTTTGCAGCTCTTTTGGTTCTTGAGGGAAAAAAACCCAGACAGTAAGTGCACAAACTCCTGACTGTAAATCTGTACATATGAAAATAAATACTAAATGTATAGAGGGTCAGATAAAAGGAAAAAAATAAGAAAAAGTTTGAAAATTATGAAGTGTTTTGATCTCTACTGGAGTACTAGAATAAATTCCTGAAGGTTTTATAAGCATCTCTAAGGCAACAGGAAATGAGCAGTGTGGATTTATGAGGGACAACCTCATGGGAGGAGGCTGATGAATTTAATTTGGTTAATTCAATGAATGTTTTACAGCCCAGCCTGAGTGAGGCAGCACATTGGTTATGGGATACTGAGTGAGGATCTGTGTTCAGGAGGGTCCATTAAGTGATGAATATTTGCTAAAGAGTGTCTGTGGTTGTGACTGGGATCCTCCAGGAATTTGTTCTGCCTCTGTGCCAACAGTTTGGGAGACAAAGAGAAAACACTTGAGATGCAGATGGAAGATTGTGTGTGCTTTTTAAAACAGAAGAACAACTTGAAGAAATAGCCTGAGGTCTATTTCACTTTTGCTCAAGTAAAAATTCAGAGTACTTAGCAGTAGAAAAAAGTTAAATAGTCTGGAATTTTGGACCTGAAATTTAATGTAGTTCTTTCAGTAAAAAACTCACCAAATCATTAACAATGTAGAATTGTTCAATACTCTATGCTAGTAAGTGATATGCACCATTTTGGATCCCACATTTTGAGATGGGTTTAAGTTTCAGACTGAGAAAACCAGTAAAACCAGGATTTAATCCTTGAAGTCTAGAAAAAAAAGACTTCTTTTGTCTTCTGGAAGCAGCTTGCAGAGGAATAGAACAATTTTCCAGGTGAGCTAAGCTAAGAAGATCACTATGATCAGTTGTCTTGTTTTTAGTGGAGAAAAAATTACTGCCTTATCTTGCACTAAGGCCTGATTTAATATTAATGGGAAAGAACATCCTTATGTTTAAAGTGCATCAAGCACAGGAGCAGATCCCCTGTTGAGGCAGTGGGTACATTAGTGATTGCAGTTGCCTTAAGAATAGGTTAGAGAAATGTTGATGCTTTGGGTGCAGCGGATCATTCCCAGAGCAGTTTCACAGCCTGGTGCCTCTGGGTTTGCCTCTTTGATTTTCAAACAGTCCTGACTTTTGAAGCCTTAGTTAAGGAACAAGTGCTGAAAGGAGGACAAGTCTGATGGTCAATCTGTAGTTAAATCCATAACTAAATCCTGCTCACAAATGTTGCTGTCTGTCCCTAAGTTCTTTACGTATTTTTACCTGGAAGATGTCTCTTTAGTGGTCTAATGACTTTACAAGGTGCAGGCTGGGATCCTGAAATTAAATTGGTGGTTAGTTTTCTCACTTGATTCCAAACAAGCCAGGAAGGGATGTCCTGGTGCTCCGAAGGATATGTTCAGAATTTTTGCTCCCCTTCAGGGGAAAAACTACTCCAACTACTGTAGGAGCCTGTGATATGTCAGAAGTGAGTATTTCTAAAAATTGAAGATATTTCCTTGTCTTAGAGTTTCTTCACTCAGCAGTCACACACAGGGCTGTGAGCTTCCTGAGTGCTGAGGGTGATGTATATTGCTGACCTTTTGGAGAAGAAAAGATTTTGCTAGTTTGGGGTTTTTTGTTTTGTTTTGGCATTTTTCTGGGGTTTTTAAAATTTACTGTTTTACTGTCGTCACTCTCACACCAACTACTTTCCTGTAAAAAGGTAGGATGTCAATCAGGTTTTGATCTGTTTTGATTTTTTTATACGGATGCATACAGACTATTTGGTTTATGCTGTGGGAGAATTCCAAAAGAAGTAATGGTTGCAGGAGTGAAAGGTCACTGGTTTTGTGATTTAGGTCTGGGAGCCAGGCCTGAGCAAGGAGAAAAAGAAAGTGCTTGGTCTTCTCTCTTTTCCTGCAGTCTGCAACCTTGCTGCAGAGAAGTAAATGAAAGAAAGAGGTAAAACTGTGTGGGTCATCTGGTCCTCCTGCTCTGCACAGCCAGGGGAGTGTTCACATTATCTGCCAGTGGAATAACAAGCACTGATGGAAAATATAGCAGTTTGGATAAGATAATGCCCATAAAGGCAGGCTATGGTTATCAACATTTCTTCCCAAAATAAAACTGAATTAAGTTTTTAATTACTGCACTCTCTGAAATAAGCTTATGCACACGTTTTGCATACACCGAAGGGGAAAATTCTCCAGATACCAGGAAGGAAGGGGAGTGAGACTGCAGAGTGTTGGAGGTATCTGCCCTTGAAAGGACAAAGCCACCTGGCCAGCAGGTTTGTTACTGAAATTTAGAAACTGGCTGTGATTCCGGGTGCCATCAGTGCCTTTAATGCTTAAGCAAAGTGCAAACTGCGTAATGCCAGGGCCGGCGCTGAAAGGCGACACCGGGACATCGCTTCCTCCCAGCCGCCCGTTCCTTACGTAACTTCGGGCTTCCCGAGCGGACTCGCATGGGCTGTGCCCAGCAGGAAATACTTGGGTAGCCAGTGGCAGTTCTGCTAGGCATAAAAAAATAGCAATTCATTGTATTCTGAGTCTAATGGTTGTAGTTCCTCAGGCGCTGTCCCCATCTATGGTTAGGGAAAATTGCCACAGAGAGGGAAAATGAAGCGGGATGGTGAAGCTGGTGATGGGAGGCACTGAATTTTTGCCCTATATGCTTGGTTTGAACCAGTTTCATCTGCACCTGGAAACCTACATGTGTCAGCTCAGGTTCATGTACATCATGTTTTCTGAGGGCCCCCTCAAAACATCACTCTGCTTGTTTTCCTGGTAAAGATATCGGTCAAAACAGAGCCTGGACTGTAACAGGACAGAGATTAGGCTTTAAGGTATATTTATTCTTTTTCACAGATACAGGTAAACTCAGCTTGAATCTGCCCTTAACCATACACAATGCTGATTTATTCCTTATTTTTGTTTACTCATTTTTTTCTTCCGAGTGCTTGGAGAGATCATAAGCAATGCAGTAATTCAAGTTAGAAAAGACAATCTTTTGTTTAAAAAGAGGTTTTCTTCAGAAAATAAGAACTTTACGTTTTTTTCTGTAAAGTTGCATTTTTAAGGAAGTTTTAACAGTGGAGTTTGATTGAATAGCTCTCATAGAGTTTTGTCTAGAGATTTAAAAGTGATGTTTTTAATACTGTTGTGCTGTGATCTTTTAAATGCTTGTGGTATTGAGCTTTCTTATTAGTTAAACTTGTGATTTCCTTTCATTCCTCATTTTGGCTGTATGAAGAAATATGTGATCTTCAGTGCCCTTCATTTTGGAAGAGGAGAAGTCTTCCTGCTAGTCAGCCCACCACGCCATGTAGAGGGGTTTTCCTCATGCTTGTGCTACAGACTCCAAGCCTCAGCCTTCTTGTAGCCATACATGAGAGTTTGTGTTTCTGCTAGACAGCAGAAATCCTGTAGAACTCCAGGTACCGTACAGCTCATTGGGTTAATTGAGAGACTTTTAATTTTGGGAATACCATATTGTGATACTTGTGTATTTTCTAAGAGGAGAAGATGCAGTTAAACCAATTGTTTGTAGTCTGACTACTGCAAACCCAGGCTCCTGCAAACAAGAATCCATTTATCAGTGGAGATGTAGGTAGCATGGCAGGGCCTGGAATGGGAAGTCCAGGGATAGTAGGAGGATGCTCATATGTGGAGAGCAATTCGAGGGCATTTGCCTCAGCCTATGTGATATTGCTCTGCAGTGTAACATTGCCAAACCATAATATCCCACAGTGTGCTCAGAAAGAGGAGGCTGCTCATGTTTTGTTTGCTTGTTTTTCTGAAGGATTTCCCTGAAAATCTATTCCTCCAAAGAAGGGTTCAAGCTTTGCAGAAGTGGTGTTCTGATGGAGAAACAGAAACGTAATTCTCAACTTAATGAGAAAACCTCTTTCTTGTAAAACAAGCTGCAGAAAACAAGACTGCTGGGATTTGAGGGGAGCTTTTCTGAACTTCTTCATGATGTAAACTTATACTCAGGAAAGGCCAACAGACTTAAGAGAGATCTGACTAGACTACATGCATAGCAGATCAACAGATCCTCCCAGCAAAGTCTTACATGATGATAAAGCCTTTTTAACCAATTATTTACCTCTTGTCAAGTTAACCATTGCACTGTTCCTGAAGCAAGAGCTGGTGTCTTTGGGCAATCAGGTGCCTATATTTGACACCACTGTTTCTGAGCAAGGTGTAGGTTTTAGGTTTACAAGAAAAGCAGCAGAGGTTAACATCAAATTACTTTGTAATTTGCAGGGATGCCATCCCTTCAAATCACTGCCTAACATGTCTCCTATCTGTTCATATCTCTGTAGCCGTTCCCCATAACCAGCATGCCTGTGCATCATGTGTGAGACTGGATTTTATCTTAATGTTGGCTTTTCACACAGTGGCACTTTCTGTGAGAGTGCAAAAGAGGCAAAGGGCAATTAACTTGCTTGGATTTTGTCTTCTTGCTCCTGGTAATGTAATGCAGTTTGGCTGATCCCTGACCTTGTACACCAGACTTCTATCATAGGTATATCTTGGTAATAAAATATCATGTAGGCACCCTTATCTTCAACAGATTGTCTGTTTTTGTGGTAGGTTCTTTATAAACACATTGACAGGCTCTGAGAGTTCATGCCTGCCATATCTGCAGCAGGCTTTGGGCTGTGTAGTTGGGCCCAGCAGCAGCAATGCTGCATCCCAGATAATTGCTTCATGTATAAAAGTATCCTTCTCTTCCAGGATCTCTAAGTTAAGACTGTCTGCTGTATGATTGCCTATTGACTTAGCCTATGAGGAAAAAATCCATCTTCTAGGACCCCAGAAGCTATTTAGAACAGCATTATCCCATGGAATCTAGAGGCGGTAGAAGAGTAAGGAAGATGAAAACAAAGTCAGTTCTAGTCACCCCAGCACTAGTGTTAGTTTTGGCAAATCCTATCTCAACAGTAAAGCCAGCTGCCATTTTGGCATCAACACTGACAAACTTGGCATGATCCCCTCTGGCATCAAAAAAATGCTTCGTGGGAGCTGGCACCAAAGCTGTGAAGCAAGGGTAAGTAAGACTCAGGGGAAACGCCAAGCAGACATGAGATGAGCACTAAAAATAGTGAGTTGCTGTCATTTGCAGAGAAATAAAATAGCACTTGTTAGAGTAGGGCATCCAAGATCTCCGTCAAGGTTGTGCTGGTAAGCATCTTTGGGACAATGCATATCTGTGATGATGTGACCAAAGGGCATACACAGCCTGTATTTTTGGTACCCACGTGGTGCAAGACTCTAAAACTAGAACACACGCTTACCATCTTGATTCTGTGCTTAGGGGATCCTGTTACTGTCTGCAGACTCTGCCTTCTTCCCTGTCTGGAGCAGATTGTCTCCTCTTGAGCCATTACCAAAGTCCTGTTTGCATACATGGGCATCAGGAAGACAAGAGCTGTAGTGCCAAAAGCAAGGAGCCAAGCTGGTGTCCCCGTACCACCCCAGATACACTTGCCCTCCTGAGACAGTCTCGTCAAATATTTAACAGCTGAACTCCCCACTCCCTCCTCCTTCTTCCCCTCCCAGCAGGCTCAGAGAAAGCTGAGTAGGCTTTACCGTGACTTCATTACCCCCTCCAGACTAAAAGTGAAGCCTGACATCTTCATTTGGGCATCTAAGGTGCCCAAAAACCTGCGAATGCTAAAGGGGCAGAATCAGCCCTTTCTCTTTTGAAGCACTTAGTGTCACTTCTCAGTAGGGCACTTTCAACCCTTTAGTCCCTCTGTGCCTCAGTGAAGAAGGACTTTGAAGCTCTTTAAAACTTCTGGGCTTGGATGGCAGGTGTGGGTGTTGAAGGAGTGGTCATACAAAAGTAGATGATTCACACAGACCTTGGCATTACAGTTGCATTGGTTTTGCCACAACTCTGTTGCTGTGAAAAAAAGCATGCTGGACCTATGGCTGTCATTTTCTGCTCCATGGGGAAACAGCAGTGGGAACAATGTTGCTGAGGGCTGGAAACCTCAAGCTACACTTACAAAAAACTATTCTGGTTTCAGAGAAGAGCCTGGGCTTTTCATTGCCACCACTCTCCCATCAGCTGAACAGCAGAGTGGGTAGGAGTGTCTGAACAGCCTGGATGTGGTTGCTTTTATCTCTTCTGTCAGATGGGTGTTGGAGAGGAGAGGACTCCTCTTGGGTATGCCCTCCACAACCACTCCTTGACTGCTCCCTGCCCTTTCCTTGAGTGCCCTTAGGATAGCTTAATACAGAAGGCAGCTTCAGAGGGAGTGCTTGCTGTATAAAAGTGCAAAGGGAAGTGCTTTACTGTTGGCATTTCTTCACCCACAAAGGAGCAGTGAAGAGGAGGACAGGTTCTCACTGAAATAGCAGATGATGGAGTGGGTAGTGGCTTCCTCTGTGCTGCACACTGCTTGAGTTCAGGGCTTACACATGGCTTTTGGGTGGAGATGTGGCACATATTTGTACTTGTCTTCTTGGCTGGCAATTGCTGTTTGGGATTCTGTTGGAATCGAGAGTCAGTTGGAATCGAGCATGAGCTGTTGCTGTTGGGGCTCTCGGTAACACTGAGAATATTTTGAAATGCACAGTCTCATCCTCTCTGGTTAACCAGTTACTCAGAGACAAAGACAGATAACACCAGTGAGGTTGAAATACACTGTCCCTACTTGCTTAACTTACTAAGCTGCAAAAGTTTGCTGCACTTCTGAATCACTGAGCTGACAGAAATGACAGCCTGTGGGGAAGAGGCACAGCTTCTCACCACTGCAAGTCCTTGTGCTTTGTGGCACGTTAAAATTTATTGATCCATTAGCCTGGTTGCAGTGCTTGGTCACACACATGTTCCAACATGTATGGTGTCTCTCCCTGAAATTATTCTTTGCTTTCTCCACCAAAGATTTAAGACAGTTTGGCCTGAAACATAGTAAATGCTATGACTCCAGTGTTCTTGTTTTGTAGTTGAAGTGCATGTGATTGGGGGACCCACTTTACTTCACTCCTAAACAGTACAGTAATACTAGACAGAGTGAAAGGTTTGGTTTGGGCCACTTGTCCCTTGAGCAAAAGAGTAGATATTCTAGATCCTGGAGGTACTGGGACCAGCCTGACCTCTTCTTCTTGGTCCTCTGGAATTTGTTGATGGCATTCTTGGTAGGCGGTGCCAGTGCTGTGTGTTACATGAACCCGGTCCTCACACTGGAAAGTCATCATGTTCTTGTAATGGTATGATTAGGGTGGGGAAGTTGCCTTCACTCTTCAGGGATCTACAAGTGCACAGGTGGGCAGACAGAAATGGTTTGTAGGCAGATTTAGCATTGCATTGCAGTTCCAGGATTGGTGATCTCCCAGTGTCTTGTGCTAGTTTTGCTAGCAAACAAGTCTCTTTAGAATATTTGCTATCAAGGCAGATGGAGCTTGTTGTTCCTGGATATTGTCTTATTCTAGAGAAACAGATCTGCTTTTACACCTTTCTATATGTTTCTTTCTTTTTTCTCTTCTTTATTCTCTAAAACATCTCCAGGATGGGGAAAAATAAAGTCACCTTCGTTCAAATTGGTTTTTTAACACTGCGTTTTGAGTGCATGCCAGGATTGTGAAGTCTCAGTCTTAGCACCCAGAACTGCAGGCTGACTAACAGAAATGGATAGCTGGTGCTCCAGAAACATTCCTGTTACCAACATGAAAATAACAGAGTGCATTGGGGCAAATGGAAGAATAATTAGATAAAATTCTTCCAACTTTATGGTCAACCTGTGTATGTAGCTGCAGAACTATGTTATTAAAGTTTAATCAAGAGGATATTACACATCATCTGTATTTACTGTTCAAAACATCCCCCTGCCTAGGACTGTAATAGTGGAGCAACTGAGAGCAGCCTCATGCTTCAAGCCTGACAGATTTGAGGTGCACAACATTAATTTCTGTTGCAATCGTGTTATCATAACTAGATCTCCTCAGGGTGTATCAAAATGAGTACTATACCTTGTTTGGTTACCAGACCTGCTTGCAAGCATCTCCCATCAAACATGGAAAGTGACTCTAAAATGGTCCAAACAACTTCCATCATGTGCTTCACTTGCATTATATCTGAGGTCATGAGGCACAGTGTGTTGGCCTGTGAAGGTACTGAGCAGCATCCTTTGCTGGACATAATGATTAAGGCTGATGGCACATTGTGGAGCAGTATTACAGACTGGTAATGCCTAGAGGCCTCTAGTCCCTCTTTTCCAGCAGAAATCTGATGAAGAAGCAAATTTTGAAAGTAATGTAGATCCCATAATCTGTCCTGACATTAGTCCTGACTTTTCAGAGCCCTCAAGAGAGTCATCTACTGAGGAACTGTGTGAACAAGCACACAAAACTTGTGTTGGTTTTGTTCATTATATCTTGGATAGACGCACTCTTGTGTGCCCTTTGCAGATCTTAAATTCCAGGTTTGTATAAAGGAAGTGAACCCATGCTGAGCCTGCCTTAGAGCTGCTCTTGCTTTCATTAAAATAATTATTATTTCAGCTCTGGTTTCCCCCAAGGAGAGAGCAGTAGAAAATTAGAAGGGTTTTGGAAATGGGCAATGAGCAGCTGAAGGCTTTGGGAAAAAATTTCACATTAAGAGGATAGGGAAGATTGATATCTTTTATTAGAAGATAGCTAACAGGTACAGAGTAATGAATGGGTGAGAAGATGGATGAGGACTTCTGTTACCACCTGCTAATAATATGAAAGTCATATTAGAGGGTGGTGAATTCATTCCTGATGAAAGAAACTATTTTTTCATGACCACTGTCTATGAAACTCACTGCCGCCAGGCAGAGCTTTGGGGCAAGAACTTACAAACTTGAAAAAAAAGGAGGGGGTAAAAGGATACCGGTTGATATATACAAAGCAACTGCAACGATTATGAGAACCTAGGTGTTTTGCAAAGGTTCTAAGGGTGTTGATCAGGGTTTTATAAGGGTATGAGCTACCTCGTCCAGCTCTTTTTTTTTTTTTTTTTTTTTTTTTTTTTTTCCTATCCCTCTATAGGATTTTTTTCCATAGTCATCTATAGCAGAGTTGTGGAGCATGTTACTGGCTGCTATCACTCAGGGACTGCAAGAGAGGGTGGCTGCTCCTGCTGCAGTCAAATGTGGTAATGCCTGCTTACAAACCACCTTTTTTTGTGTCAGTCTTTCCAGGATTGCTAAATTCACACATAAATTAGGATGCTTTTGCTTTTCTGCCAAGTGACTGCTTTTGATAATCCTTCACTACTTGTCTTAGATCTGGAATGACGCTTTGCCTTTTGAGTGTGTGCTGGGGCAGAGGCGGGTGGTTAAAGTTAGATTCCTTCTGACAGTAGGGATTTAGAAACTGCTGCATTGGCTCAGCCCTGGGATCTGCCTAGTCCAGAGCTGTGGATAGCAACAGCCAAAATCGGATGTTTCAAAGGCCAGTGCGAGGCCACAGAACAGATTACTAAAACAGAAACCTGCCCTTTTATATCACTGGTGTTTGGCCATAGAATTGGAAAAGCAAAGGTTGAGAGTTTGTTTGATCCAAGAGCACAAAAACTGGAAAATCCCATTGCCTGGCTGATGCTAGTTAACACTGATGTTTTGTGTCCTCCAGGAAACTGCTTTGTTGCTTGTTTGTTCTTAGGGAAATCAGGGATGTGCTTACCCTTAAACAGCATTTTTAGATGGTGCTTTTAAGTTGGTGTAAAAATAAGTAATGCTTGTGTGTCGTCTCACAGCCCAGTTATGGAGAGGACACACAGCGTGGGGTTCTCATTTGGGAAACCACTCTGGGCTGGACTGAGAGGAGGCAGCAGTGGTGGTCACTGAGTAGTTTTAGCATGTGCAAAATGGGTGTCTTTTTCTGACACTGCTGAAAGCTGTCTAGGTGTTGGGTGGCAAGGGGTGTCTGTTCTGTTTTTGCCTTCCTTTTTTTTCTTTTAGTTTCCTTTTAAATTTTTTTTCTCCTGTTTCAAATTAGCATTTGCAAGAATTTTATGTGATTTCTCTCTCTCTCTTCTGAAGTACTGAAATTACTATTAAAACTGCTACTAAAAAAGGCATTCAGTGAACTCACTATGGAAAAAAGGATATTCCCTTCCTTGTAATATATTTTAATGTGTTGGGCTCCAAAGCCAAAGAGGCCAAAAGGCAGGGGAGTTTGTCCTCTGTCAAATATCCATGGAGCTGCTGCTGGGGTATATGGGAGTGGCGATGGTGTCCCAGTCCCCCCTTCCCCCCAGACAGACGAGGACAGCTGCTGATTAAAGAGAAGAAGGAAAAAAAGATGTTGCTGAACTTTCAAAGTGGAGATAGAAAAGGGAGTTAAATTTAGATTACCTTCTGCAGTGTCATCTTCTACACCACTGTGGAACTTGCTGTACTCCTTGCTTGGGGGAGGACAAACAAGACATGCCATCCTGGGCACCGGATGATAAATTTGTTTATAAGGCTTAATTGCCCCTTGGCATGAAAATGTGAAATGAGCTCAAGTAGAATAAGAAACCTTTCGACAGAGCTAGTCAGATTTTCCTTGGGGAGAGGTGGATTTGAAACTCTTCCCATCACCTGTCTGATCCTGGAGGGGTCCAATCCTGATCCTTCTGAAATCAGGGAAGTTGTTGCTCTTTCTTTAGAGGGACAGCTGTTATCTGGAGGGGCTGAGAGTTGAACAATGTTGTGAATCAGAAAAAGTGGAACTGTGGTGGCAGGCAGAAGGTGCCATGGAAGTGCTTTGGATCTGTGAAGACTACCTGGGGTCTGGAGGTACTCGGAGAAACCATGGTGGTGGCTTCTAGGACTCCAGTGCTGTCCAGCAGGCAGCATCAAATTTAATTTTCTTGTCAGAAATAGATGAACTGTCTGTTTTTGCTTAGTGAGATTTAATCATCATCATGTTGTCGGCTCATGACAGCATTTTTAGTAGACTGCCCTCCATTGCAGCATCCCCTTAGTAGGGAGGAGAGCACTTTTGAAGTTCTGCTCCACCAGGGCTCCCTGACAGGTCCTGTTTGCAGCGACCTGCCTGGTGTCACCCCACAGCTCAGCAGTCTTAAGATTCAGGACTGCCTTTCTTTTTTTCGTTTTTTTTGAGGGGCGTGGGACGGGTTTATTTTGTTTGTGTTCGGGGTTTTGTGTGTGCACGTTTTTGTGTTGGGGGTTGTTTTTAATTTTAGTTTTTTTGGGGTTTTTTTGTTTGGTTTTGGTTTTGTTTTGTTTTTTGGGGTGTTTTTTTCACTACTGCCCGACCTGATGTCATTTCCCTGTTGCAAACACCCCGGCTGGGCTGCGTCTGAGATATGTCACAGGGAGTGGGAGGAGGAGGAGGGGGAGCCAGCGAGTGCGTGCAGTGTCCCAGGACCCTGTTTATTTAGCATTCCCAGCTGAGGAAGCCCTGGTTTAAATAGGATCAGAGGAGCGGGCTGCCCACAGCAGATGAAGAAATGGTTGCTGTGGGGCTTTAAATTCCTGCCTTCCCATGTGCTGGCGTGGAGGATGAGCCTGCAGAATGCCTTTCCTCCTGGGTCTCAGACAGGTAACCAACTGGCTTAATAAATGCGGTGGGCGCTGCTTGCTCAGGTGGAGGATTTGACTGATTACTTTTATTTTTATTTCCCCCACCTCTAAGGATATGATTTCTGACTTTCCCAAAACGGAACTGTACAATCAGCACTTCCCCACCCGTGGTGTGTGAGCGGAGAGCACAGTTGTGCGAGAGACGCTTTTTATTAGCAAGGAAGGAGCAAAACTGTGAGCCAGGGAGAGAAACTTCCTTGTTGTTGTTGGAGGCTTTGCAGCAAGGCTCTTTGTGTAGTGCTCCTGTGCAGTTTTTGTTTGTTTGGGTTTTAGGGTGCTTTCCACAGCCCTTAAAATGGAATTGCATTTGAATTTTTTTTAAAAGTGCCAAACTTTGAACTGTTTGTTTGTACAGGCATTATTCTATATGTAATACTGTGGACTTTTAAAAAAGAAAAACAAACAAACAAAAAAAAAGAACCCAGAAAAAAACAGAAGAAAAACCAGAAAAAACTCCCATAAAATACCCAGAAAAAGTCTTTATATATATGTGTGTTTGTGTGCATGTCTCATCTCTAACAAAAGTCACCAAATGGAAAACGGCAACACGCTGTAACCCACAGCTTGGTGATTTTTAAATTGTTTTGAGAGTTTGAGCTTGAACAAGAAACTTGGGATAATTTAATAGCTGGTAATATCGAGTGGAATGAGAAATGGTAGCAACTGCCCAGCTGCTCTCTGCTGGAGGAGGTGCCAACTATGTGTTCCTAGGCTGGGGAGAGCAAACCCTTTTTTTGGTTTGGGAGGCACGTCTGTAGGGGAATCTAACTAAACTCTTTCCAGCACTGCTGGAATAAATATATATATAAATAAATATTGAATGATATCAGAGTGCTGCTTGCAGTTTCTAATTTAGAATGAAGAAGTTGAGATTGGACCATAACATACTTTAAACTACGTACTTTCAGTTGTTTAGGAGCACTAAAAGACTTCAACGCGCTGCTGAGTAAACAGTGCTGTCTCTTTTTTCTTATCAGTTCGGTTTTGGTGAAATACAGCTCTCTCCCCACCCCCACCCCCAATCCAAAAACAGTTTTACATAAGAAACTACCTCTAGCACAATGACCTTCTGTGATTGGTGCAATAGCTATAAATAATAGTTCACTTGTTAGCACTCAGGGCAAAGAGACTTGCCTTAAAAACTCAGAACTGAACCAGAGGGGGAAATTCAGGCACAAAGGCTGAATGGCTTTAGGTAACTCTCAAACTGCAGTGAGATGTAGCTGCCAAAAATGCTGAGATTGCTTCAGACTCACGGGTGTGTTTTTCTCTAAAGTTCCTGTTTTTAAATAATTCATTTTATTTTAGAGATGTATTCAGTGCAGTTGGGGTGCTGCATAAGGTATAAAAGTAGAAGTTAGGTGTAATTTGGCTTCATTTTGTGGAGCAGTGAACATCTGTAGTCTCAGTGGATGGATCGTACTTTTTTCTCTGCTGGTAACTTTTTGGCATCAATAGAGGCGTTTACAGGAAGCAGGAAAAAAAGGTGTTGCCTCAAGAACACAAGAGCAAAGTTCTTGACTATTTTTATCCCCCAATAAAGGATATAGTAAGAAAGAACTGCTTGAACTTTTCTTAGTTTTAATAATTTCTGGTCTTAACAAATCTAAGTATTTGTGATTGTGTCCTTCATGCAAATACTATTCAGTAATTTATTTTTCCAAGGGTTGTTACTGAATAGTGCTGTTTAATTGAAAGTGTGGGAGAAATTCAGGAACATCTCATCACCTCCATTGTTTTTTGTTTTGTACTTGGTACATTTGGACTGTAAACACTTGGCTGTCTGGGATGCCCTTTGTTGTTCTCACTCAACACAAGGGATGCTGATCCTGGGCTGCAAGCTCAGAGAAGAGGTGCTGAGTGGGGTGCTCCTGCCATGAGCTGGTGAGGATGGAAGGATCAGAGTGAGGCCTTTGGCTCCAAAGGACCAGCACCCTGTGCTCTGTACCCCTGGACTGCACTGAACAGCTGCTTTCCTTGGATCTGCCTTCATTTCTTCTTTGGGAGCCAGCAGTATTGTAGCATTAGAGATGGACCTGGCAAAAGTAAGGTGCCTGGTTGATTTGGGGTTTTTTTATTGTTGCAGTAGGGATGATATTTAAATGCCTAAAAAGCTAGGTCAGCATTTCTGACATCAGTGCACTGTGGGTGTTTAAACTCCCATCCAAGGAAACATGATTGTAGAGGATCTCTGCTTTTAGTTTTATATGAGCATTTCCTCCTAAAGGTGGAGGTGGAAGCTTGAACACATTTACCTAGTTCACTGCATAAATAAATTTTTTAAAAAATGAAGTTGTTGCATTCTGAACATTTTCAGTTTTAATTTTAACTGCTTGAGGTTTTCATCATGGTCTTCTGTTTGGTGGTTTAAACCAACAAAATGCAAGACGGCCTCCACAAAGCTGTAATTTCCTAGAAGTCTAGAAGTGTGTATCTTTAATGTGAGAGGGCTGAGGACTGCAGCTGGGAAGCTTTTAGCAAGGGATGAGGAAGAAAACATATTAAAATGCTAATGTGTAGTTGTCAGAATCTGAAATTGAAACCTGCAAAAAACAAAAATGAAACCAGCACTTATTGAAATATATCAAAGTGTCCATGATCTGTGAAAGGATAGTGTCTCTTTAAAGATAGTTGGAGTATTTCTTCAGGATGAATGGATGCAACAAACCAATTTGTTCCTCAGATAAAGGTTAATAAAACCTTGGAGGTTCTGCATCTGCTGGGGGTGAGGATGGGTCTGCTGTGGCTGATTAATCATGGTGATCTAAATATAATTCTCTTGATGCTGGCATTAGCGAAGCAATAAATGTTGTGGATTAGAATTCCATTTTAGAGATCTTTATTGTGCCTGAGACAGCTCAGAGGCATCATTCCTCCCCCACTTATTATACTTTTAAGTGTTTGGATATTTGCACTTACTACACTTTTTTTTTCCACATTCAGCAAAACAAAATTTTTGGTGGTGGCTTATGAAGAAGTGTCCAGACTTGATTTATTTCCTGGCCTCAGCTGTCTGTCATAAGGCAGCCTTACAGGAATCTATCCCCTGTTGTGCTGGCAGGGCCTGGCACGTGAGGTTCCAGTAACTCCCAGCAGTCAAAGCCACTTTCATCTTTGGCAATCTTATGTGTTTTTGTTAAACTGAACCCACCAAAGACATGACACTTTCTCAGATGGTGGATTTTTGCTTTTATGTTCCAAAGGACTAACACGTGTCATGTTTGTGTAGACAGGAGATGTCTGGAGGCTTTGGTGCAGGCTCAGCCACGCTGGTGTCTGTGGGTCCTGAGCTGCCCTGGTGATCCAGGGTTCCCCAGCAGTTCTGCCTGTCCTTGCTGTGACCCCACCTGCTGTCCTTCTCTGAAAGGATCTAGTGAGTTTGTATTTAATATTAACTCTGATTAGGAACTGGAGGGCTGCTGGCAAACCAGGAATTGTAGTAAATTGTGGCAAGATTGGGCATTCCAGTCTAGTATTTTCAGTAGCAATTTTAACTTACTACCACTTGAGTGCCTTATCTGACAGAGATCATTTTCTTTGGTAGCTCTCTGTTTGCATTCTCATGAGCTGTTGCTGATGCACTTCACTAACCAACACTAGTGATAGTCTGATATGTGGGATTGAGTAACAGCCAAGTGGCAACTAATAAATAGTGAATATCAAATAGTTGTTTCTGACATATTTAATATACTAACAACCATTTCCATTCTGTTACTCAGAATGCTTAAAGAATACATTTGGTTCAAATACTGATTGTGAGTTACTCAAAATACATATTTCAATGTATTTTTCTGAGGATAGTGTCGCTTAAATCTATCCTGCTTGTTATGGGTGCGGCTGGGTACTGAGCAAGGGACTGCTGCCTGCGATTAGTGAGATTAGTGAAATAACTAGGTCAGGATTTTGATTTATTATTAAATAGATGCTTATTACCAAAGTCCCTATGAGAGCTGTGAAACCAAAGGGTCTGGAGTGGTCACAGGTTGAGCCCAAGTCCTGTTAAAACCAGTTGTATCTTGCCCTTCAGCAGATGCCATTTTGGCAGTCTCCTTTAATCCTGTTGCTGGGCTTTTCTCTGAGTCCCTCTATCTGCATGCCTCTTATTCAGACCTTTACTCACCCCTATCATCCTATTGTCATTCTCTATCTCTTCCTGTTAAAATAGTGATTTGCTGCATAGTGCCTTTACTAATGCTGTAGTGAAGTTTGGAAAAATTAGGGAATTAGAGTAGGTAAAAAAACCTGGCTATCCTAGGAGACAGAAATGGCCTATAAACTGCTGTAAATAAATGCAAGTTACATTTCCAAGTGTTTCCCAGGGTATTACCAAGGTTAGGATGAATGGATACTCTGGCAGTTTGAATGAGATATAGAGGCCATATAAAGGTGCTCATATTTAGGCTAATGAAGTCTGGATTTTTGCGGAAAGAGGAGACAGAGCAAAAAGCTAAAATGGTTATTAGATTTCGTGATACTGGCCACTGCTGGTTTTGGTTACCTGATTAATGCCAACTGAGGAGTCAACTTTTGTAGGTGGTTGGCTGCCAACTATGCACTTCTGAGTGTGGGCTGTGGTGTTTGTTGCTGCGGTTGCACATATTAATTTTCAGCTTGGAAAAGAGCCATGCTAGCCTGGAATTTGCTCATCTTCATCTTTCTCCCTTCTGACTTAGCAACAGTATGTGCCCAGGTTAACTGCTTACTTTTGAGAGTAGAAAAAAGAGAAGTGCCTTGATCCTTTTATGGTGATGGAACTCAGCTGTCAATCAGTTATTTCCCTTCATTTCCAACATTGGCTTCAGATGCAATAAATCCTAACAGATTTACAGCTATTAAATCCAGCCATTTACTACTGAAAAGCTTTACAAAAGTATGGTAAGGAGGTCTTCCTTGCAGCGAGGAGCAGCTCAGTCAACCTACAGACCTTCATGAATGGCTCTTGTCTTGATTGTGCCCCAGATTTTGACCTTTAATTTGTCACACAGACCTCCACTAAAGGTCTAATACTAAACTAGAACATGAAGAGAATAATTGACTTTTTTCCTTGGCACTGACATTACTGTTTGCTGTGGCTTCAGACATGACAACATACGGCACTGCCTTGAGTTCTCTTATATCTAACACTGCTGGATATTTTAAGGATTATTTGTAAAAGCATTTGACAGCAAAAGTGGACTACTGGCAGAGTTGCCAGTATGGTTGTGAGTTTATCACAAATGCCAAATATTGACAAGAAAATAAGTTTAAAAAAAGAATCTTATTCACTATTACTTTATAAAGTTTATGACATGTGAAGAGTGGTTCAAAATGCCGTATCTTAATACGAAGAGACTCTCAAAATGCACCAGGTGAGGTCTTCCCAGCTCAGCCAGTTTCATGACAAAAGAGCCTGTACTACATATCCAAATCCTTTCTGTTGGACTGCACTGAGAGGGAACACAGGCTCCAGTCTGCAGAGTGTTCTTCCAAAAGCTCCTGGCTTTTTGTGTGTCAGGGACTGAATGACTCCAGTTTCTCAGCTTTTAAGATGGTACCAGGGAGGCAGTGATGCACATGCAGCCTAGGGTACATGCTGATTTACAGGACAAAGTGAATCCCCTGAAACTAGCTGGGAATCTCCTAGGTGGGAGATAATGGATGGCATGTTCTGGCTTCTTAGATGTGAAACAAGACTATTCTGCTCTAATGAAGTTGAATGCTCTTTGAGAGCAGAACCATGTAGATCCTGCTTAGTAATCCTGCCTGGAGGCATCTACAGTTAGCTGAACAAAGGCTGGGGGGAAGGGATGTGCTTGCTTGCCTGGACAGCAAGAAAGAGAGACACTCCTTCAGCAGGGAAGCCCACTCTGGAATGTAATAGCCATTGGCTGTTGGGGAAGAAAGTGCTTTTGGAAAGAAACCCTCCCCCTTCCTTATTTTCCTAAGGCTATCTTAAAAATACTCCAAAACCCTTCTGTAATAGTTTAATAAAAACTCCATGCTGGTAAGAATGACTAAAAATTACCATTACAAGTGCTGCTTGCAATGGAAATTAAAAACAAAGGCAGGTCAATAAAATATGAGTGCTCCAACTTTACTTCTATGAGAGTTCTTTCCACCGTATGTTTTTTCCTTATCTATAAAATTACTCTTTCAGCTCTTGCCTTGTCTATGGTTCTTAGTGTGAAAAAGGAAATAGCATGCTTTCATAGCACAAGTGCTTGGGATATTGTTTCCAGGAGACATTTAGACTCTAGATTAACTGTATTGCTGATATATCTTTAAGTAGTTAGTTTGGCAGCCTATGACACAAGGAATGCATGGGAGAAGGAAGTAGAAATAATAAAATGCTGCTGATATGAAAAGTGCAGCCTTTCAAATAGAAATTGAAGTCAGATCAAAGTGCTTGGAAGTAGGTAGAAATTTCGTAACAAAGAATGTCACAGTCTCTGTCATGGCCAGGGTGGCTCTATGTAACCTCTTCCTTGACTTGCAAAAAAGGAGCGAACTGTACAGTGGTTCAGCTTTTCACAGAAATGAGTCTTGGCTTAAAAGAGGCAAGGAGACTGAAACACTTCTTCCAAAGAAGTCACCTGTAATATATCCCAGAACAATGCTCTCCTTGTGCCAGAATCTTTCCCTACTAGACTTCTCTTTGTGAAGACCTGTTGCCTTTACTTTTTATCTTTTTCCCTGTGCCAGGCTGTGTAACCCAGTGTTAGAGGTAGCCATGCTCTGAGCAGTAGTAGGACCATGTGACCTGCTGGGATCCTTTCCAAACCAAATTATTCCTTGATTCTGTGAAACTGTTTGGAAACCTGGGTGACAGTTCTTGGTCTGACGTGTGGCCCCCAAAGTCTAACAGCTCTGTGTTCCCAAAAGCCTGTTGGTGCCTGGGCTGGCAGAGGGCTGCAAAAAGGCTCCAAAATGAGCTGCTTGGACTTGGAGGAGCTTGGCTGGTGGTCAGCACTGCAAGGGCTTCAGAACCCCTGGTTGTTCTCAACTGAGGGATCTGAAAGCCAGCCATGGGACTCTTTGAAGGTATGAGCACATGTGCATTGGCAGGGAAGAGCATTCATCTTGGTCAGTGTGTAGAGAAGCTCTGGACAGTAAGATTTATATTGTGCTCTAGATGGGAAGCAGGATGTTGCTTGAGACTTGATATCCAGGAACAACCTGCAGAACACTATCCTAGCTGCTCAGGATGCTCTGTTGAGAATATATTGACACACCTGTTGGCCAGCTGGGATAGCAAGGGGCAGCCCTGCACGTAAGCATGTGTGGAAAAGTAATTTCAAATATAATGAGGTTGGCAAGAGGGAGTCAATAAGTTCAAATAAAATGGTGTGATGAAGTCTCTGAAATAAGACTGCTGCAAGTTTTTAAGTGGGAGAAATACAGTTGAAGATGTTATGAGTTGCTGCTGCCCAAAGACACTGATTTGTTCCTTAATGCCACTCTTGGAAGCAGGCAACACTGAATAGATGAGATTTTTGGAAGTAAACCAGAAGTATTTAAGGATGGATCAAGTGTGATGCAGAGGAGATCATGAAATGGCACTGTGAGACTGGTTTTTCACCAGCTTCATGTGATTCATTTGCTGGTTCAACGGGTCACATTGATCTTCATGTGTCACAACCACAAACCTCAGCCAGTCATTCTCTGACTTGAGCATTATCAACAGGATTGCAGTTTTGCAATGGCATATTAATTTCTCAATTCTCTTCATATGAGAGCCAAAATCTATGCTGTTCATCAGTTACATTTGCTCTGCAAGGCCAACAAAAATGAGGAAAAATGTAAATAAACTAATAAGAGCAGATAAGAGAATAGATGTGTCCTATTTCTAGTTCTTTTGCTGGTTAAAATTACAATTTTTGCAATGAATATCATGCTTGAAGCAGAAAATGCTTTGCTAGCTCAGCAATGTCTCCTAATAGTTGACACCAGTTAGAGATGGAAACACCTCCTTACCATAAAGGAAAATGGTGTTTTTACTGTTGGCATGCCAACATCTCAGGACAGGAACCAAATGTTTACTTTAGCTGCCTGTAGTATGATTGTCTCTACCTGAAAAATAGAGGCAGATATCCCTCTGACTTGTTGCCTCTGTAGGTGAGTTTTAATGCTTTTTAGAGCATTTTGTGGAAATATGCTATCTGTGGAAGGAAGGGAAGCAGTATGCCATATGCTGAGTTGTGTTTGCTGAATTGTGCCCTCTCATGATCAAAACCCTTTCAAAAGTAGGTGTGTCTTCTTGGGAGAAAATAAGCAGCATGGGATCTTTCCTGTTGAGCCTCAGATGGCAGGTTGTTCTGCTTTTAGAAGTTATGTTGCTGGTGTAATTTGGGTGTTCAGGTGAGAGATCTGTATTGGGGAGGTATGGCTCCAACCAGGGTGCCCCTCCAGGTCCCCAAATACATTGAACACTTAATGCAGGACTCTTCTTCATTGAAGGTGCTGCCTCACATCACTTGTTCAGTGATGTGGTTCAGCATTTGAAATGCACTTGGTGTTTTGTGTATGTGGTGGCTCCATAGAAGTTTGTGAAAAGTGTGGCCATGGTGCACTCAGATAAAAGAGAGCAGTGCAGTTCAGCCAGTGCTGGGATCCACAGATATGCATCCCTGTTGCCTACTGGTTGGTAGGGTTTTGTTGGGCTTTAGTGGGTTGCTGTTTTCTTATTTGCAAGTTAGTACTCCCAAAATTATTTTTTTCAACACAGCTTTCAGTATAAACCTACCCACATTTTCATTTCCTTATAATAAATTTCAAGTGAAAGAAAGTGAAAATAAAAGCTTTGTTTCAGTGGTTTTAATTAAGATTTGTTTGTTTGTTAAACTCCATAGTGTTCTTTGAACTCCCAGGTTGCTCTAAAACCTATTAGAGGATGTACAAACCACAGTAAAATTCTTCTGTTTTCTTGTGTTTACTTTTTCCCAGCCATACTTTCAGACTAGCAGGAAAACCTGGGCTTCTGGGAAGTGATGCACCATGTGGGGAACTGAGAACTCACAGCATAGACCTTTTCCATGTTAGGTATCTTGAGGATCTGCTGGGTGATACACTACAGCTGATTTGGCTCTGCTTCTGGGCTACTTTGCTATTCCAGGAAGAAATTTTATAGGAATGCTGATCTTACATAAAGCATATGGCTAATTACAAAGGAATCATTTTAGATAGGAATCTTGTAGGAACATATTGTAATTATCCTTTAGATCTAAATGAATCCAAGCAGTCTTTTCTCAAATTATAACATTCCCTTTATGAATGCTTTTCCTCTACTTGGCATTCAGCCCCAGTAATACAGTGATATTGTGTACAATGTGGAATAAATGTCATCTCTTCTTTTAAGAGAAGGCCTGGCTCCAAAAATGTGGTAACTTTTAGTGGAGAAGGAGAGGGATGATGAGACAGTGGCACTGACTAGATGCATAAGAGTGTAACTCATGGGTTTGAGTTATGGGGATTTTCTTCTGAATGGTCCTTTGTGTTTTTTGGTGGTCCTTAGATGTTTTTTCACCTTCTTATGTATTTTAGAGTTTCCAAAGACCATAACTTGTACTTTTCAAATGCTTTCAGATCAAGTAAAACATTTGCAAAAGATACTGACAAAGCATCTTAAAAGTGTGTCTGTTTAATTTTAGGACAAGGAAACCTGCATGGGTGTCAACAATCAAAGTTACATATGTGAAACGGGCCACTGTTGTGGACAATCCCAGTGTTGCAACTACTACTATGAACTCTGGTGTAAGTCCTTCCATTTTGTATGGCTTCCCTTCCTAATCTGCATGGCTCTTATACTGCAGGTCTGGCTTGTGTCCCGTGGGGTTTTGTATTCAGCCCTTGTTGTGCATTGCCATTACATTTCACTGCAGCACAATCCAGAGCTGATGTGATATGACAAGGAAATAGGGTTGTCACAGTGGGTGCCTTCTCAGGAGTAATGGGTCATGTTGCCACTGATGTTTGCTCTTCTCACTGATTCGGGTCCTCAAGATGACATTATACAGGAGTGAGGAAACCAGCTTGAGGGAAAAATGCCATACACACAACACTAGAGCTTGACACACTCAAACAAGGAGTTAATTCAGTGTCTTTCATGTTGTTGGTTTAGTTCTGTGTGAGCACAGCGTGTTTAAATCTGGTATATGTTTTTAAAGCTGTTCTTTCAAGGAGGAGGGCCATGGTGCTTATTCTCTTCAGGACTATTCAGAGTCTTTGGGTAAATCCTATGGGTTTGCAGTGGCTGAATGCTGTACTGTGAAGAACACGCATTTGCCCATTGCAACCCCTCTTATCTCCTCTTTCCCAAAATGTGAGATTTAAAAATACCCAAGTTTCCAGTGAATGGTTGAGTGACTGTACCTGCTGAATCCCCTTAGATGGCAGCAGGCAGGTCAAAGCTGGTGGTCAGCAAAACTTGATTAAGATATATGGAAAAATGGAAAGTTGAAAGCATAAGAAAGTAATACATGCTGAATTTCAAGAAAAACTAAACTTGTTGAGTCTGATAGTGTCTTCTTTCTCAAGGAGGAACACAAAAGATTGAACATTGATGTTGTGGTGTTGTACTGCCCTGAGTTTAGGCTGGGAGAGCATCTCTGCTCCTGGAATTTGGAAATGTGGTGCTCTGAACATTGTACCCCTACTTTAGAGACTGGAGATATTTTCTTATCACACCCAATGGTATCTTCTAGTTTTTATGCAACTGTGCTTTCTACTTAATCTCTCTGTTGTGCCCAGTTTCACTTTCCCATAGTAGCTTGTGTGGAAATGTGTTATACATACAAAGACTGTCACTTAACTGGGATCCAAGGACAGGAATAGCTGACACTTCATCCTTTAGTCTAGAAACATGCTTCTAGTTCTTAAATTAGCCAATGAAATATGAAGGATGTGGTTATATACTGAGCAGGACTCTGTAGTAAGCAGGATACACTGTCCTCAGACTCCAGGGGCTGGCTGTGTCGACACTAATGGCAGGATTTTAATATATTGCAGAGCTTTTACAGCTGATTTATTTTCCAAAATATC
Organism: Muscicapa striata striata; assembly: GCA_030060385.1. Taxonomy (NCBI): domain Eukaryota; kingdom Metazoa; phylum Chordata; class Aves; order Passeriformes; family Muscicapidae; genus Muscicapa; species Muscicapa striata. Next base: position 32,520 of record JAREIS010000098.1, on the reverse strand, counting down.
TGAACAGTTCAAGAATCAATTCAGGATGGGGGGCCAGAGGCAGCTCCAGAGACTGTAGCAGGCTGAGATACAGACATGAATATATTGGAGCCTTGGAGTGCCTGGATCAGATTGTAGCAGTCAGCAGCACAGGCAGGACAGATGGCAGGAATTTATTCACATTAGAGGGGGATGCATGGACAGAGCAGAGTGGGGAAGGTCAAACCCAGTTTTGCATCTGTGTGGGTGGGAATGTAGAGGAAGATGCTTGTGTGCAAAGGCTTGCAGGCTCTTTGGCAAGCAGGATCTAAATTGAGCAGCAGTATGAAGTGCAGCTGCACAGTGGAGCTGGTGGCACGGTCACCGTGTTTCTCCCATGGACATCTTGAAAGAGAGGCTTAGTTGAATTGCATACAAACAGTCTGGTCCAAGCAATAGCCCCCTGCAATTTTAATGGGATAGTTTAGCTGTCTTTGTGCTCTCAATATGGTACAGACTTTTGTACTTGGCAATGCCAGGGTGCATCGTAAAAGTTCTTGGAAGGCAAAACTAGATTTTGTTTGAAGGAGGCAGAATATTAAAGGCTTCTTTTTTAGAGCAGACTCGCACTGAGAGTGAGTCTAGGTCACACTGAGATCATGGAGTAAACATGTTGGTCACACACGCTGCTGCATGGTTCTTCAGGAGAGATAGGTTTCTGTGTGTTCACATTCCTTCTGCCTCAAGAGAGCATTGTGTACCACAACAAAATGGGGGGAGTAATTCAAACATGAGACCTGTTTTCTAGGCTTTTTGCAAGTTCGGGCAAACATCCAACACTGATTTAAAATCAGTTAATGTTTTAAAAGCTTGCTTTGCCATTATGAATGGTAGGAAAAAAAGTTTCCTTTGGATGGGAAGGAGTCATAGAAGGAGCATGTCCTTTAAATGTAAACCCATATTCTGGAGCTTGTGAGCTTAGCTGCTGCTCAGGAGTTGTGAAGTATCTTGGATAGATATATATGCTGAGGCACTCTGAAGGCCTTCAAGGTGAAAAGTAAATAGTGATAGTAAATGTAAGTAGTCTTAATATGAGCAGTGGTGAGCAACAGCTTTAAATGCTTGGGAACAGATTAGCTTTTTAAAAGTTATTATTAACTTCTGGTTAATGAACAGTTAACATAGCAGCACATTTTAAGTATGGCTTCATGGTTGTTCTGTTGTGATTTTAACCAGCATATGCATGTACTGAAGGAGATTTTGAGAAGTTTTTGCTTCTCTTGACCTTCTCAGACTACCAGTGTGTGTTTCAGACTTTTGTGTGCATGAAAACGGACCTTCTTGCTAGTCCTGTTGAATTTAATCCTGGATTTATCTATCACCACACTTTGTGGGAAGAAGAAGCAGAGGAGGGTGGCATTTGAAATTGAAAAGAAAACTAGCTTTGCTGGACATGCATTCTGAAACATGATCCTGTTTTGTGGCCACTTGGAATTTTTCCTGTAAAAAGGACCTTTTTTCCTGTTTAGGAATTTAAGGGAAGTTTTTCTTTGAAAATGGCTGCTCTCAGCAGTTCTAGGCAGCAAGTAAGATTGTGGTAATTTTAAACCAGTCGTTGAGGGTAGTGGAATAGGATGGAAAATCAAGGTATTATTTTGTTAAGGGGTGGAGTGGAGGAATGGACAATATGATATGCCAAGCAGGTGGACTGCCTGTGTGTAAAATTAGATAACAGCCCAGTTCAGATTCCCCACCCATCTCTTATTAAAAAAAAACCCAAAAAAACTAAAAAAAAAAATCCCCCCCCAAAAAAAAAGAACAGCGCTGTGTTGCCAAATAACAAAACTATATTCAGATGTATAGATATAAGTCTAATAGCTATGTAAAGGTCTAATTAGTTCTTCTAATTCTTGATTTCTAACTCCAGCTTGGTAGCTGGTAACATGGTGGGGAAAAATGCTTTATGTCTTTTAATTTTCTTGGAACATAACAATAAAAAATAAAACAAAAATTTACTTTAGCATTGCATTTCCTCACATAGGGAAGGATGTTTGGATGGTGGATGAGCTGGGTCAGCATTTTAATGAACAATTTACTTGGGTTCCCCAGAGAACTCATGGTCCCCAAGGGGGAGAATGGCAGCAGCCACTGGACTTTGCTTCCCAACAGTTTTTATTCAGGTCTCTATGATGTGATTGTGATTTGCTGGAGTTTTCCAATGTTGGCCTTTTTCCAGGCCTGACAGGTGTCTTATTGCTTAAACATTTTCAAAATACAGGAGAGAAGGTAATCGAGGAATGCAGTTCCTGTGTTTTGCAGGCTGAGAAATAAGGCTCAAGAGGTTCTGGATTTTCCCAGGTTTAGGAGTATAATGTGGACTGAACACTAAATCCAGATCTCCTGACATCCATCCTCATGTCTCCCCTTGCCTTTGGAATTATTAAATGATTCCAGAGGCTCCGAATACGACAAGCCAAGCTGTAGAAAGTACATGTAATTGTGTGGTTGGAAAAATAGTATTCTGTGCTTCAGGAATCACGGGGCATGGAAACAGACAGCTGCTCACTGCTTGCAAAAAGTTGCAGGATTTAGAAGTTCGGGGGCTTAGCTGGTGTTGGGTCATTTAGGTACTGTACAGCAACCCAGTATTGGCAATGAGTGAATGTTCTTATATTGCTTCTGCTTTTGTTTCATTGTCTTTTTTAGCAGTGATACTGAGCCCCTCTGTTTTTGAAAGAAAGAAAAGAAAAAAGATCTTGACTGTTTAGGTCCTAGTGGAAGGGTTGTACAGGAAAAAATGTTCTGTTTGCAAGCAGCATAGTCAATGTTTTTGCTGATTTTGAACATTTTGCTCATGTCTGCACGCTTCCACTTGGAATCACTAGAGAGCTCTTTTCCCAAAAAGCATGCTGCCAGAAAATTCTGGCAAGGATCCGGTTAGTTGCTAAAACTAAAGCAACTGCTGTACCACGTACATATTCCAGGAGGTCAGCTTTATAATAGGAATTCATGTCCAAGAGTTTGCTGTAGTCTTCAAAACAGTCCAACAATGCACCAGTCCCATATTTTCATCCTTACCCCATGTTGTCTTATCCCACATCCTTTTTCAAAGAGAGATTTTTGCTGTTCCTTGCCTTTCACCCAGCCTTCTATGTAGTTGTACTCTCTTCTCTTTCCTAGGTGTCTCAAACTCCTTTTGAGCTGTTCCTCCTCAGCTTTGCTGCAGCAACAACCCTGCCATGACAAAGCCTCACTGACAGTATAGGGCAAACAACAGATGTCACAACCACACAGAAACTCATAATAAGGAGGGTCACTGAATGAGTTATTTCCTGATTTCCTTGGACTTCTTGTAGCCTAATCCAGGCAGCTAAATCACCTTAAGTTTGTTTTGGTCTGGCTCAGTAAAATTCCCAGATCCAAAGCAGAAGGCAAGCTGTCTGGCATAGTCTGGCTATGCAGATACTGACTTTTGCCCTATGTGGCTGCTTCCCCCTATGCTGTGTTAAACATAGGGGGAATGCAAGAGAACTTCCTGGTGTTATTTTGCCCCCTGCCCTACATACCTCCAACCCAGCTTGTCACAAGTACCTCTAGATCTGTTGTTACCAAGTGTTTCAGGACATGGTCTCAGCTGGATGTTCCACTCTGGTCTCTGTTACTGTTCAACATGCATTTTACCAACACAGATCTCTTGGGAGGGACTGGACTTACAAATGTGTCATCTGGAGCATGGGAGCAATTGCCCTTGGAAGGCTCCCTCCCTGGGAGAGAGGCATAAAACCAGTATCTGCAGATTTACTTCCTCATTGCACGATAGGCAAAGGATTTTTCTGAAACCTGTGTTTTCTGTCTTATCCCTTTGCAGTGGGTGTACCATATATAATGGACCCTATTCTGAAAACTAGAAACCAGTTGCAGTTAAAGTGCATCTCCTTTTGTTACTAGCTTGGGAGCAAGTGAGCAGGAGTTGGAGATGTCTTGAGCTTTTTTCTTTTTGCCATTGTACTCTACAAATATTCAGTAACTTTTTCCTGCAGTGAGGTCAGGCTGGGACTGCAGTTCCAATAACTTAAATTAACATAAAACTGTCACTGAAAGTCACAGTCTTTCTCTTGCTGCTGCTGCTGCTGTGTTTGCCAAACAAGTTTCAACCTGCTCTGGTTCCCTCAAACCAGTTCAAACCACAGTTGCGCACAACTTTGTGCCGGCACAAGAAGAGGTGGAGGAAGCAGCGGGAGGTATGGCTGAGACAGGCAGGAGAGGATCACGTCATTCAGCACCTTCTTTTATTCCTTCTTCAAATGTTCATGGGCCTATGGCCTGGATCCTTCATCTGGCATTCTTCAGCAGCAGTGTTGGCTCATGCCTGCAGTCGCAGAAGGTGATGTGACCTCTCTGCCAAAGGACACGGTTAAACCCAAGGGCATCCAGGTTGTGGTACTGAGAAAATTTCTCTTCCTTTTTTGATTATAGTGTTGGCCCTGGGAAAGAGTTTTTATCCAGCCATGACTGACTGTGAGGCCACCATTTGGGACACTTCTTAGTCAATGAAATTGTCCCACTTCTCCTTCTGTTCAGAACCAGCTCTCATGGAGCCAAAGCTATTACCCAGATGCTTGTCAGGCAGAGACAAAGGCACTTTGCAGTATGTTTTGGCTTGCTTTTAGGGGATTTCCTGCCAACAGAGCCATGGCATTTGCCCAAGTTTACCATGAACTTGAGGGCAAATTTCTCTGTTCATACCCTTGGAACGCTCCAAAAAACATTTTCCATTTTGCACAGGATAAAAGGAGCTTCCCTCAACGGCATTGCTGATGGCAACATCCCAGGCAGCAAATACAGTACAGCATCAAAGCAAACATTGCTCCCTCTTTTTTTATGGGGAAGGAGTGCTCTGGTCTTTTAATTCTAAACTGTTTTATTCTTACTTATTTTGAAGATTGAGCAAAACTATGGTTAGTTGGAAGAGTTTTCTTGAAGCTTTAAACATATTCTTTCACAGCTGGTAGGAAACATCTCTGGAGTATGACCATGTGATGAGGCTCCCTTTCCCAAGAATGCTGTAAATGTAGCAGCTTTCTCTTTCTTCAGTATTTCCTCTGGTTGTGAGAGATGGCTTTCTTGAGATTTAATTCCATTCCTAGGTGTTTCTGCAGCTCCCATTTTGACTTCCTGAGCTTTGTGCTCATGTCAGGCTTACAGCTCTGAGCTTACAGATTGATGCTGCTTCTTTTACTTTTATGAAAGGTTTTGGTGCTCTGGCAGGGAATTCTCTTGCTAATAGTCAGCTTCTTGACTGTGTCTGTTTCAGCTTTGCTTGCATCATTATCCACCTGTAGGCATCATCAGTGAATTTCGCAAAAAATACAGCAGTGTTTCTCAGGACTCAGTCATTTTTGGGCTGGAAAGTGTTGCAACTTCTTACTCTTCCATAAACCAAGAGCAAGACTGAAATTGCCTTCAAGTTTATGGTCTCCTGGTGCCTGTTTTCTCCAGACTGATACTTTGCCTCTGCTCAGGCTATCCATCAGAAGTTGTATTTCCAAAGTCACTCCTTGTTTTTTATCTGTCATGTTGTCCTCAGGTTGCTACAAGCTTTTGTTCCCAGGATTGGTCACTGCCAGGTGGCTATGGAAAGTACTCTCAAATCAGACATTTAATGACAAATTTGGCTCAGAATGTGTCTCCCAACCATTTTTCCTTTTCCAGTGAGTGTAGCAGTAACTCAACACAATGCTGCTGAAAAGCAGCTCATACCCATTTGGTGAGAAGGTATATTTTGAGGAGCAAGAGGAAGGCATTTGACAACAGTGAAGGCTTTTGGGGACATTGAAGACAAACAGAAGCTCAGTTTTACTTGGCTTTTAGAGGATTTTTAATGCCAGACTTTAGTTGCCTCTGTACATCTTACACATTTTCAGCACAAGGCAGAATTGGTACCTGTTTTTACACTGAAGAGGTGTTAGTGTGCGCTGCTGCTTGGCCCCTGCATTTCCTGCTCGTGTAGTGTTGTCTTTGGGTGAATTTGCAGTTCCCCTCCTGCCAAATGGGCTGCTGGCTGCACGGGCCAGTGCTCTGCTCGGCTCACCTCCCTGCTGCTGGTTTGAAGCCAAGCCTCACCAGGTGTACAAATGCTCAACTCAGCCATGACCATCTTCACTGTTTACTCCATACTTTTAGACATAATATTTACAATTGCACTTGGCCTTGGAGCATAGCTTTATTCCAAATAAATGACCATACTATATATTTTCTAGGCTTTTGCAATTTTCTGTTCTGCAGCCAAAACTGCAGCTGTGCCCAAAGTCCTGGCAACAGAATGTTGTAGAGCCTTTTTTGGAGGCCCTGAACTCCCAGCACCATGCTGGACTTGCAACCAGAGCTGTGCCCAGTCCTTCTCCAGCACTGTCACCTCTGCCCAGGTGACAGCCAGGGAGCCCCTCGTGTGCCTCAGCTCCTGTGGGTTCCTGTTCCACCTTATTGCTTCTGATGCTCTGGGGGCTTTCCAGCCCTGCAGTGCAGATGTGCTGTTGGGTGACAAGGGAGGGGACACAGCTGTTAAAGAGGGTGCCAGAAGCCAGGCCAGCAGATGACTGTGGTGGGCACATGCTGCTGATCTCCTGTGATCATCTAAGCAAGTCCTCCAGGCTCGTGCTGAGTCCTCCATCCAGGCTCACGATGAGTCAGGGTTGAGTAATTCCTAGAAGCTCTAGGAAGTGTCAGTGGTTAATGAAACCAGGCAATAATGTGGTATTAGTGGGTTCTTTTTCTGGAAGTTCTCATGAAAAACAGATCTCATCCGCTTGCATTTGCGAGTGTGCATAGACCCTTTGCAGGCGAATGAAGGTGTTGTTCCTGGCACCAAGGCCAAATTGCAATCCACTAAATTATGGTTTGTTTACTTAAATGCCACCTGCGGTTTCAGTAGGATCCAGCATTAATTTATTATCCTCAACTGTTCTATGTTGTTGCTGTGTGTTGTTAACAGTTGCCACACCTCTTCCCAGGAATGGCTGAGCTTATTCTGACCCCTACTCTGAGCTTGTGCGTCAGGTTGTGTACAAAGCAATTTGGGACTTTTTTTTTGGCATGGGTAGAGAAGTTTTCTAAAGGAATACTTCTTTAATGTTCTGGATGCAGGCTTGGGTGGGAGCAGTTATTCCCTGCAGAAATATTTGGCTGCTACAGCTGAGATTGCTTAACAGTGGCAGTTCTCCAGGACATCTTAACTAATTAAGTGCTGCTTGCTACCATTGTATCTAGACTCCTTGGGAAAGGACATGATCAAATGTGTTAAAAAGCATCTGTTTTCATAAGTGTAGCTAAAATCCCTGGATAGCTGGGTGTAATTTTCCATTGTTATTGAACTCATGATCATGCACTGCTCTTCGAAAATAAGGAGTACTTAGAAGATGAACTGCAGGCCTGCCTCAGTGCATGGTGGCATGCTGTGCCAATGACCTGGTTTTGATGAGTGTATTCTTGCTTCCTCAGCAAGCAAGAGCCAAGGGACCTTCTCTTAGCAAGAAATAAAGTGTATTTATTGCTGAGAGTCTTCAAACTGTGAGACAGTTGAATTATTGCATTTGTACCAAGATTTTGGCAGTGATAGAGGCTAAGGGAATGGTTGCAAATGTTTGGCTTTGGAGAGAAGAGTGGACTGGATCAATCATTTTAGTTTATATAAAAGGGCTTTTTTTAGAAACAGGAGGGTATTTGGAGGTCAGTGGCCACATTCTCATTTTGGTTTGGGAAGTGCAGAGAGCATCTTGAGTACTTTGTCCTTTGCTTCTCTGCAGTGAAGATCACAGTCTCCTCTCTGATCATCGTGGTACAGCTGAGCAGGCTGGCCAGAAAAACTACCCAGGAACCTTCATTTCCAGCCAAGAAAAAAAGTGGAGTAGGGAATATGTAACATCTTCATTTGATAGCAGGTTTTGGTAAGTTTGGTGGTAAGGCAGGTTCCACTTGATCAGGGAAATAGATTGCATAAGGCAGGGGAGAGATTTCAGTTTGCTGTGCCAAAATACATGAGGAATTTGGGTTACGACACAGGGAGGTGAAAGTCCCCACTCAAAATGCTCAGAGACACGGTATGGCACATCCAGTTCACCTACAAACAGCCCAGTGCAGGTCTCTGAGATGGGTGATACAATCGATTGCCCTTTGTCCTGAGCCAGAGCAATACTGCTTTCATTCTTCAAATTCCTAAACTGTTCATCTTTTCCCACCTAGCTCTTAGCAGAGAAAACATTGCAAACACAGCTGGGGATGCTGAAAACATCAAGGTATTTTAAAGGCATGACTAGAGGTTTTTAGTGGAGAGAGAAGAGCAGTTTGATACTGCAGGATAGACTGGCCATCCTGAAAATGGGCTGGGGCATTAGGAATCTCCATTTTGACTGCTTGGGGATAGTGAAGAGTGGCAGAGATGTTACAGAAAGAAAAACAGTGTTGCGATGTGTGGCTGATGTGAAGAGTGGCTGCCAAACCTATGTGTTTTTAAGGAAGAACTCTCCCAGTATCTTTGGTATCTTTAAGCTTTATCCTGAGCTTAAAAAAGAGCTTACAGAGACTGCGGGTAGGTTGAGCTGTGGGCTGCAGTTACAGGAGACAAAAGCCTAATCTGGAATGAATGTTCCAGCTTTTTGAAGTGTGTCTTGGAAACATTTTGTAGTGCATGCAAGTGAGAAATTGGTGGAAAGGAAGAGTTATTCCACATGTTGGAGGGTGGGGGTAAAATTCAGGAAGTGGTCTTTTAAAATTCCCTTTTAAGGAGCAATGTACATATGGTACAACAGTGCACAGGAATCAGCCATGACGACAGACAGAGCAGAAGTTAGGTTTCTTGAGGATTCAGAGAGGGAGGCTAGTTTAATTTAATTTTGGATAATTTAAGACTTTGAATACAAAAATAAGTTTTAAAAATATTTTGAGACATTTACGAAAAAAGAGACTGTTTTTGTTAAACATAACAATGAAAGATTTGGGCTGGAAATTAAAGAGCAGTGCAAACAAAAGCAAAACATAGTGCTTGGGGTTTTTCTCTTCTTCTGTGGTCAATCTGCAGAGTGGCTTTTGTGTCTTGATTGTTATTTTCAAACCAAAGTGGCTGTGGGAGGCAAGCTCAATACTATTCACAGCTCTGCTCATTTTTGGCTAGGAGAAATGGTAACCAAAGGGTAGGAGCAATGGAGGGAAGAGCCCTGTCTCCATATTCAGTTCTTCTCCAGAGTTGTACCTATTGAACATGATCCACATTGTACCAAAGCATGTTCAGAGTTACCCGTTTCTGGCAAGGCTGATGCAGTCACAGTGTCCCACGCAGGCAGGAAGGTCAGTGTTGAAGCCTCCTGGTCTAACACATATTTTTGCCTTTAGAGCGGTGCAGGTTCAGATCCAGGCTTCCAGATGATCTTCTCCATTGGCTTCTTGGGGTTTCCTTGGGTTTGCATGCATCTGTCACACAATGACTAATGCTTGCTCTCCTCTGCTGCAGGGTTTTGGCTGGTGTGGACCATCATCATCATCCTCAGCTGCTGTTGTGTTTGCCATCACCGCCGCACCAAGCACCGCCTCCAGGCCCAGCAGCGGCAGCACGAGATCAACCTGATTGCCTACCGGGAGGCCCATAACTACTCAGCCCTGCCCTTCTATTTCCGTATGTACCTCACATGCAGTCCTGGAGACCGTGGGGAGCATGGCAGCAGCCAGTTTCCCATGTTAGGTGGAAGGAGGGAGCAGTAATTGGGCTCAGCTTTGCTACCCAGCCATGGCATGCAGAGAGGAGATGGTGTTGGATGCATTTGAATCCCCTTGAGTCTAGAGTTGGACCACACCAACTACAGCACCTTCACACCCACCCCTGAGAGTGTGGTGATTCTCTGGGTCTTTTTCTGCAAAGCTTCTTAAAATACCTCATTCAGGATTTTGTGGATGTTCCTCTTTTCCAGCCTGGACTTGCTGCTGGTGGGACTGAGGTGTGGGAAGTGGCATCACAAAATCTGGTCACACAGACTGGGAGAAAGTGGAATCTCAGCAGAGACTCTGCTGGCTCCCACCCTGTGCTGTGGTTCTCAGGCCACACTGATGGTGAGCAGCCCTAGGACTTTGCATGAAGGAGCTGTTGCCTACAACTCAGGGAAAGTACAATCACTTTGTGCTCTCCTCGTGTTCTGCTATGCTGTGCTAGAGCAGCAAGTCCCCTTCTGACTGGAGGTAGCACAGCTGAGTTTCCTGACAGACTGTTGAATTGTGTGTATGAGCTTGCTTTTTTTTTAAGCTCTGGCAGTCACCTCAGAAATCATCTCCAGCAGTCTTTTCCTCCCCAGCCCCAGGGATATGCAATTGCACATGGAAAATTGCAGTGCTATCCTTAAGTGTTTCCAGTGTTTAAGTACATTCCGTCTGTATAGACTATTCTGTTGCCTCTTAAGAAATAAACAAAACTTTTCATTGATTTGAAAGGCTGTAAGTACAATAAGCCAAACTCTTTTGCCAGTACTGCCAATTTATTCTGACTGCACCAGAAGAATTGAATCCAGCATTTAAACAACAACCAAAAGCCAGGATCTCAAAGTTCCTTGTAACTGCTCATGTCTCTTCATATTTGCACAATGCTTTATGAGAGGAAATCTTTGCTCTTGAAAGTGGAAATTCAGCTGAGAAGGCAGTGTTGGAGAGGGCTGGGGAGTTTATCCCTCCAGCCAACACAGGCCATCCTGCAGTGTGGTTTATGGGGCTGTATTGGGGTACATGGTCCAGGGAAGTTTGCCTGGTAGGTATAGAGAGAGCCAGGTGATCAGGCTGCTGTTCCCAGTTGTGCCCATCTCCTCCTGTAATGGCTGCTGTGCTTCCTGCTTCTCTAACACATGACATCCCTCACCTGGGACAAGTTCTGGCACCCCTTTGTAGATCCTGTTGTGCTGTTCAGTGGGAAGGTGCTGGTAGGTGACAAATGCCATACTGACCTGTACTGGTGACTCGTTTCCTGAGATAAGCTGCTCCTGAAATAATTTCTCTTTCTTGCCTCCCACTTGTAGGGTTTTTGCCAAATTATTTGCTACCTCCCTATGAGGAAGTGGTGAACCGACCGCCGACCCCCCCGCCCCCATACAGTGCCTTACATCAGCAGTGTGTCCCAGCAGGCAGCAGTAGCACAATCCCGGACACGCCCAGAGCCCTGCAGCCAGCACAGAGCAGCTCAGCAGCACCCAGCAGCAATAACAGCAGTACTGACAGCACCGGGGCGCCCGGCCGTGGGGACCCCGAGCCCTCCGCCGCCGTGCTGGGCGAGAGAGCCGTTGCCAAAATGCAAAGCATGGAGCCCGGCAGTACCAGCACAGGAGCCGAGCTGGTGGAGAGGGCCAGTCCTGATAAGGATACAGAGTGCAAGGAGGAACTGCTGAAAGGTTACAGCTCTGAGAGCTTGGAGCAGAGCGGCGCCATTCCCGACGCCAAGGACAAGACGCTGGGCAGGCAGCGCCGTTTCACTGGCGACTCGGGCATAGAAGTGTGCGTATGCAACCGGGGTCATCACGATGACGACCTCAAGGAGTTTGACGGGCTCATCGACGACGCTCTGGACGGGCCCCTGGACTTCTGCGACAGCTGCAGCGGCCGTCCCCACGGGGACGAGGAGGAAGGGCTTTTCAGTGCCACGGAGGAGCAGCACCGCGAACACAGCCACCACCACCTGCCCCGGCAGCCGGTGTGTGTACTCTTGAACACAATAAATGAGCAGGACTCTCCAAACTCTTGTACCAATAACTCCCCCAGCTAAGGTGGCAGAGTGGAAGGGAGAATCGGGGGAAAAAAAACAAATAAAAATGGAATAAGAGGATTAAAACTTTAACAGGAGGAAAAGGTGATACAACCTTCTTTTTTTTTTTTTTTTTTTTCTTTTTTTTCTTTCTCCTCCAGTATAATATGGGGACTAGACCTCAAAGGCCCAGCTTGTGGGGGACGGGTCACTCTGGGTTTTGTTAATCGTATCTGCCGTGCTCCATGGAGCAGGGACTGATGTTTCTCAATGAGACCTTCTAAAAAATGGAATTTTTCCCAACGGTGATTTTGGTGATGGTTATTACGAGTTTGTTGGCTTTAGTTTTCCGAAACACTGCTTTATCTTGCAATCAGTAAAACTCAGCAAATCTCACCCTGGGAGGATACCAGATCACCATAAGGCTTCAACCTCCAGGTGTCTTCCCAGAAGCGAGCAGCTTCTGACAGTGCCGGCAGTCAGTAGCCCAAGAGTTCTGGTTTGATATAGTGCTCTTGAGGCATTGGGGATTTCTTTTCATCTTTTTCCTTACTTTTTTTTTTTTTTTTTTCCTGATGTTAAGTTTCTCTGAAGCTGGTGAATACCCAAACACATCAGCCCTATAATCTCTGGTGCTTCAGTGTTTAAGACAGCAGGTAGGAAATTTCCCACTTGAAGCTGGTGACTGAAGGACCAGTTTCTTCGAGAAGGAGTGTTAGTCTACCTTAGGCAGTTTGAAAAGAAAGAGTTTGCAGAAATTTGCCTTTATGTGTCATTTTTAAACGCAGGTGTGTTCCTTCAATGCCTCCAAGAGCACAGTTAGCAGTAGAATCCAGGCAGCTGGGCTGCCTTCCAAGTACTGTGGTCTCTGAATGACCTTTTCCTGGTGTGCTGCAAAAGGGCTTGGCTTTATTTTTGTCCTTTTTTTGCACCCCGATAGCAGCACACTGGAGTTCAGATGACAAAAGAACAGGGCTCTCCTTGGCCAGCGTGCCTTCAAGCTTTAGCGATGCATGTTGAACAAATGGAGACGAGAGCTCCGTCCATTGCGAAAGGGATGATTTACCTTGTAGATGTGGAAGACCTGTGCAGTATTTTTTTTTTTTATCCAAAAGTTTGGTGCGAATCTAATGATGACCACTAAAAGAAATGAATGTCTGTTTTCTTTCTCTTTCTTTTCGTTTTTTTTTTTCATGGTGGCAACTGGCTACTGTATAATGTCTGTGAGTGTGTGTGTATGACTGCAATCCATGCATGCGAGTCCTACTGGTAATATGAAAACCTGCTGTAAGACTGCAAGAAAATTTACTGTAGCTTTGCTTTAATAAACAGTAGAGATTTTTGTTAGTAACAACCTTAAGGAAGAAAAAAGGAAAAAAAAAAAGGAAGAGTTGAAACTAACATTCCCTAGAGTGCTCGTGTGGAAGAGAGCACAGTTCAGACTATGTAACTTGTTCTCGGGATTTCTCCCCGTCCCTTTTATAATTGTGGTCGTCCAGATCATTACTGTTATGGGGAAAAAAACCATTGAAACCTGAACTCAGACGTACTCAGATCTGATTGATTGAAAACCAAAATCAGTTTTAGCTAAGGTGGAAACCAAAATATAATGCCTTTTCTGATAACTTGTCCATGTGTATGTGTATCATTTTGTGAGCTCAGAACAAGATATGTCTTTAGTTTGTGGATTTGTTCTGTTATTCTGCCTGGAGGTGTGTTGACACTGGCTGGCTGCAGAGCAAGGGAAGTGGTGCTTATCCCAGCATTTTACCTTCACCTTCGAGGAGAGCACTCCTACCTTAGAGGGTTTGGAAGAATCTCCTTTGCCCATCACAGCCTTTGTCTTCCCTCAGAACAGCTGATAAAGACAGCTCTTCAGTTTGTGTTTTAGTGTGCTCTTAACAATGAAGGGCATTGCTTTGGATTCAAGAGACCGCATTCCTGGATATCTGGAGCCTGGATACCTGGATGAGTGGTAACAGAGGGGCTGTGCGTGCCCCAGAGCCTGGCTGGGGGCTGGTCACTTCCAGCTGTGTACACTGACCACATACATCTTTTGAGAAGGTAATTAAAGATCCCCAGTACCACCCCGATGAATTCTGTATGTATTGGCACCTAGTTTTGTTCCTCACACAACAGAGGAACCTGAAAAGTCACAGAAATCTGTAAGGAATGGGGTTTACTGCTGTAAGTCCTGGAGATGGCCCTGTGTCAGTGGGAGACCCTTTGATAACATTTCTGTGGCATAAAGAATCTCCATATTTGCTTTCCAGCCATCACACCAAGGGCATGGGAATCCTCTGGATATGGAGGTAAGTTACCAGTAAGCTGAGCTGATGTTTCTAATTTTAAAAAGTCAGGAAGAAGCAGTAGTGTGCCTTTTATGACTCCTGGAGGTTTTTTGGCATTTAGAGGCCATAAAGAAAGAAATGGGGTGCAGACCATGTCTCTTCATCTCATAAGTGCCTGAGGAGCAGGACTGTTAATGGCTTTTAGTGCTTTAGGATTTTAGACCTGCAGCCAAGGGGCAGCAGGTATGGGGAGAAGGAGTGGTGCAGGGCATGGGGCATGTGAGCTCCTTGGACATACCCTGGCTGGTGCCTCTTCAGCAGGCAGAGGACTCCCAAAGCTCCAGCTTTGGAGCTTTAGAAAGGAGCTTGACCCTCACGTGTAACCCTGTGTAGGAAGCCAGCATGGCCCAAAGAGAGCCCTTCTCCAAATGCACACTGTGTAAAATGCTGTGGGTGTAAGGACAAGGGCAGATGTCTATCTCCAGCGCTGGAGCACCAAACCCCACCCATTCCCAGCTCTAAGGGATGTTTTATTGGGAGTCATGAATACGTAGTTTCAAAACTGAGTTGCAATAATGCAGCAGGTTTGATAGCAAATTAGTGTCAATCAAGTGCTCAGTGTTCTGCTTTACAATGTGCTCTAGGTGTGGCTGCCAGTACTCCTTGAAGTCTGTTTTTGTTGGAGTAGATGGCATGTGTGGAGAATGTTTTTGGTGTCCTGGTGGGCTGGGGTTGTGTTGCCTGGGGCAGGTGAAGAGCAAGGTGTGGTGGCTCAGAGTGTCCCCTGAGCACAACAAGGGCTCCTGGGATCGTTGGGTACTCTCATCTCCTTGGTGTTCCCAAGGGACGCTGCAGCTCTGCGATGAGGAGTCTGGGAGCAGTGGTGTGATCTTCCTGCCGCATATCATTGCATGTTTGTACAGCCCTGTGGATGGGGTGTTGGCTAAAGACAGAGGAGGAGGGAATGGTGTATTGATGCTTCCTGGCAGCCTGCTCTCAGAACTTTGCCTGCCTAACTGGAGGCTAAGGAAAGCCGAGGTGCAGTTAAGCCCCTGTGTTACACAGTCATCAAAAGCTTCCAGGGGCAGGAAGCCTGGAGAGAAGCAGAAAGAGCAGCTCCACTGCCAGCATGAGGCTGTTCCGCTGAGCAATGGGAGTTTTGGGCTCCCTGGGCACCCCTCACCACTTGGGGATGTGAGTCAGGGGTTCTGAGTTCCTGCTCTGCACAGCCTGGACTCCCACAGCCATATCTCCTGTGGTTCTCTGCGTGCCCTGGCTGGGCTCATCCCAGCCTGACCTGCACCCGGCAGTTCGGCAGGGAGCTGGGGCACAGCTCTGGTGAATAAACTCCTTTGCTGCCCTGAATGAGTGTTTATCCCAAAAGGCTGCTGCTTCCTGGCTCCCCCACCACCTGTGCACACATCCCAGGGAGGCTTTTGCTGCTGTTTTTTTTCTTTTCGTTTAGTTTTTTTTTCGTTTTGTTGGTTTAATAGGAAAAGCCTGGACCAGGCCAGGAGGGGTGGCAGACAGGCAGCCCCTGGCTCGGGCAAGCCCCACAGCATCCCACAGTGGGCAGCTTGGGAAGGCCAGGATGAGTTGCCTCTTCGTCAGAGCTGGTTCCCCCTATCCTTGCAGCACAGGTCTGTTTTTATCAGATGGGACGGGTGCCCGCTGCGGGGCTGTCGCGACGGTGGTGCAAGCGCTGCAGTCTCTGTGCCGGGGGGTCACAGGCTGCCGGCTTCTTTCTGGGTTTGTTTTCGGCCTGCAAACAGCTGTGTCCTGAGCTCTGTGCTTACTCAGCTCTCCCGGCACCGTGCCTGCTGCAGAGCCTGCAGGTATTCCAAGTGTCTCCTGCTGCTGCTGGGCTGGCTGTCACTCTCCAGCACAGTCCAGGCTCAGCTGGTGCCTGGTGCAAAGAGAAGCTTCTCAAACTTGGAGGGCTTCTGAGCTGAGCCCTCTGGTGCAGCTGGGTCAGCCGAGTGCTGTGCACCCCAAAATGAGTTTGTGCCATGGAAAGGCTCAGGCTTGCTCTGCCCAGTGCCCTCAGCAAGCTGCACATCTGCTTCATCCTTTGCAGACCCCCTTTGTGTCAGGGAGCTGGAGCCTGTGGCCCAGGTGAAGCTTTCTGGTGGAACTAGGGGTTTGGGTGCAGCAGCAGGATAGAAATGCCAGCCGGGTGATTCAGCAGTGCTTCTGCCCACTCCCAGAGCAGGGAGCAGCCATGCCAGGGGCTATTTACCAGCTCACAAAGTGCCAGGCAGCTGGTTCTGGGCACTGAATTTCCCCAGCAGAATCTCCTCCCATGGGGAGGAGGTGGGCTGGATGGGGGTTATGACACCCTGCAGCAGGGCCTAGCTTGGAGTGCTGGGATTTGCAGCCTGTGCTGGTCCTGCTGGTCCCCTAGCCTAGGATAGCACGTGGGGAAGGTGGATTTGACAGGCTGTGGTTGGAGGCATTCTCCAGGTTGGAAACATCTCTGGTTCAAAGGTCCCCCCATTTCTGCCCCAAGGTGCATGCTGGCTTTTAGCACTTGTGTGGGTGCACTGGCAAACAGCAAGGTGTTGGCCCTGTGTTGATTCTGGCAAGGAGAAAATCTTTTCCCTTACCATGAGCAAAGGGACACAAATGTGCTGAAGGTCCTGTTGATGCTCCTGGAGGCATCCCAATGCTACAGGAGACTGGAGTGGAGCCTTCCTGCCACTGACAGGATCTGGGGCAGGGGAAGGACAAGGCTGACATGGAGGTGCGAGTCCCCAGGGCAGCCCAGAGCATCATGTTTTCCCAAAGCCCATTCTGAGTCCCGTCCCCCTTCACCCATACGGCTTCAGTGTGTCATAGCAGAAGTGGAGGAATTGAAAACCCTGTGGCACCCGTGTGTGATGGAAACAGGCAGGAAAGCAGGAAGGTATGTGGGGCCCAGCCCTTAGAAGCCATCAGAGACTCTGTGCAAGTGTTCCCTCTGCCTAGCTTCGGGTGGGTCAGCTGCTCAAATCAGTCTGGGGATTGCCCTTGGGACAGGTATGTGCATGGCAGTTCTTCCTCCAGCTCCTCCCTACCACCTTGAGCCCCCAGGGAAATGGACTGGGAGGGAGGATGCTCCCAGTGCTGTGCCAGGCTGTAAATGCATTGCCTTCATCATCACCCTCCTGCCACAGGCTGACAGGACCCATTTGGCATCAGATACTGGTGTTGAAGGGCTGCATGAAAGCCAGGTGCTGAGGGTTTGAAAGAGCTCATACACACTGAGCAGGAGGTTCAGTGGTGGGAAAGTTTATGTCTGTTTTCCTGCCTGCTAGCAAGAAAGAGGGCACAGAAAAAAATGAGGGGGTGTGCAGGGCTGGGGTGCCAAATTGTGCTGGGGCTCTGTGGGGCTTTCCCCTCTGCCTTGGCTGCTTTCCCTCCAGGGGCCCTGAGCCATAGCTGTGCAGCTATTTAGTTAAATATTAAGAGGTCAAGTAATAGAGAACCAGAAACCTAATTACACGCTGCCCTCCATGGCACAGTAGTTTTGGCAAAAGCAAAGCAAACACGGCCCCTTGTGTTACAGGAAGGTTGTGCTGCTGCTGCTGGAGCAATGGCCAAAACCCAGCCAGACAGTGAGAGCTCAGGACAGTGAGCAGGCAGGAGCTACCATGCTGCTGCAGAGGCCACAGCCTCCCAACCCCCACAGCTGTGGGACCACCGTACATCTCACACTTAACCCTGTCCTCCATCTCCTGCCCAAAAAAATAGCCGGAGCCATGCTGTGTTGGGAATAGCTTTATCTAGACAACCCCCATCCATGGGGCAGCCTCTGTGGTCCCACCCCCCACCCCCCTGCCTGGGATCCAGGGCTCCTCCCCATCATGAGGCTGCTCTCCAGGCCTCCCTCAGCCTGGCCTTCACCTGAAACTTCTGCACCTGCAGCACTACACCAAACTTGCCCTCCAGTGAGGGCAGGGGCTGGTCCTCAGGGCACTCAAGTGTGAACCTCTGCAGCACCCAGGCCAGGAAGAGGAAGAGCTCCATCTTGGCCAGGACTTTTCCCAGGCAGACACGGATCCCAGCTCCGAAGGGGAGGTAGCTGGGTGAGGGTGAATGGATGTGCTGGCCCCGCTCATCCAGAAAACGGCCTGCAAGGTTAAGGGGCACCACTGGCATCAGCAGGGTGATCTCTTCTGCCTGAGATCTGCCCGAGTTCATCACACGTGTCCCTCCTGAGAGCTGCAGGAGCAGAAGGGTGCAAATGCCCCAGATGGGCAGGAGCAGGATCCAACCTCCTAGCACCAAGCCTCCCCCAGGGCTCAGCCTCTCCTGCTGCACCCACCCGGCCATCCCCTGGCCCAGGAGAGGATGGGGATCACATAACCCACCAGGATTGAACTCCTCAGGCTTCTCCCACTCCTTCTCATCGTGGTGCACAGACCAGAGGTTGATGATGACCCTGGCACCCTTGGGGATGGAGTATTCCCCAATGCTGCAAAGCAGACACAGAGTGAGGCAGTGGCTCCCTCCCTACAGTCTCTGCCCAGGGCCTGGATGTGCCCCAGGGAGGCCTCACCTGGTGTCAGTAAGGGACACATGTGGGATGAGCAGGGGGGACACAGGCCGGATGCGCAGCACTTCACTGATGGTGGCCTCCAGGTAGGGCAGCAGCGGGCGGTCACTGAGGTGGGGGTGACGCACCAGGCCGATCTTGTGGTCCATTTCCTCCTGGATCTTCCTCTGGATCTGGGAGGAAAGCAAAGACCAGTGTGGGAGCCGAGGGAACAGGGTGCCCTGTGCACAGTGGAGCACACCCAGCATCATCAGCGTGTCCTGTCAGGTTGCGTGGGGCAGAAGTGCCCACACCCTGATCCTGCTTATCTGCAGAGCCTGACTTCCCTTTTGGCACCTGTCTTTCCCAAAATTCCCCATGGTGCTGGAGGGAACCCAAGCCCCTGCCATAGGGTGCCGGCCGTACCTCAGGGTAGTGGAGCAGGTAGAGCACAGCCCATTTGAGCACAGTGGTGGTGGTCTCCACACCAGCCCCAAAGATGTCCCCCACTGTCATGAGGAGGTGGTCATCAGTCAGCTCCAGGCCTGGCTCCAGAGGGCTGCTGTTCTCAGCACTGAGCCTCACTTGCAGGAGTGCATCCATGAGGTCCTTCACAGTGTCTCCAGAGAAAGCTTCCTGCCAAGGGACATGCATGAGCCAGGCTGTCCTGGACACAGTGCCCACCACCCTGGCTCCAGCATCTCCCTGTCCTGGCCCTACTGGCACCTTGTGTTCAGTGAATTTCTGCTGGAGCAGCTGGTCCCGGACCTGGAGGCATTTCTTCAGCAGGGCCAGATCCTTGTTGGGAAATATCTAAGGGAGAAAAGCACATTACAACAGGCTTTATCTCCAGCCCCTGCAGGACCGCAGGCGGTCACTCTGTGCCCACAGTGTGCTGGCTCTTGTAGGTCATCAGTACAGGGACCCTCCTAACTCAGGGGGGCTCCTACAGGACACATTCCAGCTCCTCCCTCTCATCTGAGGTGAGAAGAATGGGCAGTGCCCATGTCCCTGCTCACCTGGAGCCAGGGGAAGATGTCCACCAAGCTCTCCTTGGCCACGGTGTCCACGATACCCTGGCTGTACTCCAGCATAGCCTCGAACTCGGGGTCCCCACGCCGGTAGGAGGAGTTGAAGCAGAGGGAGCAGACCACGTTGGTGACAGCCCGTGTGAGCTCGGGGGCCATGTCCAGGGCCGTGTCCTGCGCAGCACTGAGCGTCTCGCACAGGGATGCAGCCTCCCTGCAGACTGGTGAGGAGGAGAGGCAGGCCAGAGGGTGATGAGGGAGTGATGATTAAGCCAAGGAGGTGAAAGGGACAGCTGGGGGCTGGAAGGAGCAGCCCCTGCTCATTCAGGCTGTGCAGCCTGCAGAGGGCAACCCCCAGACGGGGCTGGGCCCTGAAGGGCTGGGATGGGCAGAAGGGACAATGCTGGGTGCTGGGGAGGAGCAGAAAGAATGAAGATGTGCGAGGATGTCCTCCTGGGCAGAGTAGGGAGCTGGCTCCATGCCTCAGTTTCCTCATCTGTGAGTGAGGGGAACTAAAGTTCACGGTAGAAAACACATGGAGAGGTGTTGGTAAAGTACAGGGGATATAAGGAGGGGGACAGAGCCCCTGCCTGGCAAGCTGAGGGGATACCAGGGAGCATGGGCTGAGCCACTGTCTTTCCTTGGCTCCCAGGGAATCAGGGGTCTTTCGAAGAAAAACTACAGGGTGGGAGGGCCCCATAGCTGGGAGGGAGCCTGGGGCTGGAGGAGGCACTTACTGATCCTCTCGAGGGCGAGCGAGCCCTCCCCGAACATGGAGAGGGCCGTGTGCACCAGCTTGCGCTGGAACTTCCAGAGGGGCCCGTAGCTGGCGAAGGCGATGTCCTTGCCCCCCCGGGACAGCAGGTCCGTGGTCACCTGAGGGACACGCAGTCCCAGGGTCACCCTGCTGCAGGGCAGCCCCGAGGGGCATGGATGATCCCAGAAATGGTCCCAGGGGCTAGAGGTTAATGCAGGCAGGCAAAGCACAGTTTGTGAGCTTTGCTTTCCTCCTGCCAAGGACTGATAAAGAGGTTTGTGGACAGATATGAAGGTTAGGGGCTCTAGGACACCCAGGGAACTTAAGGGGTGCAGGGAACCCGGTAGTACCCAAACCCACATCCCCGTTCCCCAGGGCTGCAACCAGCTGCAGGAAAAACAGGCACCCTTGGGATGGAGGATGACAGGGCTCGCCCTGGGGAACAGGGTACGGAGGGACTGCCCTGCCCCAGCTCGCTGCAGGCAGGATGGGGAGGGGACATGGACCCTGCTGCGTGCCCGTGTCTTTCTTGGGAGCGTCCCCCGCCTCACCCCACGCCAGAGTGGGAAGGGGTCCCCAAAACCTGCTGCCGACTCACGGTGCGGGGCCGTCCGGCGAAGTCTTTGCCCTTCTTCAGCAGCACCTCCCTGGCGTGCCGATAGCTGTTGACCACCACCACGTAGTGGGAGCCCATCCAGAGGGCGTAGAGGCTGCCGTAGTGTCCCTGCAGGCGCCACAGCCGCAGGTGGAGCTGGGGGTGCCCGGCCAGCTGCAGCAGGCTCCCCACCAGCGGCAGGGCCGGCAGGCTGCGTGGGCGCCCCAAACCCGTCCCTGAGGCCATCACCAGCGCGTCCCGCCGGCGGGCCAGCCCCCAGGTGCAGAGCAGGGCCAGGGCCAGCAGCAGGGCACCCAGCAGCGGCATGGCAGGCCCAGCTGCGGCTGCGGCGCGCGGGGGGCCCTTATAGCGGCTGCGGGGTCGTCTCCTTGACTCTGAGGCGGGCTCGGCTCCTTATCGGGGGGACGAGGAGGGGGAGCCGGGCGCTGGGCCCGTGGCCAGCTCTGCAGCTGTGGGCACATGGCGGGGGGCGAGGGCAGCGGGGCCACGGCCACCCTGGGTGGCCATGGGGGAGCTGCTTCCAGCGCGCTGGGGGCCAGGGGATGCCCAGGGTCGGATCCGTCCTTGGGGTTCCATCCTCAGGGCCCTGTGGTGGGCCAGGGGTGTGGGCAGAGCTGAGCCCTCGAGGTGGTGCCATGAGCACTGACGGGGGTCTGGTGGGGCACTAGAATCCATCCTCCAGCCTGGGAGTGCCTCCACGGATCCGGGAGGGAATGGGCAGCACTGGAAATGCTGATAAGGCCGGAGCATCCCTGATCTCTTGTCAGTGCTGGGGAGACACGGGTAGCACTTGACACTGCTGGGCAGCCCTCGGCAATGCTGGGCAGCCCCTGGTGCCATTGGTCAGCCCTGGTCACTGTACTACACTGTACTACAGTGAAGTACTGGCCAGAGCTGAGGAACCCTGGTCAGCGCTAGTCAGCCTTGGTCTGTGCTTGTCAGTGCTGGGCAGCCTGTGGGTGTCCGTACCCCAGGCGGTGAGGTATCCTGGGGGAATCCTTTGGGAACTGAAGCTCCTCCCGGCAGTGTCTCCGACCACCGCGGGCTTTGCGCCTTCCCGAGCCTTCAGGCCCCCGGCGCTCGCCGTAGCGGCTCCCGGGGGTAGGCGGTGCGGGGCGCGGGCGGGGTAAGATGGCGGCGGGGGGCGCGGCGGATGCCCAGGCGCGCTTTGGCCACTCGGTGAAGGGGCTTCTGACCGAGAAAGTGACGAGCTGCGGCACCGACGTGATCGCTCTCACTAAGCAGGTGCTGAAGGGCTCCCGTAGCGCCGAGGTGAGCGGCGGGTGCCGGCGGGCGGCCGATTACAGGGCCGGAGGGGAGCTGGGAGCGGGGCGGGCGGCGCAATGCATGCTGGGAGCTGTAGTCCGAGGAGGGGACACATCCTCGTGTCCGGGCAGGGACGGGGACAGCGGGACCGGGATGCGGGCACGGCTGGGCACTCCTCGGGACTCCGGCGTTGGCAGGCGGGAGGGTGACTGCCAGCTCTCCAGGATGCCATAGGCGCTCCCGATGGATGTGCTCTCACGGCACCGCGGTGATCCCCGCACGGTGTCACCCCGAGTGTCACCCTGCCAGCCGTCCCGGGGCCTCGGGAAACTGAAAAGCTGCAGCGTCTCAGCCTGGTCCGTCTGTTTGTCTTCCAGCTCCTGGGTCAAGCTGCGAGAAACATGGTGATGCAAGAAGATGCCATTTTGCACTCGGAAGATGTGAGTGAGCTGTGTTCTTGTTCTCGAGCAGCAGTGTTTCTAGGGACGGGAGGAGAGGAGGGTGGTAAGAACAGTTTGCAGCTGTGCTGCCGGAGCCCTGGAGGGAAATACATGACTTCAGGCAGCAGGGCTGGTGGCCAGAATAATTTAGTGCTTGCTCAAACCCAGTGCTGCTGGACTCCCGGTGTCCTGCAGGCTGTTCGGTCCTCAAGCTGTGCCCTCTCTGACAGAAAGCTTGAAGGACTGTGGGCTGAAACAAAGCCCTCAATGTCTCTGCTTGTCACTGGGAAAGGAAAGTGTGCCACTGCTGTCAGATACCAGCAGGGGTGTTTTGGAGGCAGTGCAGCAATACAGTGGTGGCTGTACTGGAGGAACTCCCTGGGGCATTAGGATGGCTTGCATTGTGATTTCTGTAGGCATTCATTCTTTGTTTTGTTCTCCACAGAGTTTAAGAAAAATGGCCATAATAACTACTCATCTACAGTACCAGTAAGTAGGGGACACTAGTAAGTAGGTGTTCTCACCTGGGGGCTGTCAGTCCTTCCTCCTTAGTCCCTTGTTCTCCATAGAGACTTTGCATGAAGCTGCCAGCTCAGGCTGATCCCTCTTTTTCAGTTCTTCAAACCTGAGCAGGACCTGGAGCTGGAATTTTCCAGCCCTCTTCAGGCTATTTTGGGGTGGGAGCTGAAATTTTTGCCTCCTGTTTGCCATGCACTGTCTCCCACGAGTATGTATGATGCACCTGTGACTAAGAAGGAGAAGCCAGTGCTGCTTCTGTCCCCCAGAACTTAATTCAAAAATACCCTGGAGTTTTGGCCTCTTGAGCCCTTGTTCAACATTACATAAACTGTGACTGAGATTTTGTTTTTCTAATGCTCTTTTTGTCTTTCCTTTTCTTATCTAGGCAAGAAGCAATTCAAAAGAAGTGAGTTCTGGGAGGACTCGGGGGACACACTTGTGGGGGTGGAAAGGGGAAGGTGATGGAGTTGGATGGGGGAAAGCAGAATGGAAACGTTTTTTCAGCTGCGTTTGAGGCAGATGCTGGCCGGGCAGGGTAATGCTTCAGTATTCTGAAGAGATGGGAATTTGAGTGAAGAGATGGGATTCATACCAAGACTTCCTTTTGTTTTCACTGATGTGATAGAGCATGTGAGGCTGCTTGTGAGAGGAGGTGAGGGTGGTGGGAGCAGGGCTGTGTACAGCAGGGTACATGAAGTGAGGCTTACTTTGTGTGGACACAGAGGGGGGCCAGGGACCCCAGGTTTTCTCTTTGCTGTAGTGTCAGCTCTAGAACTGTACTGGTCCCTTTGGCACAGGGAGCAACAGCACAGGTTGGGAGTAGATCTCACCATGAATCTCCTCTTGCTTGGTGCCTAGCGTGGAGCGCTCGTCAAACCTTCAGGACCAGCTGAGTCACTTGCTGAAATGAAGGGGAGCCAAAGGCACGAGGAAACTTGACAAGCACTGAGGGAGTGAAGTGTCCTCTCCCCTCCACACGCTGGGCTCAGAACTGTATCTGGATGATACTGGATGTCAGCTGGGATATGTGCAGAGTCTGTGTTTCTGGGCATGTGTCCCCTCTTGTGTGCCTGTGTCCACACCTCTGCTGCAGAATGCTCACCCACACCTGGTTGAAACAAACTTCCCTGAAACTTTGCTCTTCCCAGTAATTCCTGTGTCTGCTTACTTCCCATGCAGTGTGAGGTGCTCAGTCCATACCAGCACCCTTGGCAAGAAATGCAGAGTTGAGGCATGGCGTTTAAATGCAGGTGCCTGCAGTTTGCCACTGGTCTTTATTTAGCCACAGAGGTGGCACAGAGTGCAGTTTATTTAGGGCATTTTAATCAGTGTGAGCTGCAAGTGCTGGGGCGGGTGAGAGGTGCTTCAGTGTAAGCTGAGGTGCCAGTCCCAGCACAGGATTTCTGAAACCAGGAGTCTAAGCACACACATCTGCCAGTGGCCTAGCTGGATGTGGTTTGGCCATCATCCTCCTCAAAGGTTATCTTATTTTCCTCTCTGCCACAGTTTGGAACATCATCCCTTTGCCAGCCCCTATATGCTGCATTCGGCCTTCAACTGCATTCCTTTTCTCGGGCTGCTGCTCCAGCTTCTGGTGAAGCAGCCTTGGCTGTGGTGTGTGTTTGTATCTGGTTGGGAAGGTATCCAAAGGCCCATCTGGGAAGCAGGCAGGAGAGCATCATGAGCTAGTGTGCTTAGTTCTGTACTGCTCTGTTGAAGACTAGTGACCTGTTCATATCCAGGAACAGCTATAAATACTGTGTCTTGTTTTTGGTAAGTCACTTAATCTGAAGCACTTGAAGTGCACGGGAAGCATTTGTTTCCCTGAGTGTACTTTTCACCAGCTGATAGGAGCAGGCAGGCTGAGAGCCGACACTGGCCTGCCACATTCCTGTTGGAATACTGCTGGAGTCTGGCTTCTGTGCTGCAGAGCCTTCTCAGGCTAGATTTCACCATCCCTGTCAGTGTTCTTGCCTTGGGTGCCATTCTGACCCCAGCTTTGCAGGTGCACTTTGAGAATGAGAGTTTTCCCTGTGGTTTTCTTGCTGGGAATAAAGGCTGTCCTGACCATCACCAAACTGCAGCAGTCTGTCCTGGATTCTGTTGCTGGCAGTCCTTGTGCATCAGGGAGACTGAGGGGTGGTGGGTCTCTGCCCCCCAGGATCCCCCGTTCTGCTTGAGCTCAGAGGGCTTTGCAGAGGCAGTGTGACCTTGCTGCAGGTGGCTTGTCCCTTCCAAGGCCCTGTCCTCTGCAGAGGCTACAGCAGTCCTGTGGCATTAAATGTGTGTCTCCCTGCCTTTGGGGCAAGCAGGGACAGGGCTGCATCATGGAGGTGCCGAGCTTTTGGGGAACAGGCAGCAGGGTGGGTTTTGGGGGTGTGGGTGCAGCAAGAACCATGAATGATGGCGGTGTGCTCCCCACGGGAGTGGGGCCAGCAGCCCTCGCTGTGCCTGTGTGCAGTGGGCCGTGTGCCAGGGCCTGGGCAGGCAGGAGCCGTGCCAGGGCGGAAGCCAGGCCCGGGCAGCGTGGGATGCCGGGACAGCACAGGGTGCTGGGGAGGAGCGTGGCCCAGGCTGGGCAGAGTCCAGCTGAGGCGCTGCAGCTGGAGGCAGTAAGGCAGCCCAGGGCCTCTGCCGGGGGTGCTGGGGCTGTCCTTGGGGCCAAGGGCTCTCTGCAAAGCAGGGGAGGGGGGATTTACCCTACAGGCATGCTTTGGGGGCTCATCTCTCCAGGGTAGCTGGGCCTGTGTTTTTTGGGAGGTGGAGAGGTGTTGTCAGGTGCCCCTTGGAGCATCCTATTAGACTGCAAATTTGGGGAGGTTCTCAGGTTCTGCTGGAGGAGAGCAAAAAGTGCTCTGGTATCTGAGGGAAAAGGGGGATTCAGAGCCCTTGGGAGTGGTGCCTGTCTCTGTGGTGTCAGCCACCAGCCCCACACTCCCGTTGCAGTGACAACTCCCTGCAGAGAGCAGATCCACCAGGAGGTGCAGGTGAGAGGCGCGGATGGGAACTGCGGAGGGGTGGGGCAGTTGGGCAGGGGGTGTGTGCCTGGGCTGTGCCGGAGTTCCTGCTGCCATTAGAGGATAAAGCTTGTTTTGGGGTCCAGATGAAAAAGCCAGGTGCAGCTGGCAGCTTTGCTCTGTTGTGCACAGGGATGGGGGGCTGTGCAACCTGGCATTTCCTTGCCCTTGTTCCCTGCATCCTTCTCAGCGAGGGAAATGGTGGCTACAGTTGCAAATTTACTGAAAATGGGAATTAAATTCCCTTCTGCACAAACACATCAGTGCATGTGAGCAAAGGGAGCTGGGGAGGATAGGGGCAAAGGGATGCCTGATCTTTAGTGTAGTTTTTGGCTGGGTGGAAATGAGAGTGCCAGTGCCAGAGGACATGTGGGCATGTACAGGCTGAGTGCAGGCATGGCCCCCATGTTTTAGAGCATGGGGAGCTCCCAGGGCTCAACTTGGCACCGTTTAGTGGCCTCTGTCCTTCCCATCTCAGGATTACTATGGCAAAGAGCTGCAGAAATCAGAGGACCTCAAAACCAATGCGTGCATCACCTCAGCCAGGCCCCTTCCCAAGATGGTGAGGGATGCTCTGGAGCACATCCATGAGGAGGTGGTGGCCAGGTAAATCCCAGGGTCTCTCCTCCACTGCCACAACCCATAGGTTGCAGCCCCTTCTCAGCTGTGACATGGGGCAGCTCCACCCAGCTCAACTCAGCATCCACGCAGGTACTACGGCTGTGGTCTGGTGATCCCTGAGTGCCTGTCATCGTGCCGGATTCTGGACCTGGGCAGCGGCAGCGGCAGGGACTGCTATGTGCTGAGCCAGCTGGTTGGGGAGCAGGGCCACGTCACAGGGATAGACATGACCGAGGGCCAAGTACGGCACAGATCTGGGGCTCCCCCCATCCTCCCAGCAGCCCCCCCCAACATTCCCTTCCTCCTGCCAGGTTGAGGTGGCAAAGAAGCACATTGCCTACCACATGGATAAATTTGGCTACCAAAAGCCAATGTGGAGTTCTTCCATGGTTACATGGAGAAGCTGGGTGATGCTGGACTGGCTGACGAGAGCTACGATATTATCGTGTAGGTGCCATGCAGGGCACAGTCACCCCAGTCCTGCTGCTTCCCAGGGCTGTGGGCTGGGTCTGCATCCCAGTGGGTCACCTGCCTCAGAACCATGTGTTAGGAAAAGGGAAATCCCAGGCCAGAGTCTGGGCTACTCTGGGAATATAAACTGTCCCTTTCATGGCCGAATTGGTGTTTCCAAATCCTGTGTGAAGCAATGGGACACACAGCAGCTGGTGGTGCTAAGTGTGCAAGAGGGTGCAAATAAGCCTTGGTCTCCTCCTCCACAGCTCCAACTGCGTGATCAACCTTGCCCCTGACAAGAGGGCTGTGCTGCAGGAGGCCTTCCGTGTGTTGAAGGTGATGGTGGGCTGGTACCCATGGCAGCAAAGCAGGCTTGGGGTAACCTTGCTGTTGGAGTGCCACTGAGAAGCAGCAAATGGGATCCAGCAAGGCGGGGATGCAGGATGGGGTCAGGGAGGGCATCTCTGCAGAGGGTCTCAAACAGGGTAGGATTAGGGGGCTCCCAATTCTCCCTGTTCCTTTTGTCCCTTTGCTTCTTGAGGTCTCCATTCACTCCTTGCTGCTCTCCAGCCCGGGGGAGAGATGTACTTCAGTGACATCTATGCCAGCCAGCGCCTGAGCGAGCCCATCCGGAAGCACCGGGTGCTGTGGGGTGCGTAGGGCTGTGGGACGGGGGTGACATGGCATGGGGGTGCTGGGCCTTTGCTTCCATTCCCCATGTCTGTGGTCTTGTGCCAGGAGAATGCCTGGCAGGAGCCCTGTACTGGAGAGACCTGTACAGCATTGCTGAGGAGGTGGGGTTCAGCCCCCCATGCCTGGTCACCGCCAGCCCCATCACCATTGGCAACAAGGAGCTGGAGGCCATCGTCGGTGAGGATCCAGCCAGGGGGGTGTCAGCTCTGGGAAGCTGTGGGGAGCTGTGCTGGGATCCCAGCCCAGACGTTCAGTGCCCAGGCCACCAACCTCTCCCTTGTAGGCGACTGCCGCTTTGTTTCTGCAACCT
Organism: Muscicapa striata striata; assembly: GCA_030060385.1. NCBI lineage: Eukaryota > Metazoa > Chordata > Aves > Passeriformes > Muscicapidae > Muscicapa > Muscicapa striata. The sequence goes on along the minus strand of JAREIS010000098.1, from coordinate 4,271 downwards.
TCCGCCTGTTCAAGGTGCCGGCTGGCAGCCGGGCCAGGCCAGGCCAGGTCATCTACAATGGCGGGATTGTGGGCCACGAGCGAGAGCTGGTGTTCGATGCCAACTTCAGCTTCAAGGTTTGGGGAGGCATGCTGGGGCTCTGTAGGGAAGAGTTAAAGCTGATGAAGCTGCTACTCAGCAGCATCCTCTGTGATCTGGGGAACAAGCTTTGGTGGAGGGGATGGTGGGTGGGGGTCAAGGGGCTGTGTAAACCCAGGGGAGTGCAAATGTACAGGAAAGGGAGACAGATGCTTGCATTGCTTTGTGGTAAAGGTAGAAGCAGGACATCCAAGCTGGCTTCCCAGAATGGTTTGAAGCCTGATGCTTGGGTTTTGTGGGTGTTCCTTCAGGTTTTGGGCCAAGATGTGTTCCTGCTTTCACTCTCCCCATCATCTGGCTGGGTGGATGGAGTCCCCTGGGACACATATCCAGGACCACAGGCCTGTGACCATTCCTCTGCCCCCAGGAAGGAGAGGTGGTGGATGTGGATGCTGAGATGGCTGTGATCTTGCAGAGCTCCAGGTTTGCGGAGGAGTTCCTGATCCGAGCTGGTGGAGCCAATGCTGCAGCACTGCAGGGCTGCTGTGGCAAGGGAGAGAAGGTCAGTAGAGGGCAGCTCCATGCCTGGGTTAAGGAATTGGGACATGGGTGTCCCATGCTATTAGAGCTGCTATGGGGTACCAGATGGGCTGTGGCATGATACCAAGACATCTGAGTCCTTCTGGGCCGGGCAGGAGCTCGTGGGACACCAACAGTGTCTGGTGCCTGGTGCCTGAGTCAGGACAAACTCTACCCAAGTAAGTTGGAGCCCTCCGAAGGGGAGTCTGCTCTAATCACCCCAACATGTCCATGAGGATTGGTGAGGCTGACAGCTGTACTTTCCTGAGGTCTCCAAGGGGAGCCATCCTTCCCCTGAGGGGATGGTTGTGCTCATCCTGCCCCAGGCAGATAATGACCCATTCCCACAGTTTTTTCCTGCCCATTGCTCTCCCGCCTGCTGATGGAAGAGCAGATTGGCCCTGGCTGCCAACCCTGACCCTGCAGCACAAAGCATTCTATCTGCTGGAAGCCTCTCTCTTCTCCTTGGTGGTCCCTCCAGCCTGTAGATGGGCCAGCAGAGACAAGGGAGATAACACCCTGCAGCTGCGTATCCCTGAAATACAGCCTTGTACTTAGGAAGGAGAGATTTTCTCAGGTCTCTGTCCAATCAGGAGGCATTTCTCAGATAAAAGCAGAGCCAAAGTCCCAGACAAGCTCTTGGCTTCTTCCTTGCTGCAGGGAATAGCAGCTGGAGTGACCCAGGAGCAGCCCCCCATGATAGCTAAGGAAGGTCTGCCTGGGCTGCTCTGTGGCAGGGTTTGAGCCAGGTGCCTCTTGCTTCCCGCTGGCCTGATCCTGCCCTGGGTTTTTCTCTGTCCTTCAGGAGAAAATCCATGATCCCTTCCAGCTGCTGGAGCGGCTGACAGCCCCAGGTCCTGTCTGCTGTCCTGGTGGCACCTGTGGTCCCCCAGGGTGCTGCTGAGTGGCAAGTGGTGTCTCCACACCACTGTTGGAAGCCAGCGGGGCGAGAGGATGTGGCCTCAGTGACATCTTCCACCAGAAAGCAAATACATGTCTGAGCTCAAAGGTTGTGTGCTTGTATCTGCCACAGGGCTGTGGGTGCTGTGTTTCCCTGGTGAGGCAGAGTGTGCCTGGTTGCAGTGAGGACCTGTCCTGTGGGTCCCCTCACTGTGGGGCTGGCAGTGGCTGCTGGCTTGGGCACACAGGCAGGGACAGTCTCTCTCTGGCTGCCCTGCAGCCTGTTCCAGGAGATGGGGATTACTCTCTCTGTGCAGCACCACTGAGGTTTCCATTTTCTCCCGGACTCCATCTAGTCGGAAAGCCCCAAGTCACCTGCAGGCATCACACCTGCAGAGTTTTGCAGGGAAATATAGCAATTCTGGAAAAGCAGAAACACATACAGCTGCATCCCACAGCAGGCAAAGAGCAAGATGCAAGGGCCTTTAGGCTGTGGTGGGAGGTGATGGGCTGCATCCCTGCTGTCCAGCATGAATCCCACAGGACCTAGCCTGTGGAAGGTGTTTGGGAAAGGCTGGGGGCTGCTGAACAGCTAAACTTAGAAATAAGGGATCGTTTCCATCCCTCCTCACACAGTGATTTTCCAGCAGGGACCAAATTTCCTATCTCTGACATTTAAGCATCATCTTGGTGTGTCATGGGGCAAGTTAAGAAGCAAAGCCCAATAAAATTTGGGTTCAAAAAGAAACAGTGGTGAATGCCAAGGATGCTCTGCTGTAGCAGTAGCAGTGGCTGAGGAGGGTCTAGGTGTTCAGGACACCTGAAATTGTGTGGAATGACCTCACTGATGGGACCTTGGGAGGAAGAAGCTGTTTAATACACACACCCCAGCCCTCTTCCTAGATTACTTACAAAGACTTCATCCAAATCCCCAAACAGCTCATCCTGGGAGGTTTGCAGCAATTAGCTCCTGCTATCAAAGACAGCCTTCCCAGTGGGTGAGCAGGTGGGGTGTAGGGGGGAAGTCCTACCTGCAAATCCCTTCATTAAAAAGACATGAGTCCCTGGCTTGGCCTTTCAACTTGCCTGGGGAGAGCTGCACCCGCAGCGAGATCCCTGCTCTCTGTGCATACAGAAAAAGGCCACAGCTCAAATGTCACTGCATTTACATAACACTATGTTTGTCCCAAATTCTCAGCATGTCAGGGAGGAAGCAGCTAAGAGAACTTGACTTTGATGTAGGATCATTAGAGGTCCTCACCAGGCTGTGGATGCAGTGGTGTCCTCTCTGCCTGGCTTTGCTTGTGCATGCACAGCCTTGTGGTTTTCAGCCCCCAATGTATGAAGAAGAGGTCCTGCAGCCCCTTCCCATGTGAGAACCCCAACATAATCTGTCCAACACCCCAGTATGTGTATTTTGGTGATTGTAGAATGGCCCAAATCCTGTTCCCCTAGTGTGAAGCTCTGCAGCATTGGTATCCTCCCTCGGCAGCCAGATAGGGTGTTGTGATGGCAGCAGCCAGAGGTTGTGATGGTCTGATTCGCTCCGAGGGGAAAGGGAAGGATTCCTGAGTCCCTGATAACCCTGTGGTTAGCAGGGTGTCGCTGAGGTTCAGGGACATCTGTCACCTTTGCCTCCTTAGGGGAGCAAACATGCAGAACTCCCTCAGGATAAGCTGAATGAGGTTAGGGCCCAGGAAAGATTTGTGACTGCAGAGCCCAGAGCACTGTGCTCTGCTCCACACTGTATTGGGTTGCACTGCACAATTTATTCTTCCATTTTCCAAGCACTTAAAGAGCAGGGAGGCTGTTTTACCGCCTCTAAAGGGTGTCAGCCACCACAAACCACGCTGTTTGCTCCCATGGCTGTTCATCTTCGGCTGTCGAGGATGCTGAACTGTTTGCTGGCTCCCTCATCCCTGACGGACATGGAGTGATGATGGCCTGATGGTGCGGGATGTGCGCTGCCCCAGCTGGGATTGCGGCACAGCAGCCGAGCCTTGGAAACAGCCAGGCTCTCAGGGCGGCGGCACACGGTCATTTACAGGTGCTTTCATGAATCGGGGCTCTCGGCCCCCCGAGCATTCCTGAACGGAGGGGGAGCGCAGCGGAACAGCGGAGCGGGACAGGTGGGGCGGCTTTGGACGTCCTCAACGGGAGCTCCGAACCGCGGCCCCCCTCACCCCACGCCCTGGCACGGGGCGGCGGAGCAGAGCAGAGGCAAAGGAGGAGCGCAGCCCGTCCCTATTCAGTATTTAGTGGTTAATTCCGCTCTCGGGCAACCGAAGAGATGTCGGGGCGAAGGATGCTCGGGGCCCGCAGTACCACAGCTCGATTTCTGAACGTCGCGCAGTGCTGCACGGCGGCGGCTCTGGGGACGGGCACGGCTGAGAGAGCCGCCCCGGCCGCAGCGGATCCCGGCGGGAGGCACCGGGATGCGCCCCGTCGGGCCGGGCCTAGGAGGCGCGGCGGGGCCGCCAGGGGCGCTGCGCGACCGCCGAGCGGGGCGGCTCGCGGACGCGGGGCGGCGCTCCCGGGCCACTGAAGGGGGCGAACGGCCCGGCGGGTCCTAGGGGAGCGACGGTCGCCGTGGGCCGGACAGGAGCGGCGTGGGGAGCGGAGGGGGAGAGGGATGGCCCGGCCCGTTCGGCACCCCACTTTCCCCAGTGAGGGCGCTCCCGGGGCTGCTCCTGCCGAGCGCCGCGCGCGCCGGC